>CM038145.1:454081940-454638305 GCA_021437245.1 Aegilops speltoides | reverse complement strand
CTAAGTCATTCTACCAGTTCTAGTAGCCACTCTAACAGCAAAGTTAGGTTTATTATTTAATTCATCAAGCAAATCATTTTAAGCTTTAAGTACTTGCTCAGCTTGAGTAGCAACCATAGAAGCATATTTGCTAATGAGTTTAAGTTCACCTTTAACTCTAGCCATATAATCACTCAAGCGTCCTATTTCAAAAGCATTATTCTTTAATTCTCTACCAACATAAGCATTAAAATTTCCTTGCCTGACCATAAAGTCATCAAATTCATCTAAGCAAGGGCTATGAAATTTAGTAGAGGGAATTTCAACTTTATCATATCTATAGAGAGAATTTACCTTTACTACCTGTGTCGGGTTATCAAGACGATTTGGTTCTTCAACAGGCGGTATATTAAGACCATGTATTTCTTCAATAGGAGGTAAATTCTTAACATCTTCAGCTTTTATACCTTTTCCTTTCATTGATTTCTTTGCCTCTTGCATATCCTCAGGACTGAGAAATAAAAGACCTCTCTTCTTTGGAGTGGGTTTAGGAATAGGCTCAGGAGTTGGCTCAATTGGTTCGGGAATTGCCTATGGAATTGGCTCAGGGAGAGTCCAATTATTTTCATTAGTCAACATATTATTTAATAGTAATTCAGCTTCGTCGACTGTTCTTTTCCTGAAAACATAACCAGCACAACTTCCAAGTAGTCCTTGGAAGCATCGGTTAGTCCATTATAAAAGATATCAAGTATTTCATTTTTTCTTAAGAGGATGATCAGACAAAGCATTAAGTAATCGGAGAAGCCTCCCCCAAGCTTGTGGGAGACTCTCTTCTTTGATTTGCACAAAATTATATATTTCCCACAAGGCAGCTTGTTTCTTATGAGCGGGGAAATATTTAGCTGAGAAGTAATAAATCATATCCTGGGGACTACGCACACAACCAGGAGCAAGAGAATTATACCAAGTCTTAGCATCACCCTTTAATGAGAACGGAGATATCTTAAGAATATAATAATAGCGAGATTTATCATCATGAGTAAACAGGGTAGATATATCATTCAACTTGGTAAGATGTGCCACAACAGTTTCAGATTCAAGGCCATAAAAAGGATCAGATTCAACTAAAGTAATAATTTCAGGATCAACAGAGAATTCATAATCCTTATTAGTAACACAGATAGGTGAAGTAGCAAAAGCAGGGTTAGGTTTCATTCTAGCATTAAGAGACTACTACTTCCATTTAGCTAATAATTTCTTAAGATCATATCTATCTTTATAAGCAAAGATAGCTCTAGCAGCTTCCTCTTCCATAACATAACCCTCAGGAACAACAGGCAATTCATAGTCATTAGGAGAACCTTCATCATCACTATCATCAATAATAGCATCTTCAATAATTTCATTCTCTCTAGCCCTAGCAAGTTGTTCATCAAGAAATTCACCTAATGGCAAAGTGGTATCACGCACAGAAGTAGTTTCATCATAAGTATCGTGCATAGCAGAAGTGGCATCTGAAGGAAATATGCCCTAGAGGCAATAATAAAGTTATTATTTATTTCCTCATATCATGATAAATGTTTATTATTCATGCTAGAATTGTATTAACCGGAAACATGATACATGTGTGAATACATAGACAAAACTATAGTCACTAGTATGCCTCTACTTGACTAGCTCATTAATGAAAGATGGTTATGTTTCCTAACCATAGACATATGTTTTCATTTGATTAGTGGGATCACATCATTAGAAGAATGATGTGATTGACATGACCCATTCCGTTAGCCTAGCACTTGATCGTTTAGTATACTGCTATTGCTTTCTTCATGACTTATACATGTTCCTGTAACTATGAGAATTATGCAACTTCCGTTTACCGAAAGAACACTTTGGGTACTACCAAACGTCACAACGTAACTGGGTGATAATAAAGGAGTACTACAGGTGTCTCCGAAGGTACATGTTGAGTTGGCGTATTTCGAGATTAGGTTTTATCACTCCGATTGTCGGAGAGGTATCTCTGGGCCCTCTCGGTAATGCACATCACTATAAGCCTTGCAAGCAATGTAACCAATGAGTTGGTTACAGGATGATGCATTACGTAACGAGTAAAGAGACTTGCCGGTAACGAGATTGAACTAGGTATTGGATACCGACGATCGAATCTCGGGCAAGTAACATACCGATGACAAAGGGAACAACGTATGTTGTTATGCGGTTTGACCGATAAAGATCTTCGTAGAATATGTAGGAACCAATATGGGCATCCAGGTCCCGCTATTGATTATTGACCGAGAATGGTTCTAGGTCATGTCTACATAGTTCTCGAACCCGTAGGGTCCGCACGCTTAACGTTACGATGACAGTTTTATTATGAGTTTATAAGTTTTGATGTACCAAGTTTGTTTGGAGTCCCGGATGTGATCACGGACATGACGAGGAGTCTCGAAATGGTCGAGACATAAAGATCGATATATTGGACGACTATATTCGGACACCGGAATTGTTCCGGTGATTTCGGAGAAAACGGAGTCTTTGGGGTTACCGAACCCCGGAGAGTATTGGGCCTTATGGGCCTTAGGGAAAGGAGAGAGGGCGGCCGGCATGGGCCGTGGCGCCTCCCCCTTCGGGTCGAATTGGACTAGGAGGCGCGCCGCCTTTCCTTCCCCTCTCCCCTTCCTCCCCCTCCTAGTAGGAGTAGAAAAGGAGGAGTCCTACTCCTACTAGGAGGAGGATTCCTCCTCCCTTGGCGCGCCCAAGGGGCCGGCCGGCCTCCCCCCCTTGCTCCTTTATATACGGGGGCGGGGGGGCACCCCATAGACACACAAGTTGATCAACGGATCGTTCCTTGATTAATTGAACTTAAATTTATCATGAACTTAGTACCTGATAGTATTTTGCTTGTCTATGTTTGTTTGTAGATAGATGGCTCGTGTTGTTGTTCCGTTGAATTTTAATGCGTTCCTTGAGAAAGCAAAGTTGAAAGATGATGGTAGCAATTACACGGATCGGGTCCGTAACTTGAGGATTATCCTCATTGCTGCCTGAGAAAAGTTACGTCTGGAAGCACCGCTGGGTGCGAGCCTGCCTCTCGATGCAACCGACGGCGTTAAGAATGTCAGCGAGCAAAGCGATGACTACTCGATAGTTCGATGTGCCATGCTTTACGGCTTAGAACCAGGTCTTCAACGACGTTTTGAATGTCATGGAGCATATGAGATGTTCCAGAGTTGAAGTTAATATTTCAAGCAAATGCCCGGATTGAGAGATATGAAGTCTCCAATAAGTTCTATAGCTGCAAGATGGAGGAGAATAGTTACGTCGGTGAACACATACTCAAAATGTGGGTGTAATAATCACTTGATTCAAGCGGGAGTTAATCTTCACGATGATAGTGTCATTGATGAATTCTCCAATCACGCCACCAAGCTACAAGAGCTTCGTGATGAACTATAATATGCAAGGGATGAACTAGACTATTTCGAGCTCTTCGCAATGCTTTGAAAGCTGCGGAGGTAGAAATCAAGAAGGAGCATCAAGTGTTGATGGTTAACAAAACCACCAGTTTCAAGAAGAAGGGCAAAGGGAAGAAGAAGGAACTTCAAAAGAACGGCAAGCAAGTTGCTGCTCAAGAGAAGAAACCCAAGTCTGGACCTAAACACTGAAATCGAGTGCTTCTCCGCAAGCGGATCGACCTTTGAAGCGGAACTGCCCCAAGTATTTGGCGGATAAGAAGGATGGCAAAGTGACAAAGGTATATGTGATATACATGTTATTGATGTGTACCTTACCAATGCTCGCAGAGCTTTGGGTATTTGATCTTGGTTCTTGCTAATATTTGCAACTCAAGCAGGGACTACGGATTAGCGAAGATCGGCTAAGGACGAGGTGACGATCTGGCGTGGGAAATGGTTCCAAAGTCGATGTGATCGCGGTCGGCACGCTACCTCTACATCTACCATCGGGATTAGTATTAGACCTAAATAATTGTTATTTGGTGCCAGCGTTGAAGCATGAACATTATATCTGGATCTTGTTTGATGCGAGACGGTTATTCATTTAAATCAGAGAATAATGGTTGTTCTATTTATATGAGTAATATCTTTTATGGTCATGCACCCTTGAAGAATTTTCTATTTTTATTGAATCTCGATAGTAGTGATACACATATTCATAGTGTTGAAACCAAAAGATGCAGAGTTCATAACGATAGTGCAACTTATTTGTGGCACTGCCGTTTAGGTCATATCGGTGTAAAGCGCATGAAGAAACTCCATACTGATGGGCTTTTGGAATCACTTGATTATGAATCACTTGGTACTTGCAAACCGTGCCTTATGGGCAAGATGACTAAAACGCCGTTCTCCGGAACTATGGAGCGAGCAACTGATTTATTGGAAATCATACATACTGATGTATGTGGTCCGATGAATGTTGAGGCTCATGGCGGTATCGTTATTTTCTCACCTTCACAGATGATTTGAGCAGATATGGGTATATCTACTTAATGAAACACAAGTCTGAAACATTTGAAAAGTTCAAGGAATTTCAGAGTGAAGTGGAAAATCATCGTAACAAGAAAATAAAGTTTCTACGATCTGATCGTGGAGGAGAATATTTGAGTTACGAGTTTGGTCTACACTTGAAACAATGCGGAATAGTTTCGCAACTCACGCCACCCGAAACACCACAATGAAATGGTGTGTCCGAACGTCGTAATCGTACTTTACTTGATATGGTGCGATCTATGATGTCTCTTACCAATTTACCGCTATCGTTTTGGGGTTATGCTTTAGAGACGGCCGCATTCACATTAAATAGGGCACCATCAAAATCCGTTGAGACGACGCCTTATGAACTGTGGTTTGGCAAGAAACCAAAGTTGTCATTTCTTAAAGTTTGGGGCTGCGATGCTTATGTGAAGAAACTTCAACCAGATAAGCTCAAACCCAAATCGGAGAAATGCGTCTTCATAGGATACCCAAAGGAGACTATTGGGTACACCTTCTATCACAGATCTGAGGGTAAGATTTTCGTTGCTAAAATCGTATCCTTTCTAGAGAAGGAGTTTCTCTCGAAAGAAGTGAGTGGGGGGAAAGTAGAACTTGATGAGATAACTATATCTACTCCCTTATTGGAAAGTAGTTCATCACAAGAACCGGTTCCTATGACAACTACACCAATCAGTGAGGAAGCTAATGATATTGATCATGAAACTTCAGATCAAGTTTCTACTGAACCTCGTAGGTCTACCAGAGTAAGATCCGCACCAGAGTGGTACGGTAATCCTATTCTGGAAGTCATGTTACTTGACCATGATGAACGTACAAACTATGAGGAAGCGATGATGAGCCCAGATTCTGCAAAATGGCTAGAGGCCATGAAATCTGAGATGGGATCCATGTATGAAAACAAAGTATGGACTTTGGTTGACTTGCCCGATGATCGGCAAGCCATTGAGAATGGCTCTTTAAGAAGAAGACTGACGCTGATGGTAATGTAACTGTCAATAAAGCTCGACTTGTTGTGAAAGGTTTTCGACAAGTTCAAGGGGTTGACTACGATGAGACTTTCTCACCCGTAGTGATGCTTAAGTCTGTCCGAATCATGTTAGCTATTGCTGCATTTCATGATTATGAAATTTGGCAAATGGATGTCAAAACTGCATTCTTGAATGGATTTCTAGAAGAAGAGTTGTATATGATGCAGCCAGAAGGTTTTGTTGATCCAAAAGGTGCTAACAAAGTGTGCAAGCTCCAGCGATCCATTTATGGACTGGTGCAAGCATCTCGGAGTTGGAATAAACGTTTTGATAGTATGATCAAAGCATATGGTTTTATCTGAGACTTTTGGAGCTTTGTATTTACAAGAAAGTGAATGGGAGCTCTGTAGCATTTCTGATTTTATATGTAGATGACATATTATTAATTGGGAATGATATAGAATTTCTGGATAGCATAAAGGGATACTTGAATAAAAGTTTTTCAATGAAAGACCTCGGTGAAGCTGCTTCCATATTGGGCATCAAGATCTATAGAGATAGATCAAGACGCTTAATAGGACTTTCACAAAGCACATACCTTGACAAAATTTTGAAAAGGTTGAAAATGGATCAGGCAAAGAAAGGTTTCTTGCCTGTGCTACAAGGTGTGAAGTTGAGTCAAACACAATGCCCGACCACAGCAGAAGATAGAGAGAAAATGAAAGATGTTCCCTATGCTTCAGCCATAGGCTCTATCATGTATGCAATGTTGTGTACCAGACCGACGTATGCTTAGCAATAAGCTTGGCAGGAAGGTACCAGAGTAATCCAGAGTGGATCATGGACAGCGGTCAAGAACATCTGAAATACCTGAAAAGGACTAAGGATATGTTTCTCGTATATGGAGGTGACAAAGAGCTAGTCGTAAATGGTTACGTTGATGCAAGCTTTGACACTAATCCGGACGATTCTAAATCGCAAACCGGATATGTGTTTATATTAAACAGTGGAGCTGTAAGTTGGTGCAATTCTAAACAAAGCGTCGTGGCGGGATCTACATGTGAAGCGGAGTACATAGGTGCTTCTGAAGCAGCAAATGAAGGAGTCTGGGTGAAGGAGTTCATTTCCGATCTAGGTGTCATACCTAGTGCATCGGGACCAATGAAGATCTTCTGTGACAATACTGGTGCAATTGCCTTGGCAAAGGAATCCAGATTTCACAAGAGGACCAAGCACATCAAGAGACGCTTCAATTCCATTCGGGACCAAGTCCAAGTGGGAGACATAGAGATTTGCAAGATACATACGAATCTGAATGTCGCAGACCCGTTGACTAAGCCTCTCTCACGAGCAAAACATGATCAGCACCAAGACTCCATGGGTGTTAGAATCATTACTATGTAATCTAGATTATTGACTCTAGTGCAAGTGGGAGACTGAAGGAAATATGCCCTAGAGGCTAAAGTTATTATTTATTTCCTCATATCATGATAAATGTTTATTATTCATGCTACAATTGTATTAACCGGAAACATGATACATGTGTGAATACATAGACAAAACTATAGTCACTAGTATGCCTCTACTTGACTAGCTCATTAATCAAAGATGGTTATGTTTCCTAACCATAGACGTATGTTGTCATTTGATTAGTGGGATCACATCATTAGAAGAATGATGTGATTGACATGACCCATTTCGTTAGCCTAGCACTTGATCGTTTAGTATACTGCTATTGCTTTCTTCATGACTTATACATGTTCCTGTAACTATGAGAATTATGCAACTCCGTTTACGGAAGAACACTTTGGGTACTACCAAGCGTCTGGCGTAACTTGGTGATTATAAAGGAGTACTACGGTGTCTCGAAGGTACATGTTGAGTTGGCTTATTTGAGATTAGGTTTTGTCACTCCGATTGTCGGAGAGGTATCTCTGGGCCCTCTCGGTAATGCACATCACTATAAGCCTTGCAAGAAATGTAACCAATGAGTTAGTTACGGGATGATGAATTACGAACGAGTAAAGAGACTTGCGATAGCGAGATTGAACTAGGTATTGGATACCGACGATCGAATCTCGGGCAAGTAACATACCGATGACAAAGGGAACAATGTATGTTGTTATGCGGTTTGACCGATAAAGATCTTCGTAGAATATGTAGGAACCAATATGGGCATCCAGGTCCCGGTATTGGTTATTGGAATGGTTCTAGGTCATGTCTACATAGTTCTCGAACCCATAGGGTCCGCACGCTTAACGTTACAATGACAGTTTTATTATGAGTTTATAAGTTTTGATGTACCGAAGTTTGTTCGGAGTCCTAGATGTGATCACGGACATGACGAGGAGTCTCGAAATGGTCGAGACATAAAGATCGATATATTGGACGACTATATTCGGACACCGGAATTGTTCCGGGTGATTTCGGAGAAAACTTGAGTGCCGGGGGGGTTACCGGAACCCCCCGGGAGAGTATTGGGCCTTATGGGCCTTAGGGGAAAGGAGAGAGGGGCGGCCAGCATGGGCCGCGCGCCCCCTCCCCCCTCTGGTCCGGGTGGACTAGGAGGCGGCGCCCCTTTCCTTCCCCCTCTCCCCCTTCCTTCCCCCTCCTAGTAGGAGTAGGAAAGGAGGAGTCCTACTCCTACTAGGAGGAGGATTCCTCCTCCTTGGCGCCCCAGGGGCCGGCCGGCCTCCCCCCTTGCTCCTTTATATACGAGGCAGGGGGCACCCCATAGACACACAAGTTGATCTACGGATCGTTCCTTAGCCATGTGCGGTGCCCCCTCCACCATATTCCACTTCGGTCATATCGTCATGAGTTTAGGCGAAGCCTGCGCCGATAGAACATCATCATCATCACCACGCCGTCGTCTTGTGGAACTCATCTCGAGCTCTGCTGGATCGGAGGCCGGAGATCGTCATCGAGCTGAACGTGTGCTGAACTCGGAGGCTCTGTACGTTCGGTGCTTGGATCGGTCGGATCAGGAAGACGTACGACTACATCAACCACGTTGTGCTAATGCTTCCGCTTACGGTCTACGAGGGTACGTGGACGAACACTCTCCCCTCTCGTTGCTATACCATCACCATGATCTTGCGTGTGCGTAGGAAATTTTTTGAAATTACTATGTTCCCCAACAGCATCATCAATAACATGCGACATATCAGAATTCATAGCAGTAGCAGGTTTAGGTGTCGCAATCTTACTAATAACAGAAGGAGAATCTAGTGCAGAGCTAGATGGCAGTTCCTTACCTCCCCTTGTAGTTGAGGGCAAAATCTTGGTTCTGTCGTCTTTCAATTTCTTCATAGTGATCAACAGATATAAATCCCAAGTGACTCAGAGAATAGCGCTATGCTCCCCGGCAATGGCGCCAGAAATTAGTTTTGATAACCCACAAGTGTAGGGGATCGCAACAGCTTTTGAGGGTAAAGTATTCAACCCAAATTTATTGATTCGACACGAGGGGGAGCCAAAGAATATTATTGAGTATTAGCAGTTGAGTTGTCAATTCAACCACACCTGGATAACTTAATATCTGCAGCAAGGTATTTAGTAGCAAAGTAATATGATAATAAAGGTAACGGTAGCAAAAGTAATGGTTTTGGGTTTTGTAGTGATTGTAACAATAGCAACGGAAAATTAAATAATTAAGCGAAACACAAGATGTGAAAAGCTCGTAGGCATTGGATCAGTGATGGATAATTATGTCGGATGTGATTCCTCACGTAATAGCTATAACATAGGGTGACACAGAACTAGCTCCAGTTCATCAATGTAATGTAGGCATGTATTCTATAAATAGCCATACGTGCTTATGGAAAAGAACTTGCATGACATCTTTTGTCCTACCCTCCCGTGGCAGCATGGTCCTAGCGGAAACTAAGGGATATTAAGGCCTCCTTTTAATAGAGAACCGGAACAAAGCATTAACACATAGTGAATACATGAACTCCTCAAACTACGGTCATCACCGAGAAGTATCCCGATTATTGTCACTTCGGGGTAGTCGGATCATAACACATAATAGGTGACTATAGACTTGCAAGATAGGATCAAGAACACACATATATTCATGAAAACAAAATAGGTTCAGATCTGAAATCATGGCACTCGGGCCCTAGTGACAAGCATTAAGCATAGCAAAGTCATAGAACATCAATCTCAGAGAATAGTGGATACTAGGGATCAAACCCTAACAAAACTAACTTGATTACATGGTAAATCTCATCCAACCCATCACCGTCCAGCAAGCCTACGATGGAATTACTCACGCACGGCGGTGAGAATCATGAAATTGGTGATGGAGGATGGTTGATGATGACGACGGCGACGAATCCCCCTCTCCGGAACCCCGAGCGGACTCCAGATCAGCCCTCCCGAGAGAGATTAGGGCTTGGCGGCGGCTCTGTATCGTAAAACGCGATGAAACTTTCTCTCTGATTTTTTTCTCCGCGAGATGGAATATATGGTGTTGGAGTTGAGGTCGGCGGAGCCTCAGGGGGCCCACGATACAGGGGCGCGCCCCCCACCCTCGTGGACAGGGTGTGGGCCCCCTGGTCTTGATTCTTTCGCCAGTATTTTTTATATTTTCCAAAAAGTGCCTCTGTGGATTTTCAAGACATTCCGAGAACTTTTGTTTTCTACACATAAAACTACATCATGGCAGTTCTGCTGAAAACAGCGTCAGTCCGGGTTAGTTTCATTCAAATCATGCAAGTTAGAGTTCAAAACAAGGGCAAAAGTTTTTGGAAAAGTAGATACGTCGGAGACGTATCAGTCCCTGATCTCGATCGTACACATTTGCGTGCATGATTAGTGTATGATTGAATCGGGGGCGTCACACCAGTCATGTGGTTCGTACATCCACTATCGAGGACCCACTCCTTGGCTTTGGGTTGATCATCCTGCAAATGAATTACTTACGAACTCATATACTTCATCAGTGAAGAATATGACATCAATATCATCAGATCAATTTCATCAAGCAATAGAACAGATAAAACAGTATGAGGACGTGAGAAATGAAAGTTCATTTCTTCATGATTAGCTGCGTCCCTTTCAGCATTTTCAGGTCTCGGCCAAATTCTTGAGACGTTTTAAGCACGTGCGAGAACTGACCCTACATAAGAGATTAGTTCTTTTCTTCACCACCCACATCTGAAGGGGTGGCAAAGAATTCATCACTCTGCGAGCTCCATATGAGAAAGGTGGCATAGAAGCCAGTCCACTTCGTTTCACATAAAAGGAGTTAGGATAAGCATATGAATAAGCAGAGAAATTCTTCGAGGACTTATGAACATAATGTTTAGAAGAATAATGCTCATATTCATAGCCCTTAGCTCTTCCCTGCGAAACAAAGGGGTTAGCACGATGATGATCATATGAGGATTTTGATCCTTTTGAGGAATTTGATCCACGTGAGGAATTTGGTCCCTATGAGGACTTGGATCCATATGAAGAATTCGGTCCATATGAAGAATTTGATCTGGAGTTCCTATTCTTCACAGGTGGTGTCATGAGGACATTCACCTGAAGACTTTCAAGGCACCTTTTGGGAACCCAGATTTTCTTCATAGGGGAACCGTTCTACAGTTAGTGCCAACATATCTAGCAAATACTTCACCATTCTGATTTTTGAATAGTTTATAGTTGGAGTCAAATGACTCATCAGAAGAATGAGGAGATTCACATGTAAAGCCAGATAAATTGGATGGATCAACTGGAGGTCCCTTTGCAGCAACCCATGAGGTTTTGGGGTACTCCTCAGGCTTCCAATATGTTCCATCAGCAATGAGTTTCCTCTCAAAGGCAATACCCTCTTTCCTAGGGTTCCTGTTGAGGATCTGCTTTTGAAGCACATCACAAAGAGTCTGATGCCCTTTGAGGCTTTTGTACATGCATGTCATGTACAATTCCTTCAGCCCTGCATCATCAGTGATACTAGCAATGTCCTCGGATGGGGAATTAGTGATAGCAGAGACAGATGCAAATTTTTTAGCATTAGAAGCATTCGAGCATTCAGGTGAAGAATTAGCAGATTCACGTTCAATGCACTTCAAACATGTAGGAACAAATTCTTCCTGAGTAGCGCTGATTTGTTGAGCAAGTAATGAATTGTGATCCTTCTGAAGATCTTCATAACTCACTCTTAGCTTCTCAAAATCTTGCTTCCTTTGAAGAAATTCATAAGAAAGCTTCTCGTGATCAGATAAGAGAGTGTTATGATGACCTTGAAGGTTGTCAAACCGAGACTGAAGTCTCTGAAGATTTTCAGTCAAGGTTTTAGTGCGATCCATTTCTTCACCCAACATATAATCACTTTTTTCTAGCATGTTTTGAACCTTTTCAAAAGCCTTTTGTTGTTTCACAGCAATCTTAGCAAGTTTAGAGTAGCTAGGCTTGAGGTTTTCATCAAATTCATCCTCACTAGATTCAGATGAGGCGTATTTAGTTACCTTGGCACCCTTTGCCATGAAGCAATAGGTGGGAGCGTAGTCATCATTGCCTTCATCAGCCTTGTTGGTGATGCCATTTTCTTCAGAGTTGAAGATAGACTTGCTGATGAATGCAGTAGCGAGAGCTAGGCTCGCCACACCAGACTCAGACTCCTCAGATGCCTCCTCGTCCTCATGTTCCTCAGATTCAGCCTCAGAGTCCATTTCCTTGCCAATGAATGCTCGAGCCTTCTCAGAGCTGCTCTTCTTGTGAGATGAAGATTTTGAGGATTTTGATGATGAAGACTTTGAAGATTTCTTCTTCTTCTTTGCATCATCAGAACTGTAATCCTTGTATTTCTTATTCTTTGATTCCTTCACTGAGGACAATCTTGAATGTAGTGACCAGGTTTCTTGCATTTGTGGCATAGCCTCTTCTTGTAGTCACTGGATGAGGAATCATTACTCCTTGAGGATTTTCCAAAGCGACCACATCTTGAGAACTTCTGAAATTTCTTTACGAGCAGTGCTAGTTCCTGGCTCAGTTCATCAGGATCACCAAGGCTGCTACCAGAGTCTTCATCTTCAGACTTAGAGACTGCCTTGGCCTTCAGAGCACGTGATCTGCCATAGCTCGAACCATAGAGATCTCTCTTCTCAGCAAGTTGGAACTCATGAGTGTTTAGTCTCTCGAGGATATCAGCGGGATCAAGTGACTTGTAATCAGCACGTTCTTGAATCATCAGTGCCAGAGTATCAAATGAAGAATCAAGCGATCTCAGCAATTTCTTCACCACCTCATGGTCGGTGATGTTAGTGGCACCAAGTGATTGAAGCTCATTTGAGATGTCAGTGAGGCGATCGAAGGTTTGTTGAACATTTTCATTGTCGAGTCTTTTGAAGCGGTTGAAGAGGCTGCGAATAACGTCAACACGAGAGTCACGTTGAGTTGAGACTCCTTCATTCACTTTGGACAGCCTATCCCATATAAGCTTAGCAGTTTCCAAAGCACTCACCCTTCCATACTGCCCTTCCTCAGATGGCCACATATGATGTTCTTCGCTTGCGAATCGAGTTGCTTGAATCTCTTCACATCAGTAGCGTTCAGAGAAGGTGTGACTGAGGGAACACCATTTTTCACAACATACCAGAGATCGTTATCAATTGCCTCAAGATGCATTTGCATCTTATTCTTCCAGTAGGGGTAGTCCGTCCCGTCAAAGGTAGGACACCCAGCAGAGACCTTGATCATACATGCAGTCAACATAACTAAAACTCCAGGCGGTTAAACCAAAATCACACAGAACAAGGGAGTACCTTGCTCTGATACCAATTGAAAGTGCGTTATATCGACTAGAGGGGGGGTGAATAGGCGATTCTTATGAATTCTTCACTGAGGAATTTGCTGCTGAGGAAATTCCTTAGCGAAGAACTACTTGCAGCGGAATAAGTACTCAAAAGTAAACATAACAGAACACAAGCATAGTCATCATGTTGAAATGAAGACAAGCACGAGTCTGTAAAGCGTAAACACAGGATAACACAGGATGAAGGCAGACGGTGAAGAAATTGAAGCGAGGAAATTGAGAAAGTCTTGATCAAAGTCTTCAAACAGATATGAACAAGCACACAACAACTGAAATGAGGAAATGAAAGAGTTGAGGAAATAGAACCAGTAAGCTTGGTGAAGAGAATGATTTGGTAGACCAGTTCCAACTGCTGTCTCAGTTGTACGTCTAGTTGGAGCGGCTAGGTATTTAAACCTGAGGACACACATTCCTCACCGTATTCTCCTTGAGCTAAGGTCACACAGACCTCGCCCAATCACTCGTGGTAAGTCTTCAGGTGACTTCCAAACCTTCACAGACTTGGTCACTCGGCGATCCACAATTTCTCTTGGATGCTCTAGACCATGACGCTTAACCGTCTGGAAGAAGCATAGTCTTCAAAGGTAACAAGTCGGATCCACGCAGGATCATTCTCTTCAATGATGCTCAATCACTTTGGGTTTGAAGGTGTTTTGGGTTTGGGTTTCCCCCACTCGATGATTTTCGCTCAAATTCCTCGGAGGATGTGATGATCTCAAATGACAAGTGTCAGTTTCTTTCGGAGCAGCCAAGCCAGCTAGTGGTTGTAGGGGGCGGCTATTTATAGCCTACGGAGCAGCCCGACATGATAAGATATAAATGCCCTTCAATGATATGACCGTTAGGTGGGTAGATATTTTGGGACAGCTGGCGCATAGCACAGCAACGGTCGTAATTTTGACTCTCAAATTCCTCAGGGCTATCATGTTCCTCACTGTGTAGGCAATCCACACTGGCGAATTGCTAACTCCTTAGTCAGAACAAATTCCTCAGCGACCAGAAGAACTTCGTCTCTATCACTGAAGAAATTGACTAAACTGTATGAGATTTCTAATGGCTTCACTCGAACGGATTGGTAGGTGTAGGATTTTGAGTTGAGCATCACATGGAAATTTTTCCTTAGTATTTCCTCGACCCCCTTTAATAGTACGGTGTTTCCTATGACTCAAGAAAGAGAAAATGAAACTACGAAAACAAAAATCTTCACGCTTCATGTTCCTCGAATGAATTTCAAGTCTTCAAGGTCACGCCAATTTCTTCACTTTCAAAGTCTTCAGAAATTCTTCAGAAATCCAAAGTCTTCAGTCGAAGAACTTCATTTTTAGGGGTCGACTTTTTCTGTAAATATCAAACTCCTCATAGACTTATAGACCTGTGTACACTCACAAACGCATCAGTCCCTTAACCTATAAGTCTTCAGTACACCAAAATCACTAAGGGGCACTAGATGTACTTTCACATAGTTGGGTCTGTCCGACTTGGACCTTATCTCGACTCGGATCTGACTACGTCGAATCCGACCAGACCTTTCAAAGTCCATATTATCCGGTTAGCATCCAATGCTCCACGGCTAGTGAGACCAAGCCCATCGACAGTGCCATATGCTAGTCTAGTCGGCTGCGTCCACACAGCCCTTTCGACTAGAGACCTTTTAGGACAGTCATCATACAATGCATAGTCCCGCAAACAAGTCACGTACTTGCTGATACACATTATTGATAATGTCCAAGACTATCTTTATTCATAAACACATAGGAAATATCATCATACATGATTACCTCTAGGGCATATCTCTAACAAATTTATCTGCACACGGCTCATTACTTAGTGATGCCTTGGCTCCAGGTAAACTGATCACCAATAACAGTGGTCTATTAAATTCCACACAACCTCTGAAATTATGCATCAACTGTTGAGGTCGAACATCACCACCCTCCTTCTCACTTGCAACCAATCTCTCATTAAAATCACAAAAACTAACCATGGACCAGCCGCATTACGTTGCGCAATTATGTCTAGGACAGGTGCTTCCTATCCCAAGTTGGTTGTCCATAATATCCTGTAAAGCGCCATAAGCATCATCTCCACCCATAAGAATTCCATCTATAAAGTTTTCAGAAGAATAGTTCAACACCACTTCATTAGACTGGTTATAAAAAAGGACAAGGTTCCCCGAGCGACCATCATTTTTATTGAGGAAACTTTCAATCTATTCATCTTCAATCATGACTGTCGGGGGTTAGGTGCGACATATGCCAATGGGTGGCTTATCATGGTGGGGGCGAGTAGAACGTCGCGGTGCACAGAAGCAGGATGGCGAACATGCACGCCGCGAATCTTACCCAGCTTCGGGGCTCTCCGAGGAGATAACACCCCTACTGCTGCTCTGCGGGGTCTCCGCATGATCACTATGGGCGATAGTACAATGGTGCTCCTCGAGCTGTGTGGAGGCAAGAAGGAACAAGGCTAGCTCTTTCCCTTCGCGCTATGTGTCTAAAACCTATCAGGGCCGAACCCTTTGCATGGGTGCCCCGGGGGGTTTATATAGGCCTACCCCCCGAGGGTACAATGGTAATCTGATTGGGCATGGCCCCCAGTCGTTAGTCTCTCTAGCAGCCGTCTTCCCCGCCGGCAGGGCCCGCCATTGGCGGGTCCATGCGAACAAGCGTAACTCTTGCGGCGCTCTTGATGACTTGAGCTTAGTCACGGGTCATGGGAATAAATGCCGCCGTCGTCAGCGATCCTTGTCGCCACTCCTGTCAATCTGGTTTATGGCTTGTGGGGCCCGCCGGAGGCGGCCGACTGGGAGGCCGACTCCGTCAAGGCCATCTTGAACTCTCGGCCGTCTTCCGCTATCTCACCGACGGGGGCCCGGCGATCTGGGCCGTACTACGCCGCCATCGTGGGCAAAGTGCCTCGTGCCTTCGTGGCTGAGTCAAGGAGGCATGGCAGCGATGCCGCGCCTCACCGGAGATCTCGGTGGCGCAGCTCACTTTGTAGCCATGCCTTCTTCCCGTGGGTTCGGGGACAGCCACGGCGGGCCGTACCCTACATCGGTCTTCGTGATAAGTCGTGGGCCGACTCTCATAGTCGGCCTTGAGAGGTCGCAAGCCGAGTCGGCTTGCTCCGAGTCGCCATCCGAGGGCTCTGCTTCTTGAAGGTCGTCGGCTGGGACTCGGCCTTCTCGAAGGTCGCCCGGCTGGGACTCGGCCTCTCGAAGGTCGCCGGTGGGACTCGGCCTTCTCGAAGGTCGCCGGTGGGACTCGGCCTTCTCGAAGGTCGCCATTTGGGACTCGGCCTTCTCGAAGGTCGCCGGTGGGACTTCGGCTGAGGGCACGGCCTGCCCGATGTCTTGAAAGATCTTGGGTCTGGGTCAGCCTACCCATGGCCCATTACTCGACAGTAGTCCCGGCCTGGCGAAGCCGGCGGGCGCCGCCTCGTGGGGCTTCGGCGATTCGAGCTCTGTGTTGCCGACTCGAGATTCGGCTGCGCGTCCTGGGCCGCCTTCTTTGGAGACGGCTGCCCGTGAGGGGCCGCTTCGCAAGTCGTGGCGGGAAACGGCGGCGATCGACCACGCTTCCTGCCATTTGTGAGACGGTCCTATCGCGTGGCGCCACGTGAGGCGATAGCTGCCAGCCCACGCAGCGTGGGACGGACGGGCCGCGGTGGGGCCCGCCATTACGCGCCTCGGCCCCAGCGGATCCGCTGCGAGGGCGGTTGGCATCCCACGTGGTTCTGCGGGCGATAACCGTGGGGTTTAATCGTGGGGCGTCGTGGGGTCGTGGGCGCGATTAATCCCCGTCGCCCCTCGGCTTCTCAGCCCGGGGCTATAAATAGGCTGAGGGGCGGCGGCACGCGCGCACTCCTCCCCGCTCTTGCCCTTCTTCTTCTCCGCCTCGCTCTGTCGCTTTCTTCTTCCTTGCCGACGATGAGCTCTTCCTCCGCCGCGCCCCGCCTCGCGCTCGGCGAGTGGGATGGCTTCGGGCGTGAATGCGGAGGACATCGAGTTCCTTCACCGAACCTGCCGCCCCCGAGCTTGGATTTGGTGCAGGCCCGCCCTGCGCCGGCGGGAGAGATCCGGCCCGCGCCGGCGGCGGGCGAGCGGGTCATCTTCCGCTCGCATCTCATGCGCGGGATGGGGCTCCCGGCGAGCGGGTTCCTCCGCTCGTTCCTCGAGTTGTACAACCTGCAGCCGCACCACCTCACCCCCAACGCGGTGGTGCTTCTCTCCGCCTTCGCCACCCTGTGCGAGGGTTACATCGGCGTTCTCCCCACCCTCGAGCTGTGGGGGGAGTTCTTCTCTTCGAAGCTCGGCACACAGGCTGCCGGCACGCCGGCGCAATGCGGCACGTACATTGCGACACGGCGTACGACGGCCGACAACCCCTTTCCGCCCATCCCGCTGGTGAAGTCGGTGAAGATGTGGCAGAAGACGTACTTCTACGTGAAGAACGTTGCCACCGACGGCGACTGGGTCAACCTGCCGCCCTTCGACTCCGAGCCGCTGACTGGCCGTCCGCCTAGCTGGTCCCATCGGTCGAAGTCGCCGCCCTCGAGTCGGGCGCGTGGCGCGCCCCGAAGTCATGACGCGATCGGAGGGGCTCGTCGCCTCCGATCTCTGCCGCGCCGCCGTGGCGCGCCGGGTTCTTCCGCTCCAAGGCCGGCCTCACCTTATCTGTCAGATGAGCGGCCGACACGATCCAAGCCGGCTGTGCACCAAAGACATGCCGCGTGGAGAAGTGGCGAACATGGTGAACCTCATCGCCCACTGCAAGTTCACCGACGAGTGGCAGTTCGGCAAGGAGCCGTACTCGCGCGACAACCCTCCGCCAGTGGTAAGTTGTTTCCGTCTGTACTTCGATCTCGCTTGTATCCGACTTCGAGCTCTGATCTTGTTGGTATTCTTGAGCAGAATCCCCTCACGGCGCCCGCTGCCGGCGCCCTGAGAGAGCCGCGTGTGTACTTCCTTGACCGCGAGGTCAGCGACATCGACGACCCGACTTGGGTCATGGCGGCTGAGGCCGGCGCCAAGGCGGCGGAGAGGAGGAAGACGGCGGCCTCGGACCGTCGGCGACCTTCGCCGACTGGCCCGAGGGCGACATCGACGCGGAAGTCGTCCCGCGCCGCCAACCAAGAGCCGGCCCTTCCACCCAGGCCGGCGCAAAGAGGCGTCACGCCGGGCCGAGCGCGCCCGGCGGCAGGTCGAAGAAGCCCAGGGGAACCGCCGCCGCGACCAAGCGGGAAGAGGCAGCCGCGAAAGCCAACCGCTTCCGGAAGGAAGTGAAAAGGCCGCCACTTGTTTCTTCGTAAGTCCCTTGCCCTTTGTTTCTTTTCTGACTTTCCTTGAATCTTTCTGACTTCCCCCCCCTTCTTCTCCAGCGCCCCCCTCTCCCTTGAGAGAATCGTCGTGCCCTCCGTCATGGGGTCGGGGCGACGTCCTCCAACACGCGGCGGGTTGATCCCGCCGCCGACCTCCGAGAGGCGACGGCGCGGAACGCGCAGGAGAAGCGCGCGGAGGAGGAGGCCGAGCGCCTGGAGAAGGCGCAGGCCGAGAAGGCGGCCGCCAACGCCCAGCGGCATCTGGATGAGGCCGTGGCCGCGGCCGCGGCCGCGGCAAAACGGGATGCTGAGGCGGCCGTTCGTCGCTCGCGGCGATGCTCGTTCCTCCCCTGTCGTCAGCGCCGCCTCCCCCTGAATTCACGGGGCAGACCGGGGAGGTCGGCACCGCCAACCCTCTCGCAGAGGAAGGTGGCGACGCTTCGGGCTCGGACACCCGCGCGCCGCCTCCGCCACCTCCGCCGCCTCCGTCTTCGAGGCCGCACGGCAAGCAGCCGGTGGACCCGCAGGATCCGCCGACTGTGGACGACGCCGACGCGCAGCTGCTTCTCCAGGTCGCCGTGCCGACACGCCGCCGGGTCGAGAGGACGAGCTCCGCGCCGCGAGCTCGGGAGACTGACGTCGCCAGCATGGCGAACCTGGACGCCGAGGCCTCCAGTGCCGCGCCCACCGGCTGGGTGCGCGAAGGCGGCACCGGCCCGCTGAACCAGCGCTTCGGGCGTTCGGTCCAAGTTGCGCAACGGCGACGCCCTCAACTCTACACCAAGGCGCGCTCGGCCTGCGGTCTCCGTCCGGTATGCTTTGTTTTCCTTTTTAATCTCTTGTCTTTTTACGTGAGGCGCGCAGCCTCCACTGGTGTAGTCCCCGAGTTCGGAGTCGGCTGCTGAGCAGGCGGCTCGGAACTCCTTCTAGCGGGCTCCGAAGGCTGACTTTGCTTTGCCGGCCTTGCAGGAGTATCACAACCTCCGCGCTACTGCCTTCAACCGCAACGTTGAGGAGCTGAGGAAGCGGACCGCCGATCTGGCGGAGAGTCGAGGTGAGCGGATTCTTCCTTCTTGGCAGGGCGGCGCGCCCATGGGCTGTAGTCCCGAGAATCGGGCCGATCTGCTGAGCAGTGGTCGGATCTCTCGGCGACTTTCCTTCCTTCTTCTCCTGGGCGCATGATACCGCTGGCTGTAATCCCGAGATTCGGGCGATGCTGGCGATCGGGCGGATCTCCCCGGCAACCTTCTTTGTTGATGATGCTTTAACTTTCTTTGGGCTTCAGATGCCAATGCCGCCCTTCAAGGGCAGCTGGATGAGGCCAATGCCGCCCGTCGTGCTAAGGAGGAGGAGTGCGACAAGCTCGTCCAAGAGCGCGACCTCCTGGCGACGCAGCTGGCCGAGCAGAAGGACCTGCTTCGGAAAGCACAGGAGGACGCCAAGTCGCGGGAGGAGGCCCTTCTAGCCGAGTTCGCGATGGAGCGGGCCGCCTGGACCGACCGTGAGGCGATGCTGACCTCTGGCTATCACGTGCTCGAGGACATCGTCGATGGTAACTCCTGGCTTCTCTTGTTTGGTCTTTCGTCTCTGTGTCGAACTGTCTTCTGGTTTTTCTGACTGTTCCCTTTTCTTGTCTTTGGCAGACTTCTTCCCCGGCCACTCGCAGGCCGTCCCTCCGGCCATCGAGGCGGATCGGGAGGAGCGGAGGGCGCAGGGCGAAGTGATTGCCGCCAACGCCCCCCGAACCGTTGACGAGCAGATCTTGAGCATCGGGGCTCGCCTTCGTCCTGCTCATCGTCTGATGCGCCGCCTTCAACGCGCCGGCGCCCAAGTCGTTCCGCCACAGCGCGAGGTGCCGGCTCTGCGCACCGCCAGTCGGACGGCCGACTGGCTGGAGGTCGCCGTCGGTCGCTTCGAAGCTTGGAAGGGCTCCTCGGCCCGCGCCGGAGCACGCCGGGCCCTGGAGTTAAATCAAGGGTGGTACTGGCTGGACTGGACCGCTGGCCGCGTTCGGTCGAGGCCGAGCCGAGTTGGGGGCGTGGGCGCGCTTTTCGTCGGCCTTGGCGGCCATCGCCGAGTACACGGACACCAGTGTCTTTGTGCCCGGCGGACCACCGGCGGCGAGGAGGTTCCGCCAGTGGTTGGGATGCACCCGAGTACGAGGAGGACTCGGCGGAATGTCGGCTCCAGCTCCGAGGGGGGGCGAGTCGGAGGACGGAGGCGAGGAAGAGGCGCCCGAACGCTGGGCGGCGGCCAGCCTCGGCTGATCGCGCCTCCAAAGAACGAGCCTCGGAAGGACCAGCGACCGTCGCTGCTGGCGACCAAGCCGAGACCGCCCGCCGATCGCCCGACGTCGGACGCCGCCCGCCTCCGGCCCTCCGGCTCCGAGGCCGCCCCCTAGAGTGTATCAGCTTTACTGTCTTTTTGCTCTTTAAAAACTTGTCGATTATGAACAATTCCACCATGGGTGTATTGACCAAGGACCTTATGTACATATTTATCAAATTTCCGCCTTTCTTTGCTTTGGCTCTTTAGACTTTTTCCTTTGCCGCCTTCCTTCGGTTGCCGCCTTGTTAAGCCCTGGCAGACGCTCTGCGGACTGCCGCTGGGTCAAGCGCTCAGCTACTTTAGGAGGCAAGTACTTAGTCGTTTAGAACGCCGTAGCAAGTTTGGCTGAAGGTCGACAGGCCGACTCTCAAAAGTCGGTCGTCCTTGATAAAGGTTGAAACTATGAGCCGACTGCTCGTGAGTCGGCTCAGTAGGGGAAACTGGGAGCCGGCTTGGGCTATGTGCAGCTCTTAAGTCCTTAGCCGTTTTTTCATGTGTGCGCTCGCTCTTCCATCTCCCCGTTTACCGACAGTCGCTCTGCGAGCTGCGGCTTTCCGTAGGAGACGGCTTTGAGCGCAACACATTACTTGTCTGACCTCAGGGAGCATTTCATAGCACAAAGCGGCGAGTCCCGGGCGACTAGTCGGACCAGTGCGAATAAATATGATAAAAAGGAGGAAGCATTTGAAGCGAGATCCATATCATACAGATAATCAAAGGCAGTCCCGAGCTCGTCTCGGGGCCTAAGGTCTTAGTACTTAATACAAAAAGGGGTAGCGTGATACATCTGCATCAAGCTGTAAAATCTTGAAGAAGATTTGCGTTCCACAGGCGCTCTGTTTCTTTGCGAGTCGTCCCTCTTGCGTGCTCGAGGCTTCGGCGTCGATCAAGTAGTAGAGCATCGTTCCTAGCACCTTGCCGATGATGAAGGACCTTCCCAAAGGCGCCGACAACTTGTGCTGGCGGCTGTTCTCACGAATCAGCGGAGCACAAGGTCGCCCTCTTGGAATGATCTTGGCTTGACCTTGCGATTGTAGTATCGCCGCAGACTCTGCTGGTAGATGCTGGACCGGCTGAGTGCCAACAGCCGGCCCTCTTCCAGCAGGTCGACGCCGTCTTGGCGTGCTTCTTCAGCCTCCTCTTCGGTGTACACAGAGACTCGCGGAGAGTCGAATTGTATATCCGTCGGGATGACGGCTTCGGCACCGTAGACGAGGAAGAACGGCGTGAAGCCGGTTGATCTGTTCGGTGTTGTGCGCAGACTCCAGAGGACGGAAGGCAGCTCTTCCACCCAACAGCTGGCCGAGCGCTCGAGTGGTTCGACCAATCGAGGCTTGATGCCGGATAGGATGAGGCCATTGGTCCGTTCCACCTAGCCGTTTGACTGCGGATGGGCAATGGACGCTAGGTCCAGTCGGATGCCCTGCGTCGCGCAGAAACGAGCCAAGGCGCCTTTGGCGAAATTGATGCCGTTGTCTGTGATGATACTATGCGGTATGCCGTACCGCACCGTGATGTCGGCAATGAAGGTCACTGCTGTGGGCCCGTTTAATTTCTTGATGGGCTTTGCTTCTACCCACTTGGTGAACTTGTCCACTGCGACGAGCAAATGAGTCAAGCCGCCTCGGGCCGTCTTGAAAGGTCCCACCATGTCCAAGCCCCAAACTGCAAAGGGCCAGGTGATGGGGATTGTCTTCAGTGCAGAAGCCGGCTGAAGGGGCTTGGAGCGGAACACCTGGCACCCCTTGCACTTCTTGACTAATTCTTTAGCTTCTTCCAGGGCAGTCGGCCAAAAGAAACCGTGCCGAAAGGCTTTGGCCACGAGCGCCCTCGAGGCCGCATGGTGACCACACTCGCCCTGATGGATATCTTTGAGGATCGCTTGGCCTTGCTCTGACTCTACGCAGCGCTGGTGGACACCAGTGACGTTGCGTCTGACTAATTCTCTGTTGACTATGGCGTAGGCCGCCGCTCGGCGTTGCACTTGCCGAGCCAGAGTCTCATCTGCAGGCAACTCCTTGTTGACTAGGAACTTGAGGATGGGCTGCGCCCATGAAGGTGCTGCTATCTCTTCGATTGCCACCACAGCGACTTGGACAAGGGTGGCTGGGCTGGGAGGCGGCGGGTTGGATTCTGCTGCCGCTTGCTGAATTGAGGGAATCTCTGGGCCGACTGGCGCAGTCCCCGGGCCGACTGGCGCAGTCCCCGGGCCGACTGGCGCAGTCCCCGGGCCGACTGTGGCTTTCTTGAGGTCGCTTGCTGGGGTCTTGGAGTCGGATCCGACTATCTCTGGGGGAGCCGGCACGAAAATGGAGTCGGATTCTGGTGAAGGCTT
Source organism: Aegilops speltoides (assembly GCA_021437245.1). Taxonomy (NCBI): domain Eukaryota; kingdom Viridiplantae; phylum Streptophyta; class Magnoliopsida; order Poales; family Poaceae; genus Aegilops; species Aegilops speltoides. The sequence continues at coordinate 454,615,049 of CM038145.1, read as the reverse complement.
GATAGACGGCTTGAGGAGGCGCTGAAGGGCGACGCCAGAAGGTATCGCCTGGCGAGTGGAGCCGACTCGCGCCAATGCATCTGCTTGATCGTTGTCGTTTCTTGGTACGTGGAGGAATTCGCATCCTTCAAAATATCCGCTGAGCTGCTGCACCAAGAAGCGGTAGCTTGCCATGCTTGCGTCCTTGGCGTCCCATTCGCCGGATGACTGCTAAACCACCAAGTCGGAGTCGCCATAACACAGGATCCGGCGAATGCCGAGTTCCTTGGCAAGCCAGAGCCCATGGACGAGTGCTTCATATTCGGCGACGTTGTTGGAGGCGGCGAGTGGATTTGCAGCACGTATTTGAGCTTGTCGCCCTTGGGGGAGGTGAGGACGACGCCGGCTCCGAGGCCGGAGTGCATCTTGGAGCCGTCGAAATGCAGTCGCCAATGAGTAGAGTCGGCAGCGGCGGCAATCGAGTCTCGCCGGTCGACGAGGAAGTCGGCTAGCGCTGCGACTTGATGGCGGTGCGAGGTTGGTAGTAGATCGTGTAGGAGCTAGATCGATAGCCCACTTGGCCACTCGGCGAAGCATCTCGACTTCCGATGATCTCGGCGAGTGGGGCGGTGCAAACCATGATGATTGGATGCTCTTGAAAATAGGGCTTGACTTCTTGGCGGCAAAATGCACGCCGTAGCACATCTTCTGGTAGTGAGGGTAGTTCTGCTTGGAGGTCGACAGTACCTCGCTCAGGTAATATACTGGTCTCTGGACCGGGAGCGCCTTGCCTTCCTCCTTGCGCTCGACTACAATAACTGTGCTGACTACCCGGCTGGTGGCGGCGATGTATAAGAGCATGGGCTCTTTGGGAGTCGGAGCCCAAGACAGGGGAGTCACCTGACATCTTCTTGATTGGAGAAATGCCTCGTCTGCCTTGTGGTTCCACTCGAAAAAGTGGTCTTCTTCATCAATTGATACAATGGCAGAGCTTTCTCGCCCAGCCGACTGATGAATCGGCTTATTGAAGCCAAGCAGCCGGTGAACTTTTGCACATCCAACAGTCGGCTGGGTACCTCCATCCTCTCTATGGCCTTGATCTTCACAGGGTTGCACTCTATTCCGCGTTCGGAGACCAGAAAACCAAGGAGTTGGCCGGCTGGGACTCCGAACACGCATTTCTCTGGGTTGAGCTTGATCTGGAATCGGCGCAGATTCTCAAAGGTCTCTTTAAGATCCTCTAGCAGCGTCCCACTTCTCGTCTTTACCACCACATCATCCACATAAACATGGGCATTCCTGCCGAGTTGCTTGAGGAGGCATTTCTGCATGCAACGCTGAAAGGTGGCGCCGGCATTCCTCAAGCCGAACGTCATCGTCAGGTAGCAGAAGGCTCCAAACGGCGTGATGAATGCGGTCTTCAGTCTGTCCGCTGGATTCAGCTTGATCTGGTGATATCCTGAGTATGCATCCAAGAAGCTCAACAGCTCGCATCCGGCTGTGGAGTCTATCACCTGATCAATCCTTGGCAGAGCAAACGGGTCCTTCGGGCAGGCTTTGTTGAGGCTGGTGTAGTCGATGCACATCCGCCACTGCTTATTCTTCTTGATACCAAAGACGGGGTTGGCCAACCATTCGGAAAAACACCTCCATGATGAAGCCGGCTGCGGGGCGGGCTATCTCTTCTCCCACTACTCTTCTCTTCTCTTGACGGCGGCGCAAGGGCTGCCGACGGGCTTCACATCCGGCGACATGTAGCTTGTGCTCGGCGAATTCCGTCGGTACACTGGCATGTCCTTGGGGACCACGCGAAGATGTCGATTCTCACGGAGGAAATCGACGAGCTCGCCTTCCTATTCTTTGTCGAGGCCGGTGCCCATGACAGCGTACCTCTCTGGGTGCTCCGGGTCCAAGGGTATCTTCTTGGTTTCTTTAGCCGGCTTGAATGATCCTTCTGCCTCCGACTCCTTGGGGTCAGGCGACATCTCCGGCTGCTTCCCAGCCATCGCCACGACACGATCAAGGAGCCGCCTCTCGGCCGCGATCACCAGAGACTCGGCCAGCCGACTGCTCTTGGCCGCACAAGCGTACGACTTCTTGTAGTCGCCGGCAACGGTCAGGATCCCCTTGGAGGTCGGCATCTTCATCTTGAGGTAGGCGTAGTGGGGAACCGCCATGAATTTGGCCAGGGCAGGCCGTCCTAGCAGAGCGTGGTACGGGCTCTCCAAATCCACCACCTCGAACCAGATCGGCTCTCGGCGGAAGTGATCTTTGTCTCCGAAGAGGACGTCTATCGGGATCTTGCCAATCGGCGAACAGAGAGGCGGGTACAATCCCATGGAACACGCAGTGCGGCTGCTCTGCGGCTGCCTCCGCTGATTCCAAGCTTCTCCATGGTATCCTTATGCAGGATGTTTATGCTGCTGCCTCCGTCTATCGGGACCCGAGAAAGCAGGCGGCCCGCTTGTCAGTGGCCAAGGTTGCTCCGAGAACCAAGGCGTAAGAGCCCGGACTCGGCATCACCTCTGGGTGATCTGCCCGACTCCAGCTGATAGGCTTCTCGGACCAATGCATGAACTCAGGGGCTTCTGCTGCCACTGCGTTGACTTCTTGCTGATGTTGTGTAACACCCCGGATGTATCTTTCCATATTTGTAACTCCAACTCTTGCAATTTTCGGATATGTGCTATGATATTCCCTCCGTGGTTGGGTTTTGTTTTCGTTTTGCATTTTGTCCATGTCATGCATCTCATATCATGCCATCATGTGCATCTCATTTGCATACGTGTTCGTCTCATGATTCCGAGCTTTTTCCCCGTTGTCCGTTTTGCAATCCGGCACTCCTATGTTCCCCGGCGCCCCCTCTTGTCCTTTTTCCGTGTGCGGGTGTTGAACATTCTCGGAATGGACCGAGCCTTGCCAAGTGGCCCTGGTATAGCACCGGTAGACCACCTGTCATGTTTCGGGTCATTTGGAGTTCGTTTGGTACTCCAACGGTTAACCGCACCCTCGCAAAGGCCTCTTTTGAGTTGCAGCCCAACAACCCTCCAAAACAGCCCAATAACTCATCTAAGCCACTTCCATGCTCTAGGTCGTTCGATCACGATCGTGTGGGCGAAAACTACACCCCATTTGGACACTCCTAGCTCCCTCTACCTCTATAAATAGACCCCTCCCCCGAAAATCCGGTCGAAACCCTAAAAATTTCCCTCTCCGCGCCGCCGGACACGTCCGAACGGTGCCGGACGCGTCCGCCGCCGAGCCAGCAGCCAGCCAGAGGTCGCCACGTGGCCTCCGCCGCGCCCGCGCCGCCGGTCCGCGGGCCAGCGGGCCCTCTCCAGCAGCGCGGCCGCTTCGCCCTGGCGGCCATGATCGGCGCTGGCTGCCGGCGACCTCCGCCCGCCCGCCGCCGCCGCTTCGCCAGCGCCCGCCGCCTTGCCGCCGCCGCCGCCGCCGGTGCCGCCACCGCCCGCGCCCGCTGCCGCCGGCCGGACCACCCATGCCCGCCTCCTCCGACCCGCCGGCGTCCTCCCCTCCGGCGAGGAGCTCCAGCTCCGGCGACCTCGGATCCGGTCCGGCCCGATCCAGATCTGGACGAGACCCACCCTAGGTTGACTTTTCCCCCTCGTTTTTCTCACTAAGTCATAATCTGTGATAATTTTCGTGCATTTTCATAGCATCACATCTTTGCACCCGTGGCTCCGTTTTGGGCGTATAATATGTCAGATTGTTCGTCCCGAAGAGTACATCATTTCATTACATTGCATCATTTGCATTTGAGCTCATCTTGATGCCCGAAATACTGTTGGAAGATGACTTCAGATCGTTAGTTTCAGAATCTTATCAGTTCAAGCTCTTTTGTCATTTTTGCCATGAATTATGTGTGCACTCTATGAACTTGAGTCCTACATGTGAGTTGAACTTTGCCATGACATCTTTCCAGGGGTGTTTGCCATGTATTTTTGTGAGCTATGTGTTGACTAGAACAAGCATGCAAAGTAGGGATGATGATGTTGCTGATTTCAGGAACTTAGTGTTTTCACTAAGTCATGTCCTGCTGTTAATTTTATGCCACATGTTTATGTTGTTACAGAGAGATCTATGCCCTTTTTGAGCATGATCAGTAAGGGTGTTTTGAACATATGGATGTGCTCTATCCATCCATGCCTTTGTTGGCATTTATGGAGTAGTCTAGCATGTCATTTTCGTGCTCTACTTTTGCTTGAAAATGTTTCCTGGCAGATTGTTTGCATGAGATTCAATTTTCATGAGGTCGTTGTAGTTGATCCGTGTATGCTATGATGTTGTTCTTGCCATGTATAGCTTCTATGCCATGTCTTATTGATGGGTGTATGCTTAGTTTATCATGAGATGCTCTGTAGTGAGTGCATCGAGCTCATAAACATGCCTACTCGTTATCTGTTTTTGTCATGCCCAGTTTTTCTGCTAAGTCTGAAATCTGTCATAAAACTTGCTATGTTTACATGGGTGCCATCATTTCTTAGTCCTTTTTGGCTTATGGTCAGTAAGGGACTATTGATATATGCTTTGAGTAGAATCATGTCATGCCTTGTTTTGCTATTATAAGTTCCTGTAGCATGTTGTTTGCTTGCTCTAAACATGCCTTCCTGATGTTAATTCCTGGCATGTTAGTATTTTCACAAAGTCTGTGAACCTGATATTTTGAGCACTTTCACCATGCTTGTTTGAACATGTTATGATGTGATTTAGCCGTAGCTCAGTGTTCCTCTTTTGTTAAGCATATCCTGTAGTTCGTTTCCATATGCTTTGTTTTTATGTTGGGGTGCTGTAGCATAGTTTCTTGTTGCTTGCTAAGTAGCATCGGACTGTTAAACGCAGATTTGCGTCATTCTTGTTTTGCTTGTCATTTGCAAACCGTGCATCCGATTCCGGTGATCTTTATATCGATTTCAACCGAAATCACCCCATCTTTCCAGCGGCATACTTGGTTTGCCAAGTTGATGCCCGATTCATCATTTTCCTTCCGGAGCACACATATGCATTGCATATCACATCTCGCATCGCATGTCATGTTTTGCATCATATTGCTTGTGCATTGTTCCTTGTTTGATTGTGGTTCCGTTGCTTGTGTTCTTGCTTTGGGTAGAGCCGGAGGCGAGTACGTGAACGAGGAACCTGTTGAGAACGCCTCACGAAGATCAAGCCTTCGACAACTCTGAGAACCTTACAGGCAAGATGACCATACCTTCGATATCACTTCTATCTTTGCTTGCTAGATGCTCGCTCTTTTGCTATGCCTATGCTGCGGTACCTACCACTTGCTATATCATGCCACCCATATTGCCATGTCAACCTCTAACCATCCATGTCCTAGCAAACCGTTGATTGGCTATGTTACCGCTTTGCTCAGCCCCTCTTATAGCGTTGCTAGTTGCAGGTGAAGATGAAGTTTGTTCCTTGTTGGAACATGGTTATTTTGGGATATCACAATATCTATTGTCTTAATTAATGCATCTATATACTCGGTAAAGGGTGGAAGGCTCGGCCTTATTGTAAGAACATGCGGTGCCCCCATGTTTGGTTTTGGTAATTGATGACAATCTCTATGGACTAATGGTTGCCTTGAGTTATATTTGAAGGTTTTGTCCATAGGCTTTTCTTGGAGTACATGTGTTGGTTTCAAGGAGAGTTTGTGTCGACCAAGGTGCTATTCAAGGAATTATCCAAAGATTGGTCATTTGAGAGTTGAGCTTATTGCAAGCATGTCTTGAAGAAGAAGACTGTTTGATCATTCATGTTCACCTTCAAGACATCATCCAAATGAAGAGAGTTGGAAAGAATCAAGGTTGATCAAGATTAAGTCAAGAGTGAATCAAGTTGATCAACACACAAAGCGTACAAGATGTCAGAGGGATCAAGTGATCCCATGGTATGGTAAGCATTGTCCATTACGCTTTGTGTACTAACCCATGGTCTTCGTGAGAGTTCTTGTGGGGTTAGGTTGCGGTGTGCAAGTTCAAGTGAACCATCACGAAGAGATCAAATGCTTGAAGCTTGCCGTCCATTGTGGTGACAATGGACTTGTGAAGATGTGCGGAAGAGTGGCTCACCCATAGTGGAGTATGGGGGAGCAATCAACTAGTCTTCACCGAGCCAACATAATCAAGAAAGGTAGTCCAACTTGAGGGAGTCAAGATCGTCATCATCTAGCTCAAGTGGACCATGTGCAAGGCAAAGGTTTGCCCTTGATAGGTTTTCTATTTTACCGGTCTCATGATGGTAGTTGGGAGACCGGGTTATAGGATCGATTGCCGTACTATCAAGGGGGGCTCTCGATGAGTAGCTTGATCGTATCATTCGTAGAGAGCTCAAACCTTTGCATCGTTGCATCATATTTCTTGGTTCTTGTTTGGTTCTCTTTGTGAGTTTTGGAGCTTATGGTCATCTTGTTGACAAGCTCGAGTTCATCGAAAACGGAGTTCACATTCATCTTCTATGATGTTTTCGATGTTGGAGGTTATGCGGTTCTTCTCTGTTGGAGGTTTCACTCCTCTATATGTTTGGCATACCTCCGTGCCTCTTCTTACTATAACCATCGCTGTTTTGATGCTACTCGTTGTCTTGTTTCCAACAAGCTTGAGTTTGCTCAATTCGAGCTCATATGCGAAGTTATGGCGTTCTGGTTTTATTGATTCCGTCTGTTGTCTTTAGCTGCGTTTTGTAGGTATCCTTTGTGCTTCTTCCCTGGGTTTGCGGTAGTACTGCTCCACGGAGCGGTAGTACCGCAGGCGCTCTTGATAGTACCGTGGCTTGCCGCGGTAGTACCGAGGGTCCTGGTAGTACCGCTCCGCGGGCGGTAGTACTGCAGTATCTGGCCGCAACCCGCTGGTATGCGGCTGTTGAAGCGGATGTAATTTTTACATCCGTGCCCGCATGATAATACCGCGCCCGGCACGTAGTAGTACCGCGCCGCGCTGTAGTACCGTGTCGGGTTTTGCACCGTTTTTCTGGTCGCGGTAGTAGGCACGGATGTAGTCTTTTAGGGTGTTTACGCCTTGCGGTAGTACCGCATGTTTGGGGCGGTAGTACCGCGCGTGCGATAATCTTGCCCTGCCAGCCTGCCCTAGCTACTTGTTGTCGCGGTAGTACCGTGGTCCTCCACGGTAGTACCTGCTGCTGACCTGCGGTAGTACCGCGTCTCAGCGCTGATAGTACCGCTCCGTCAAGGGCTGAGAGGGTAACGGTTGGATTTTCCCCTCATATAAAAGGGGTCTTCTTCCCCATTGGATCTCATCTTTTCGAGCTCGTGTTCTTCCCCATTGTTGACCTTCTTGAGCTTGCTAACTCTCAATCCTCCATGGATTCTTGCTAGTTTTGAGGAAAAGAGAGGAGATCTAGATCCACGTTTCCACCAATCACTTTCTCCTCTAAGTGAGGGGAACCCTTGGATCTAGATCTTGGAGTTCTTCGTGTTCTTCTTTCGTTCTTCCTCTCATTTTCCTCCCTAGCATTAGTTGCTTTGGTGGGATTTGGGAGAGAAGGACTTGGGCACTCCGTGTGCCCTTGCCATTGCATTTGGTGCATCGGTTTGAGTTCTCCACGGTGATACGTGGAAGTGAAGTTTGAGAAGCTTATTACTCTTGGGTGTTTGGGCACCCTAGAGCTTGTTCCTCTTGGGTGCCTTGGCGCCCTAGACGGTTAGTGGTGTTCGAGCTCAATCATTGTGGTGTAAAGCTCGGGCAAGCTTCGGGTCTCCAATTAGGTTGTGGAGATCGCCTGAGCAATTTGATGGTACCGTGACCGCCCCAAGGGTTGCCAAAGTGTACGGGTTCGTAACCGCCCCAAGGGTTGCCATTTGTACGGGTTCGGTGACCGCCCTCAAGGGTCCCTTAGTGGAATCACGGCATCTTGCATTGTGCGAGGCGTGAGGAGATTACTGTGGCCCTAGTGGCTTCTTTGGGAGCATTGTGCCTCCACACCGCTCCAAACGGAGATTAGCATCCGCAAGGGTGTGAACTTCGGGATACATCGTCGTCTCCGCGTGCCTCGGTTATCTCTTACCCGAGCCCTTTACTTATGCACTTTACTTTGTGATAGCCATATTGTTTCTTGTCATATATCTTGCTATCACCTAGTTGTTTATCTTGCTTAGTATAAGTTGTTGGTGCACATAGGTGAGCCTAGTTGTTGTAGGTTTTGTGTTTGACAAATTAACCGCTAGGTTTATTCCGCATTTGTTCAAGCCTAAACCGTAATTATTTTAAAGCGCCTATTCACCCCCCTCTAGGCGACATCCACGATCTTTCAATTGGTATCGAGCCTCGTCTCTCTGTGTTAGGCTTAACCGCCTAGAGAGTAAAGATGTCGACTAGGGATTAGGATTCTCGACACTCTTAGTTTTGATGGCACAAATTTTGATGTTTGGGTAATTCGCATGCTTAATCTCTTTAGGGTCATGGACCCAAACTTAGAGCGAATTGTAGATATGGGTTTTTCTCCTCCAAAGGATCCTCAACGATTATCTTTAGAGGATGAGAAAAACTCTTATCTCAATGCTCAAGCTTCTAATGTGCTTTTGATGCTTTGAGCAATGTAGTTATATTTCAACTCATGCCGTTCGGGATGCTCATGAGTTGTGGACGAAGCTTCAAGATAAATATGGTGTGTCCAAGATTTGTGGGGATGATTGTTCTCCCTCCACCTCCGGTCGTATAGTCTTCTCAACTTCTTCTACTCCACCTCTATGTGGTTTGCCACAAGGTAATGATATGGTGAGTAGTGTTGGTCATTGCAATGATGATAGTATGCTTATTGTGGATGATCCTTCATCACTATCTTATTGCAATGCTCCCTCTTTGGGCTTTAACACTTCGAGCACTCCAAATGTTTCACATGCTTGTGTTGATAGTCCTTGCATATCATGTAGAAATTGCTTGACTAAATCTCATGATGATATGCTTGCTATATCTTGTTGCCATGATAAAAATGCATGTATTTCCTCGAGTTGTTGTGCTAACAATGTAGAGGAAACCCAACACCCCGTGGAACAAGATGTGGTCTTGAATGGTGCTTCAAGGGATCCTACATCATCATCTATTGCGTTTTGCCTTATGGCTAAGGCTTCAAAGGTATCTCCTACTTTGAAACCCAATATGTCTCTTGATGATGATGTTGATGCTAATGATGATGAGGATAATGATGAAGAGAATGACAATGTTGCCTCCTTAAAAATTAAGGGGGAAATGGTTTTTAAAGCTCTTCATAAAAATAAAATTGCTCGTTCAACTTCATGGAAATCATGTCCATTGCCATTGAGGGCAAGAAATATATTGATGAGTTGGAATCTCGTCTTGAGGAGCATGAGGTCACCATTGATAAAATGGAAAGTCATGAGCGTGATTACGCTAATGAGATTGCGGACCTCTCTCAAGCTCTTGAACTTGAACAAACCACCAAGGAATCTCTTGAGGAGACTTTTGCTCTAGAATTATCTAGAGTGAGGGAATCTCGTGATAGAGCTCTTGAGGTGGCAAATGATTTTGAATCTAAAAATGAGGAGCTTGAAGTTGCATGCTAAACTCCTTGAGGACTTTGAGCACCTCGAAAATGGCTCAAGGGTCATTAAGAGTGAGCTCATCAAACTCACCGAGTCTCATGCTCAACTTAAAGCTTCATATTCAAAAGAGCTTGCTAAGTTGTCTTCTCCTCTTGTTGCTAATGATGATGCTTGTGCTACTAACTCTATCTCTTGTGAAGCATCCATTTTGAAGGAGAATGTTGAGCTAAGGGCTCAACTTGAGTTGCTATCTAGCAATTATGGGAAATTGGAAGAAAGTCATGTAAAGCTCACAAGCTCTCATGATGATCTTCTAGTATCCCATAATGTGCTAAAGATAGCTCATGAGGCTATGAGTATCAAGGTAACATCTAGTGAGCCTCATGTGGATACTAGCACTACTTTTGTCAAAATGCTATATTGCCTTGTGCTAGTCCTCGTGATTCATCCATGCATAACATTGGTACATCTTGTGATGAATTGCTTTCCTTGCCTTGTTGCTCTAACAATGAAGCTTATACTTCCTCTAGTACTTGTGTTGATACTAACCATGTAGAGGAAATCAAAGAGCTCAAGGCCCAAGTCACTTCTTTGAAGAAAGACTTAGAAAAGTGTCATGAAGGAAATCCACACTCAACAATATCTTGAGTGTGCAAAAATCCCATTGACAAAGGTGGACTTGGATTCAACTCAAATAAGAAGAAGAAGTCCAAGAGCAACAAGAAGAAGGGCCAAGAACAACTCAAGAATTCGCCAAGATTATTTGCTTCAAGTGCAAAATTGAAGGGCATCATGTTAGATCTTGCCCATTGAAGAAGAAGTCCGTTAATGACAAGCAACAAGGGAAGAGGCCACAAGTTCAATCTCATGCTCAACCACAAGTTGAAGAAAGGCCACTTCCCAAGAAGACTCAAGTTCATGCTTCTCTTGTTGAGAAATCAAGTGAGAAGAAAATGAAGAGTAGACGTTGCTACTTATGTCGTGAGAAAGGTCACGTCGCTTCTTCATGCACTAGTGGTAACTTATCCAACCCAATTATTATTGATGATATCTATTCTCTTGGGAAGGATAAGGTTGGCAATGTGTTTGCCAAGTTTGTTGGTACTCAAAGTGGTTTGAAGCAAAGAACCATTTGGGTAGCCAAGCCTATTGTGACTAACCTCTTAGGACCCAACTTGGTTGGGGACCAACAAGCTCAAACTTGATCAATAGGTGATGGTGGAGGTCATTGGAGACTTGGCTACATTATGAAGAATTAAGGATTTCATCATTCTTATTGTCTCAAGCCAAGTCATTCGGATTATCTAGTTTCTATCTTATATCCAATGTTCCTCCTTGCGGTAACTCGTGCTTAAATTGTTTACATTGAAAGTTACTTGGCCCTTATCATGTTGTGGTTTTGTACCTTGCATGTGTTTGTATATGATGTGGCTCCAAATTGCCTTGTGTGTGTTGGTTTGCACATCATGTACATGTGTGTCATTCGTTGAGCCTTTTTTGCATCTTGTCTATTTCTTAGTTGGCTCTTGTGAGAGATTAATGGAATATCCCATTATGGGGGAGTGATGTGCTTTGTGCACCTCACAATCCTATAAATGTGTGTACATGAGGAATACCATCTAGTATTGATATTACAAGATTATCTAGTCGCTATGTGGTATGTCTTCTCATGAGAAATTCAAATTCTAAATAGTCCATTAATTATCTCTTGTTGGATCCTTTAATTGCCTCTTGTCTATCTTTAATTGGTATCACATTATGGGGAGTAATATGCTATGTGTATATTACTAGCCTAGAAAATGTGTACATTTGAGATATTGTCACCTAGAATTGATATTGTAAATTATCTTGTTCCTAGGTGGCATGTTAGCTCTACAAGTTGAATTTGCGTTTTGTTTGGTGTGAAGATGATGTCGGATATCCTTGTTATCTACCACGGAATTCTTTCCAAATACTTCTTGTCTTTTGACAATTGGTACTCACTTATATGTGGTAGAAATTATTGATCATCTTCACGTTGGCATTTGTTTTTATTTGCCTTATCTCTTGCCAAGTTTGTGTCAACTCCCATTGCCTTCCTTGCCACTTGAGGATCTTGGTGTTTTCTTGACCTTGTCTAGTGTTTTCTAGATATAGTGAAAGTGGTGATCCCATCTTGTGCATTTTGTATTCAAATGCAAATTCTCTATAATGCACTAGTCTTGGGGAAGCTATCCTATTTTCTATTAAACACTCATCTTGCGATCCTTTTCAAGTGTGTGTTTGTGGAAGGCAAGCCGTTTTGTTTTGGTACTTTGTGCCATCATGAAACTTTGTAGAGGGCTTGGTTTGTTTGGAACCATTCTCTCGTTTGGGAGTTTGACATCTTTCTTTTGAGTGTATCAATGGATATATCATTCCTTGATGTATCTTTTATGGATATCCTCCAAGTGATGATTTATTCATTTGGTATCTTTTCTTCGCTTGGTATTTCTTTGTCTTTTGGTCTCGGTTCTTGAAAGTCTTGAGCATGCATATTTACTTCTTGTAGTTTCTTTGTCATGCTTTCTTTCTTTGACCCAATATATAGGGGGAACACCACCAAGTATCAAATTGGATGACATGTGCATGAATATCATTTTCATATCTATATGCACATATTTATGTGGAGTTTGTCATATGTATTGTTGGTTTTCTAACTCTTTGGTCCCAATGAGTTTGGGTACCATTTGTTTGTGTTGTTGTTCTAGGAACAAGTGGAGATGCATTGGATGCTTGACTCACTCACAAGGAAGGTGTTGTCACCATGTGCTTATTGGAGTCAAGCTAGTATGATCAATGAACTACTTTGTACCTTCAATTGGTTTCTACTACATCCTTCCAATGTTATCTCGGTAACAAGTATCTTCATATACTTCATGCACACATTTCCTACATCAACCTTGTGTAGGTTGTATCATGGCATGTTATCCATTCTTTCTTGTGATACTTGTTTCCTTTCTCAAAGCATCCCAACAATGATGTCTTGTTGCTAGTTGTGATGTCTTTGATGTTCGTGTGGTTGGAATTCATTTATATACAATAAGACCATATCTAGCCATGTGCTATGCTCTCAAGCAAATATCTTATTGGTATATGTATGACTTCCTTTTGGATATCTTGTTCCTTCTTGTTGTAATTATTTCGGGTGAACATCCTTCTTTGTAGATATATATCATCATGATTTTGTCTACCTAGAACCTTATCGCTTTGAGAGAAATTACATCTCTAGATGATATCCTTTCTTTCACGTCCACCTTGTCTCTCTTTTGTTATTTCTTTGGTGGCTCCGTGAAAGCTTTTGCCTTGAGTGCGTGTTTTATATCGTTGCATCTTGATGCACTCTTGGGTGGTGAAGATTATTTTCCTCATGCTTATCTTTACGAGCCTTTGCCATCTTAATTGGTATCCCTCGTCTTGATGAGGCTTTCTTCTTCTATCTTCACCACGGGTTGTCACAAGCATTGGTTCTCTATATGCTTATTAGTAAGCTTGTGAACCCATTTGCTAGTTGTGTGTGGGAATGATAGGCCTTGCACCGTGTGCCTCATACTTTGAAGACTTTATTGATGCTTAATGCTCTTCTGCACATTAGTCTTCTCAAGTGCATTGCCTTGACTCACACACATCATTTTGGTTGAGCCCATTCTTAAGTTGTCTCTTTCACTTGTTGCTCAACCTTGTGTTTGTTACATGTACTAGGCTTAGTTTCCTATATGCTCACTTGCACTTGTTGTAAGTTTCTATTGATTTTGGGGGAGCTATGATCCTATTTTGTGCACTTTGTATCCAATTACAAAATTCTTATGTGTGCACAAATCATGGGGAGCTTCTCTAGTTTCTTTAGAACGCTCCTATGCTCATTTGTGGCTCATAGGATCTTTGGTCTAGTTGGTTCAATTGATATCCGTTGATTGCTTGCTTCAATTGGTATCTTTTGATTTCTTGATTGCTTGTGTCTCTCTTTGTTATGTCCTTGTGGCATATCATTCCTTTAGCAATCTTGGAGCCTCAATATAGTTGGTCTTCCTCCAAGTTTTACCGTTGGATATGTGTATTGCATTGGTAGAAATACACAATTTAAGGAGGAACACCTTTTATATTGGCCTTCTAAGCTTTTCGCCCATTTTGGCAATCGATGCCAATGGGGGAGAAGTTTCAGAGAGTTTTTGTGGAGAAGTTTTAGAGTTTTCTCCTTGCTTTGGTTTTGTTCCTTAGCATTTGCATCTCATACGCATGCATTATTGGTTGTTGCATTGCATGGTGGTGCATAATTCCTTGCATAAACTCTCTTGAAAGTGATTGTCATCAATTACCAAAATGGGGGAGATTGTAAGAACATGCGGTGCCCCATGTTTGGTTTTGGTAATTGATGACAATCTCTATGGACTAATGGTTGCCTTGAGTTATATTTGAAGGTTTTGTCCATAGGCTTTTCTTGGAGTACATGTGTTGGTTTCAAGGAGAGTTTGTGTCGACCAAGGTGCTATTCAAGGAATTATCCAAAGATTGGTCATTTGAGAGTTGAGCTTATTGCAAGCATGTCTTGAAGAAGAAGACTGTTTGATCATTCATGTTCACCTTCAAGACATCATCCAAATGAAGAGAGTTGGAAAGAATCAAGGTTGATCAAGATTAAGTCAAGAGTGAATCAAGTTGATCAACACACAAAGCGTATAAGATGTACAGAGGGATCAAGTGATCCCATGGTATGGTAAGCATTGTCCATTACGCTTTGTGTACTAACCCATGGTCTTCGTGAGAGTTCTTGTGGGGTTAGGTTGCGGTGTGCAAGTTCAAGTGAACCATCACGAAGAGATCAAATGCTTGAAGCTTGCCGTCCATTGTGGTGACAATGGACTTGTGAAGATGTGCGGAAGAGTGGCTCACCCATAGTGGAGTATGGGGGAGCAATCAACTAGTCTTCACCGAGCCAACGCAATCAAGAAAGGTAGTCCAACTTGAGGGAGTCAAGATCGTCATCATCTAGCTCAAGTGGACCATGTGCAAGGCAAAGGTTTGCCCTTGATAGGTTTTCTATTTTACCGGTCTCATGATGGTAGTTGGGAGACCGGGTTATAGGATCGATTGCCGTACTATCAAGGGGGGCTCTCGATGAGTAGCTTGATCGTATCATTCGTAGAGAGCTCAAACCTTTGCATCGTTGCATCATATTTCTTGGTTCTTGTTTGGTTCTCTTTGTGAGTTTTGGAGCTTATGGTCATCTTGTTGACAAGCTCGAGTTCATCGAAAACGGAGTTCACATTCATCTTCTATGATGTTTTCGATGTTGGAGGTTATGCCGGTTCTTCTCTGTTGGAGGTTTCACTCCTCTATATGTTTGGCATACCTCCCGTGCCTCTTCTTACTATAACCATCGCTGTTTTGATGCTACTCGTTGTCTTGTTTCCAACAAGCTTGAGTTTGCTCAATTCGGAGCTCATATGCAGAAGTTATGGCAGTTCTGGTTTTATTGATTCCGTCTGTTGTCTTTAGCTGCGTTTTGTAGGTATCCTTTGTGCTTCTTCCCTGGGTTTGCGGTAGTACTGCTCCACGGAGCGGTAGTACCGCAGGCGCCTGCGGTAGTACCGTGGCTTGCCGCGGTAGTACCGCAGGGTCCACGGTAGTACCGCTCCGCCTGGGCGGTAGTACCGCGTATCCTGGCCGCAACCCGCTGGTATGCGGCTGTTGGGGCGGATGTAATTTTTACATCCGTGCCCTCGCGGTAATACCGCGCCCCTGGCACGGTAGTACCGCGCCCTGGCGTGGTAGTACCGTGTCGGTTTTTGCACCGTTTTTCTGGTCGCGGTAGTAGGCACGGATGTAGTCTTTTAGGGTGTTTCTGCCTTGCGGTAGTACCGCATGTTTGGGGCGGTAGTACGCGCGTGCGATAATCTTGCCCTGCCAGCCCGCCCTAGCTACTTCTGTTGTCGCGGTAGTACCGTGGTCCTCCACGGTAGTACCTGCATGTGCCTTCTTGGTAATACCGCGTCTCAGGCGCGGTAGTACCGCTCCGTCTTGGGCTGAGAGGGTAACGGTTGGATTTTCCCCTCATATAAAGGGGTCTTCTTCCCATTGGATCTCATCTTTCGAGCTCGTGTTCTTCCCCATTGTTGACCTTCTTGAGCTTGCTAACTCTCAATCCCTCCATGGATTCTTGCTAGTTTTGAGGAAAGAGAGGAGATCTAGATCCACGCTTCCACCAATCACTTTCTCCTCTAAGTGAGGGAACCCCTGGATCTAGATCTTGGAGTTCTTCGTGTTCTTCTTTCGTTCTTCCTCTCATTTTCCTCCCTAGCATTAGTTGCTTTGGTGGGATTTGGGAGAGAAGGACTTGGGCACTCCGTGTGCCCTTGCCATTGCATTTGGTGCATCGGTTTGAGTTCTCCACGGTGATACGTGGAAGTGAAGTTTGAGAAGCTTATTACTCTTGGGTGTTTGGGCACCCTAGAGCTTGTTCCTCTTGGGTGCCTTGGCGCCCTAGGCGGTTGGTGGTGTTCGAGCTCAATCATTGTGGTGTAAAGCTCGGGCAAGCTTCGGGTCTCCAATTAGGTTGTGGAGATCGCCTGAGCAATTTGACGGGTACCGTGACCGCCCCAAGGGTTGCCAAAGTGTACGGGTTCGTAACCGCCCCAAGGGTTGCCATTTATGCGGGTTCGGTGACCGCCCTCAAGGGTCCCTTAGTGGAATCACGGCATCTTGCATTGTGCGAGGGCGTGAGGAGATTACTGTGGCCCTAGTGGCTTCTTGGGGAGCATTGTGCCTCCACACCGCTCCAAACGGAGATTAGCATCCGCAAGGGTGTGAACTTGGGATACATCGTCGTCTCCGCGTGCCTCGGTTATCTCTTACCCGAGCCCTTTACTTATGCACTTTACTTTGTGATAGCCATATTGTTTCTTGTCATATATCTTGCTATCACCTAGTTGTTTATCTTGCTTAGTATAAGTTGTTGGTGCACATAGGTGAGCCTAGTTGTTGTAGGTTTTGTGTTTGACAAATTAACCGCTAGGTTTATTCCGCATTTGTTCAAGCCTAAACCGTAATTATTTTAAAGCGCCTATTCACCCCCCCCCTCTAGGCGACATCCACGATCTTTCACTTATGCCTGGTGATTTGTTCCACTCTTGCCACCCTAGTTTCCGTCATACCGGTGTTATGTTCCTTGATTTTGCGTTCCTTACGCGGTCGGGTGATTTATGGGACCCCCTTGACAGTTCGCTTTGAATAAAACTCCTCCAGGAAGGCCCAACCTCGGTTTTACCATTTGCCACCTACACCCCTTTTTCCCTTGGGTTTTCGCGAGCCCGAGGGTCATCTTTATTTTAGCCCCCCCCCCCCGGGCCAGTGCTCCTTCGAGTGCTGGTCCAACCTGAGCGATGTCCGGCGCCCCTTGGGCAACCAGGGTCTATGCCAACCCGACGTCTGGCTCATCCGGTGTGCCCTGAGAACGAGATATGTGCAGCTCCTATCAGGATTTGTCGGCACAGCGGGAGGTTTTGCTGGTTTAGTTTTACCATTGTCGAAATGTCTTGTTGTACCGGGATACCGAGTCTGATCGGACTGTCTTGGGTGAAGGTTTATTCCTTCATTGATCGCGAGAGCTTGTTATGGGCTAAGTTGGGACACCCCTGCAGGGTATTATCTTTCGAAAGCCGTGCCCGCGGTTATGAGGCAGATGGGAATTTGTTAATGTCCGGTTGTAGAAAACCCGAAGTTGACCTTAATTAAAATACATCAACCGTGTATGTAACCGTGATGGTCTCTTCTCGGCGGAGTCCGGGAAGTGAACACGGTGTTGGAGTTATGATTGACGTAGGTAGTTTCAGGATCACTTCTTGATCGCTACTAATTTCACGACCGTGCTTTGCTTCTCTTCTCGCTCTCTTTTGCGATGTAGCCACCATATATGCTAGTCGCTTGCAGCAGCCCCTCCTTTTTACACCAGCCTTCCCTTAAGTTTAAATAGTCTTGATCTCGCGGGTGTGAGATTGCTGAGTCCCTGTGGCTCACAGATTCTACCAAAACAGATGCAGGTACGGTGATGCCGGTAGCAGATGGCGAATCGAGCTGAAGTGGGAATATGATGAGGCCCTTGGACGATACTATGTTTCATTTCCAGACGATTAGTAGTGGAGCCCAGTTGGGGCGATCGGGGATCTGTGTTGCATGTGGGGTATTCTTCTTTTATTTTGGTTCCGTAGACGGACCTTGAGTGTAATCTGAATGATGGATGTTTATTTATGTATTGCGTGAAGTGGCGACTGTAAGCCAACTATGTATTTTTTCCCTTATGTATTACATGGATTGTGCGAAGATTACCTCACTTGCGACATTGCTTTCAATGCGGTTATGCCTCTAAGTCGTGCTTCGACACGTGGGAGATATAGCCGCATCGAGGGTGTAACATGTTGGCGCCTGCTGCGCCGATCATCTGCCAGACTGGTGAACACTACGTATGCTCCGTGCTCTTCTGGGAACTCGTCTTGGACCGCGCCGACTGGCCGAGCCGCCGGCTGCGGAGGCGGCGGAGGCGGCGGCGGCCCTGCAGGCGGCGGAGGGGCGAGGCCGTCTCCCTTGGCGATCCTGACGAGCCAGTGGCACTTTCTGGTGGTGTGGTTCGACGGCTTCGCGCCGCTGTGAAACTTGCAAGGACCATCCAGAGTCTGCTCATAAGAGAAAGCCGGCAACCAATTGGACTTGCCGCCCTTCTGCCGCTTGGCCGGAGGCTGCCCTCCGCTGCCGATCTTCTCGCTGCGACCCGCCATTGTTGGAAGTCGGCTGGGGCTTTGGCGCTTGTTGTCGTTCTGTTGCTGCCGTCGGCGGCGTCTCGGTGGCGTTCGGGAGCTGGGAGTCACCTTGCCAGCCGCGTTGACTTGGATCTCCGTCTTCATAGAAGAGTCGGTCGTGGCGTACTTGTCTGCTATGATTAGCAGTTCGTCGAGGGTTTCGGGCTCGTCGCAGAGGAGCTTGTGCTTGAGGAGGGTGCCCTCTCGGCACCCGGCCGTAAAGTACTCAATGGCCTGCACCTCGTGCACGCCCTCGCAGGAGTTTTGGAGCTCGCCCCAGCGCGTGAGATAATCGCGCGTCGATTCCTCGGGGCCTTGTACGCACAAGGAGAGCTGGCGCGGCTTGGGAGGTCGCTTGTACGTGCTGGTGAAGTTGCGAATGAAGGCTTCGGTGAAGTCGACCCAGCTGTTGATGCTGCGGGGCCTCGGGCTGTTCAGCCATGTCCGGGCCGTGCCCTGGAGCATGAGGGGAACATACTTGACGGCGACTCGCTTGTTGCCGTTGGCGATGCTGACAGCCGTGGAGTAGTCTATCAGCCAATCTTCCGGCTTCACGGAGCCGGTGTACTTGGGCGTATCTCGAGGGAGCGTGAACCCCTTGGGGAAGGGCTCGTCTCTGATGTGGGGCCTGAAGCAAGGCGGACCCAGCTCATCTTCTTCTTCTAACGCCAGGGATCTGTGGAGTCGGTCGATCCGGTGGCGGGCATCGTTCTCTCCGACTCCCTCTCGTCGGCCGAGGCGATCTCCGAGAGTCGGATGCTCAACAGGCGGCGGAGAGACTCGCCGTTCTCTTCGGGGCGGGGGAGGCAGATAATCATCTCGCCGCTCCACTGCTCTGGGGCGGCCATCTTGGTCGCGCTCGATGGAGATGCGAGTCCGGCTGTGGCTCGCAGCCGGCTCCTTCTCTCTCCTCCCGCGGACTCCGCCAGTCGGCGTCCGGGAGGTCGCGCCTTGATCTCGGCGAGGGGGTAAGTCGTCATTCTTCTGTTGCTGCGCGTCGGCGCGGCCGCCTGCCGCGTTTTGCGCAGCAACCGCGTCGAGGAGCTGCTGGACTCGCTCCGTCATTACACGGCGCTCGTCGCCGTCGAGGTTCCTTAGCTCTTCGGTCGCCGCTTGGGCGGCGCGGATGTTCTCCGCAGGGGTGGCGTACACGGGGCGCTTCGCTCCGAACAGATCGGCGATGGCCGCGCCACGCTCTCGGACCACACCGAGACGGCTCGGCCCAGTCGGAGCCGGCGAGCCGCCTACAGCACGGTCCATCTCGCGCTGGTATGCTTCGGACAAGCGTCTCATGCTTGCCAACTTCTTGGCGCCTTCAATGATCTGAAGGCGGCGTTCTTCCAGCATCTCTGCGTCCGCGTCCTCTGGGAGGGGCGCGGACAGGTCCTGCAGGGCCGCAGGCAGCGGGTCCTGGGCGTTTTCACCGGAGTGCTCGCCGTGGCCGATGACGAGCACCTCCGTGACGGCGCTTCCATCGCTCTCCTCGTACGGAAGCGGCTCGTCGTAAACCACCACGTTGGTGGGGAAGGTATCAAGCGATACGGCGTCGGAGTCGACCAGCATCGGGTCGGAGGAGCCTACGGACTCCAAGTCTACGGCGGGCCCGTCGGCGACTTGAAGTTGGTCGAGGAGGCCCGCGAGAAGGTTCTCGGGGCCACCCGCGCCTGCGCTTGGCACGGGTTCGTCGGAGAGGCGCACCTCGCCGATGAGTTCGGCGAGGCCGCTCGCTGCGTGGCGGCTTCGCGCGCGCAGCAGCGTCGATCTGAACTCCATCTGGCGAGCCGGGCTGCGCTGCGCCGCCAGGAGGAAGAGGGTTCTCGCCCGAACAGATCTCCGGACGACGGTGCACCTCGCCCACGGTGGGCGCCAAATGTCGGGGTTAGGTGCGACATATGCCAACGGGTGGCTTATCATGGTGGGGGCGAGTAGAACGTCGCGGTGCTCGAAACGGATGAGGCGAAGACATGCACGCCGGCGAATCTTACCCAGCTTCGGGGCTCTCCGAGGAGATAACACCCCTACTGCTGCTCTGCGGGGTCTCCGCATGATCACTATGGGCGATAGTACAATGGTGCTCCTCGAGCTGTGTGGAGGCAGGAAGGAGCAAGGCTAGCTCTTTCCCTTCGCGCTATGTGTCTAAAACCTATCAGGGCCGAACCCTTTGCATGGGTGCCCCGGGGGGTTTATATAGGCCTACCCCCCGGGGGTACAATGGTAATCTGACTGGGCGTGGCCCCCAGTCGTCAGTCTCTCTTGCAGCCGTCTTCCCCGCCGGCTTCTGGGGCCCGCCGACTGGCGGGTCTCATGGACAGCGTAACTCTTGCAGCGCTCTTGATGACGCAGCTTGGTCACGGGTCGTGGGAACAAGTGCCGCCGTCGTCAGCGATCACCGCCGCCACTCCCGTCCAATCTGGTTTATGGCTTGTGGGGCCCGGGCCGGGAGGCGGCCGACTCTGGGGAGGCCGACTCCCGTAGGGCCGTCTTCGGACTCTCCGGCCGTCTTCCGCTATCTCACTGACGGGGGGCCCGGCGATCTCTGGGCCGTACTCGCCGCCATCGTGGGCACAGTGCCTCGTGCACTGTGGCTGAGGTCAAGGGAGGCATGGCAACAGTGCCGCGCCTCACCGGAGATCTCCTGGTGACGCAGCTCACTGTAGCCATGCCTTCTTCCCGTGGGTTCGAGGGGACAGCCACGACGGGGCCGTACCCTGCATCGGTCTTCGTGATAAGTCGCGGGCCGACTCTCATAGTCGGCCCCTTGAGAGGTCGCAAGCCCGGAGTCGGCTTGCTCCAGAGTCGCCATCTGAGGGCTCTGCTTCTTCGAAGGTCGTCAGCTGGGACTCGGCCTTCTCGAAGGTCGCCGCTGGGACTCGGCCCTCTCGAAGGTCGCCAGCTGGGACTCGGCCTTCTCGAAGGTCGCCAGCTGGGACTCGGCCTTCTCGAAGGTCGCCACTGACTCGGCCTTCTCGAAGGTCGCCAGCTGGGACTCGGCCTGAGGGGCACGGCCTGCCCCGATGTCTTGAAAGATCTTGGGTCCTGGGTCAGCCTACCCATGGCCCATTACTCCGACAATGACAGTACAACGTACACCAGAAATGATAAAAATTACATCAAGATCCGTACACCACCTAGAAACGACAACAAGCACTGAAGTGAGCCAAAGGCACGCCTCCGTCCTTGCCCCTTCCACACACACACACCTTACACCTATGAGTACCTCCGAGAGGTTAAGCCGACATATTATCTTGAGATTAACAAAGTCACCAAAGACGCCTCGTAGTCGACGAAAACGTCTCCTCCCACTGAACGCGCATCGCCGAAAATCCTGAAATAAATCCAGCAATAAATGCGAGCACCATGACTTGAACCCTGGTTGGCTGGGATACCACTGTCCATCTAATCATCCAACCACAAGTTGGTAATCTATGTACAATTTGGGGCCATGATGACCTGATAGCAGATTGTGGAGCCTGTATTTTGGTCGGGAGGGGGGGGGATAAACTGGTCACACGATGATATGCATAGTTTTAACTTTCTACCTTGTGATAAAATAAGGGAAATGATTTTCTTCACCCAACCTATCCACAGCTGGGCGTCCGCCGCCTCTAGCGTGCGGACGCGTGTCCTGTGTGGACCCTCCACACCACTCTATCTTTTTTATTATTCCCACTCATGATC
Source organism: Aegilops speltoides (assembly GCA_021437245.1). Classification (NCBI taxonomy): domain Eukaryota; kingdom Viridiplantae; phylum Streptophyta; class Magnoliopsida; order Poales; family Poaceae; genus Aegilops; species Aegilops speltoides. The sequence continues at coordinate 454,593,047 of CM038145.1, read as the reverse complement.
GACATTTGTTGAAAATAACTCTACAACAAGACCTCTGTTGCAAAAGTTTATATATGCACATGGCCTCTTTTTCTGCAAAAAAAAGGATTCTACAACATGACCTATGTTGCAATGATAGGCAATAGAGAAAAAGAGAAAAAGGTTTTAAAATATTTGCAACAACTCTCTTGTTGCAAGGCTCCTGTTGCATAGATCAAAGGAAAAAATGGTTTGAGGTTTTTTGCAATTAGTTTGCAGTTCGAGGCCTTTCGCAACAAGTCCTCTATAGAGAGATGGGTGCAACACCATGCCTGTTGAAACTTAGTTTGCTCACGTGAAGAAGATCTACTGACTTTTTTGGTCTTACTCCGACAGCTATGGAGGTGCACGATCTTTTCCATTGCTTAAACTGGCCAACGCCCAGCGCGGCCCATAAAATAATTCCCGGTGCCTTTCAAGCCTATGCAACTCGTATGGAACACCCTTTCTACTCTCTTGATGTATGAACTGTCTCATCGTTTCTAGAGGAAATGAATTTGGAATTGAGAGGCGTGGAAGAGATTGATATTTATCGGTCGAGAATTGATGACATGAAGGTGCCCCGCTGCCACCGCATTGCATGGTTTTGTGTGGGCCCATAATATTTCAGCACCTATAATGAGCTCAGTTTGGGCATCATGACATTTATGTGGGGCAAACCACATATTTGCCGCGTCATAGGCTCTCACGGGCTCCATGCCTCCCAACTATAACCATTCACAAAGAATTAAGCATACAACCAGCCTATTATATCAAGTTGTGCTGAGAGCAGAGCATCTCCAATAACTACCCTATAAAAGGGCACCAAAATTTGCTTGAGGTAAAATTTGGGATACAAAAAGGTGTATTTTAGGGCACGAGAAAGTGAGTGTTTCCAAAACTTGCCCTAAAACGGGGCACTAAATAGGACACCATTGCTCCAGCAACGGCCATAAAAATAGGGCAGACGCACCACATCTTTCTTCTCCACCTATGGATAGAATTTAAACTTTGCAAGATTTCCTTGAGTGTCTTCTCCACCAACAGCTGATCACAAAATTCAACCAACTACTCCCTCCGTTCCGAAATAATTGTCTTTCTAGATATTTCAACAAGTGACTACATACGGAGCAAAATGAGTGAATCTACACTCTAAAACATGTCTACATACATCCGCATGTTGTAATCCATTTGAGATGGCTAGAAAGACAATTATTTCGAAACGGAGGGAGTACTAAATTTGAGTGTCTTCTCCACCAACGACTGCTCACAAAATTCAACTAGTAAAACCAAATCTAAAGGGGAGTCCGAAAAAATCAAAGTAGATACTATATTTGAGTGTCTTTTTTTAATTTCTTTCTATTGCACACAACTACACACCAAATTGACATGGGAGACAATCTCGGCGAATAACAAACGAAATTGACAAGAAGTTCCTTTGTAACTTCCTTCAAAAAAAAGAAACACTGAAAGTCTGAACTTTCTGGAAACTAAAACTGCATCTTGGCCTCGTACACGTTCATCACAAAAAGGAACGCTGAAAAACTGAACTTACTTATGAATTCCATCACGACAAGCAGCGGCGCATTCCAGCAGCACCTCCACGACCCGTACAAACTCCAGCAGCCCATTCTGCAGCGGGAAAATTTTGTTTTTGCCACTCTAGATTTTGCCAATTTTCCTTATGCCACTCTAAATTTTGACATTTCACTTTTGCCACTTTTTGTTTTTGACAATTATCATAATTGCCATTTTGTGGCAAAAGCAGAATAATTTTATTTCATTTTTGCCACTCTTAGCTTTTAATAATTATCACAATTATCACTCTGAAAATTTTGCTTTTGCCACAGGAATGACAATTGTGATAATTGTCAAAAACTAAGAGTGGCAAAAGTGAAATGTCAAAATCTAGAGTGGCATAAGGAAAATTGGCAAAATCTAGAGTGGCAAAAACAAAATTTTCCCTTCTGCAGCAGCACCACACAAACCACTAACTTGCCATCAGGCTTACATTTCAGGACGGAGGGAGTATAAGATATTTTAGATCACTAGAGGGAGCATATGATAAAGGAGTTTGGAAGAGGGCTAACTTGTTTTATTTGGAAACGGAAAGGTAAATCTGACCTTTTTTTGGCAAAAAATAAATAAAATAACTGCACTATCGTGCTGCAATCAGCAACAGAATTGGTCCCTACACAGGCAATTCAACTCAACTCACTCTATTAAAGAATTTCAAGTCATAGCACGAGAAATTTCCACTTTAAAGGAATCGAAACATCCCCACCATCCAACGTAGTAGAAATGCATTTCTACTCTATGGAACAACCCTACATGCTCAGCCCACAACAACTGAAGCTATGATCCGCACTAGCCCCGGGTCATCGCAATTGCATTCGAGAATTTAGCCCATGGCCTCGACGACGACATTGGAGAAGGCGTCAGAGGCAAAGCCCTTTGGATGTGAGGGACAAAGAATAAATCAGACCCAGGTAAGAGGGGACGGGATGAGGGGCGTCAAAGTTGGGGGAGGCATCAACCGGCGGTGATGCTCGCAGGAGCAAAGGCAGGAAGGACGCATGGGAAACACTCGACTGACGGTTTTGCGACCGCAGCCCAAGTTATGCTCGCAGGTGCAGAGGCAGGAAGCGCGCATGGGAAATGCCCATAGCAGCCCAAGTGTTAAATCTGCAGCCCTGTAAAATTTGGAGCAAATTTTACATTAAGGGCAGCTACTGGAGCATCCTTTTTTGCCCCAACTGCCTAATGCTCTGAGTTGATGGCGAACTTAAGTGTTTACCCAAATCATGTTTCAATACGGATGCAAGTCTGACGACGTTTCAGGCCCTAAATAAACAAGCACAATTGAAAAATCTGCAAGGCAGATCAACGTGTCTTACACAATCGGAAGCAATTTGCTTGGCTTTAGACTTCTGTTACAGAATGTGATATTGGAACTATAGACTGTTCATTTCAACAATTCAGAAGGCATAACAGATATTGAAACATCCACGAGAGAAATAGAGCAGCATCACATCACAAAAAAGAACGGATGCAGGGCGGAATTACATATTTCAGAGTACTACAAAATTAATAGCTGCATAAAATTCGGTCACAAACACATATAATCCTCACATTACATAAAACTCAGTCTTGGAACATAACCAGACTAGCATTAAACAGCTAAATTGGACAGAACACAGGTTAAACAGCTTCCACAGCCATAGCAGCAAACACGCCAGGAATCACTAGACCATGCCGTCATCCCTCGGTGCCTGGCAGCCAGGATGCAAGATGATGCTTCCCCTCCCTCCAAGGCGCCTACTTGGATCGCTGCCTCATCTTTCGGCGCTTCCTCTTGAGCCTCCTCATCCTCTTCTTCTTCCACTGCAAATTACAATAACCAAGCTGAGCATGAGCATAAATTGCAAACATAACAAGAATTCCAGATGAAAAGGAACACAGAAAGTACAATTTGTTTGGGAATCAGAAGATTGAGTGTTTCATTGGATATCATCACATGATTTTCAGAAACACGGACCAATTGTTCTTCATCATTTCCCAAACTAAAGTCGATTTCAAAGGCAAATAGAAAACTATTATGCTAAGATATCCAAACAACTAGCTAAGCAAAGAATAGATCTGCAGCCGGTTTGACATTCAGAATGAGTAGGAGGATTTTATCATCAAATAGATCAGACGCCATTTGTCTTCCTCATCATGCCAACCGACGCAATTATACAAAACAAAGAACAAATCTAGAAAAAAACACTGGAAAAGAAAACACTGTTCTCTCAGACAAATGCCTCGATTGTCCACACGGTTTTATAGAATGGATTACATCGGACTCGTCATCTGTTTTCATCATCACAGAGAACGACGAACAAACACGCGCAAAGAAAATCAATTCGGTGAACAGAAACTACATCCTAGAATCTCAAAGAACAAGCAACTCGAACTATATTAGCAGGTTCTCTCAGGTAATTGCCTCGTTTTTGTCCCCACGGTTGAATGGAATGGATTGGATCGGACATCTAATCAGTGTTGATCATCACGGAGAACCACTGATTACGCAAGCGAGCAGCAGCAACAGCAGGAACGAACGCTCGATAAACGCTAGCACATAAAGGATCTACCGCAGTCGCGAAGCAGCTAACAGCAGGCAAGGTAGAAGAAGGGCCGCAGTTCTTACCTTGGCCCTCATCGCGGCGGCGGAGTCGGCCTCGCTCTCCTTTTCGCAGCGGCGGCGGCGGTGTGTGGACGAACCAGATCTCCGTAGACTGCTGGCGGCGGGGCTCTCGCCTCGTACTTTATAGGGGGTGGGGTGCTGGGTAGGGGAAACCCTAGCGGGTGGACGGCTCGGATCAGCCGCTGAGCGGCGTTCTGATCCGATTTGGCTGGGCTCTGGTTCGCAGGCCTAATGGGCCTTCAAACCAACGTCTCAGCCCACGGCCACGTCTAAGATGATGGGCTTCTCTTCACTTTTTCTTAAACTGGGTCTAGCCCATGATCTCTATGCCCAAAGAATTCATGTGGCATTGGACTGCAAGGTGGTGGTTGACGATATTCAGAAGAAAAACTTGTCAAGTTATGGGGCTATAGTTCAAGAAATTATAAGCCATTCTCTTTCCTTTACTTTTTGTAATATAGTTCATGAACGAAGGAGCTCAAATTTTGAAGCTCACAATTTAGCGAAGCATGCACTTACCCTGGGAGCTGGCCGCCATGTTTGGCTGGGGCATCCAGGGAATCTTCCGTCCGTCCCTGTAAACATTGTGACGAATTAATAAAGCTTCGTGGAATTGTCTCAAAAAAACTTTTTCTTAAACTGGGTCTCCTCCTCCTCGCTTGCTTGACTCGGCCTGATCGGTTCTTGCTAATAAGAAACAAAGAATTTCTCAGAAGAAAAAAAAAAGATGAAAATCATCCTTTGCTCGACTGCTGGATGTTCTCAATGTGTTGATGAGGAGCTAGTTGAACATCTTTTTGGAGCTAGTTGAATAGCAACTTCACCAGCTCGTTTATACACACACCATGGAGATAGAAGAATTGACGAAAACGCACAAACATATCGGTAAGAACATAAAAAAGATGATTACGGCTGAGCACCTCCGAATTCATAATCGCATAAGATTCACTCGGACAAACATATAGACATAAAAACTCACCAAAAGAAAACCTCACATATCTGAAACTCCGGAGATAGCAATCATATAAACATCCCACGCCTTAGGATTCATTCCCTCAGGATTAATCACAAATCATCTCACTGACACTGTCCACGCTATAGGGTTTTTCTAGTCCTGCCTGGAACAGTTACCATACATCTGTCCTCCAACAGCATATAAACAGCGGCAGCAAAGCTCGAATTACACCGATCGGGGCACAGGACATCCATATCCACGTTACGGCAATGCCTGGGATTAAAAGAGGATTCAAGCTACAAAAGATAATTCTGCCAAGTCGATCGTTGCTCAAATGCCAGATAAAGGGGTTTGGATACATGACAGGGTCTGATTGATTCAACTCATAACATCGAAACAATATGACAAGTAGTAATAGTTCTTGAACACAATGACTACAGATAGGCGAAAGCAATCTAGAAGAGGGATGTTCCCTTGCCCTTCTTGTCTCCACCGATCTCAAAATGCTTGCACCTCTGCACAGGAATAGAGACAGGCTGAGCAAAGCACAACGGAACAAAAATAAATGTTCAGTTCAAGAAAAAAAAAAGGAACAGACCTTGATGGCGCGCTGGGAGTAGTGCTTGCAGCTCTGGCACTGCAGCTTCAGCACAATCTTCTTGGTGGTTTTTGCCTGAAGAAAAGGTCACATAATTAGCATTTCCCAACTGGCTTTAATCTTTATCTGATTTTACACTAACCAGACACACCATAAGTAGATGGCAATGAAATTGATAGACAAATCAGATCGATTGACAATCACACGCAAAGATGTTGCCGTACCTTCTTGTGGAAAACGGGCTTGGTCTGACCACCGTATCCCGACTGCTTCCTGTCATAACGACGCTTTCCCTGGGCAGACAGGCTGTCCTTACCCTTCTTGTATTGAGTGACCTTGTGAAGGGTGTGCTTCTTGCACTCCTTGTTTTTGCAGTAGGTCTTCTTGGTCTTCGGAACGTTCACCTATTTAGCATTCGCAACAAAATTAAGGTTAAAACAGGGTTTGCATGAAACTGCATACAGTTTCAGACAACACTGCAATAGCTAAAAAGTAGCTCTAGAAACAAGTTCAGTAAATGTTCAAGAAATACTCAAAAAGCCACTAGTACAATAAACAATTAGGTCCTCAGAAACATGCTTATGGTTGTCAGCACAAGGATAATCAGGTCTCAAAGATTTCATGCCATCATAGGACACCATAATTAAAAGAGCAAACACTAAACAGTAAGAATTGAAATTGCAGCATTACTTGCATAACAAAATCATATTATCACGTGGTAAGAAAGAGGTGATTAATGGCAGATGGTCTGCTCGGGGCAATACATGCAAACAATGGCTGTAAGTTTAGTTTTAGATTAGCTAAGTACAGAAAAAGTTCGGATGTCAAACACACCAAACAAAATCACTGAATACTCCACAATATGGCCAGTGGGTTTTAGATGTATCATGTAATGTGAAGCTGCATGAAGCACGTTCACAATATTACGGAATGGAGCATAAATACAAACTATAGTCGATCTAAACACAAAATAAAAACTAATTAGACTTGTTTCTGACACGACGAGCTATCCATTCCATCTTTGAAAAAAGGCCAGCTGCCTGATACAAACTAGTACACCAGTTTACATATCTAAAGCACATCTCATACACAGTAACTAGAAACCTAGAGCAGTACTAAATTAAGTCAAAATACAGCTCATCAGTGCACAAAAATGCAGTGTGCGCAGAGAGAATATAATTCAATCCTGTGCTTTTAGAATCAGAAGCATCGAGTGTTTTATTGGACATCATCACATGGTTTTCAGAAACACGGACCAATTGTTCTTCATCATTTTCAAAAGTAAAGTCAATTTCAAAGGCAAATAGGAAACGACTATGCTAAGATATCTACACAACTAGTTCAGCAAAGTAGAGATCTGCAGTCGGTTTGACATTCAGAATGAGTAGGAGGATTTAATCATCAAATAGATCAGACAACAATTGCCTTCCTCATCATGCCAGCGACACAATTATACAAAAATGGTGGAAAAAGTGAGCTAAGGAAATGGCTAAGTAATCAATGTTCTCTCAGACAAAGGCCTCGATAGTCCACATGGTGTAACTGAATGGATTACATCAGACTCGTCATCTGTGTTCATCATAACAGAGAACTACCAAAAAAAGCGCTCTAATCTTACACAATAAGCACATGGAATTCAAGCAGCAGCAGCAGCAGCATGACAGGACAAAAGCATAACACAACCAGTGTTCTCTCGGACAAATGCCTCGTTTTGTCCCCATGTTTTAGTGGAATGGATTGGGTCGGACATCCAATCAGTGTTGATCATCACTTTAGCCGCAGAAAAAAAGGGAACAATTGGTAAACACGAGCGCATCTACCGCAGTCGCAAAGTGATCCTCTAGCAGGAAATCGCATCCTAAGGTAGGTGGGCGGGGGAGGAGCACAGGCGAGGGACAAACCATGGCGGCTGCGGAGGCGGCTCGGTCGGTTAGCGTCGGCGTCGGCGGCGGCGGAAGCGGGTGGAAGATTGGCGGCGGAGGCTCTCGCCTCGTTCTTATAGGGTTTGGGTGCTGCGGAGGTGGACGGCTCAGATCAGATCAGCCGCTGCACGCAGTGGTCTGGTCGCGTCTCTGGTTGGTGGGCCTAATGGGCCTTCGAACCGACTCCTAGGCCCACGCTCACTTGAGATGATGAGATGACGGCTCGACTTGGTCTGTTATGAACTTCTGATCGGTTTTCCAGAGGAGTTCGCTGGGCGAGATGACCTGCGGCGGCCTCCCCAACTCGCCGGCGCCGGCGCCGGCGGCCCCGCTGGAGGACGAGAACCTCCTCCCGGAGATCCTCGTCCGCCTAGCCCCGCTGCCGTCGGCCCTCCCGCGCGCCTCCCTCGTCTGCAAGCGCTGGCGCCGCCTCGTCACCGACCGCCGCTTCGTCCGCCGGTTCCGCGCGCACCACCTCCGCAGCCCACCTCCCCTGATCGGATTCTTCGAGGAGGTCAGCCGCAAACCCGACGCCCCCAACCCCGCCCCGGACGCCCCCGAAGTCCTCTCCTTCACCCCTGCCCTGGAGCCCCCCGACCGCGTCCCGGTCGGGCGCTTCTCCCTGCGCCTCCACGACGGCAGCGGCCGCTCCAACATCGGCTGCCGTGACGGCCTCGTGCTCCTCATCGACCCGGCGGGCTTCGACATCGAGGTCCTCGTGTGGGACCCCATCACCGGCGACCAGCACCGCTTCCTCATCCCCTGGGTGATCGACGACGGCCAGGGCACCGAGATCTTGAACGGGGCGGTCCTTCGCACCGCCGGAATCCTCGACGATCGCCCCTTCCGGTTCCAGGCGGTCTTGGCCGGCGTCGACAGGCAGAACAAGCGGCTGTTCGCCTGCGTTTACTCGTCCGAGACCGGCAAATGGGGCGATCCAATCTGGGTATCCGCGGATTTTAGGAGCGGCGTAACCACCATGATTGAGATGCGTGTTTCCAGTACCCTGGTTGGGAATTCCCTCTACTGGTCCCTTTGCTCAATTGGTTGGGAGGTAGCTGCCATCCTTCAGTTTGATTTGGATACACAACACCTGGATGTCATACACTTACCCTGCTTGGGTAAGTGTAGCAGGAATGGCAGCCGGATCTTCCGGGCTGTGCCTGTGGACGGTGGTGAGCTTGGCGTCCTTGAGCTGTTAGACGCCAACCTCCAGTTGTGGAAGAGGAAGATCGACCGTGATGGTGTTGTTTCATGGGTGCTGGGGAAGACTATTGGATTGGAGGAACTTCTTTATATAGATAAAAGGAAAATGGGCCCAATGATGCTCGGGTATTGCGAGGACAATAATGTGGTGTTTATATGGACATATCACGGTATTTTCATGGTCCAGCTTGAGTCACTGGAAGTGTACAAGCCTCCCATACATACATTTTACTGTCTGGTTCATCCATTCACAAGTGTCTACACTGCAGGTAGTAACTAAGTAATTTTCTATAATTGATTGATGAAAAGTTTTTCACATCCTTCTTGTTAGATTAGACTAGTATAAATTAAATATCTGTCAACTTTTTTTTGCTGCTCAATGGGCTATTTAAATAGATAATCATATTGTTCATGGTATTATTATTATATTATTGTCAAACTATGTGGTTTAAGTCAGAGGTAGCAAGCATTTTATGTTAAATTTATTCAATGAACAAAAACATATTAAAACCATGAACACAAAAATCATTCAAGTTCTTTAAAGGTCGCAAGTGTCAGTGTCTATTTGTACCAGAGGATAAATGAATTCAGTTTGTTTTATCTTTTCAAGCTAAAGTTATTTAAATATAAATTGTCATTACGTCTTTGTTCTTTAAATTTATTTTTTTGAATATATTATATTTTATCAACTTTAGAGAACACAGGGAAAACTTAAGAATAACATTACTTCTTCTTTCTGATCAGCTAATATTATGTGCATGCCATTGCGTTTTAGGAAATTACTGAGTATCTATACGGTTCTCATAAATAATCTTTGCAATGGAGTAGATGTGCTTTTGTGTTTATCTATCCAATGTTGAAAAATGTGTTTTCCCTCTCTTAGTTTTGTCTTATGTAAATATCTCGTTGTTATCCCATCATATATTTGGTCTAAATATAATTGGATGTTTGGTTAATGCTTGTAGACATTGGTGGTGAACCTGATGAAGCCAAACTTCTGTGCAATGCAATGCATAAAGTGACTCTGTAACATTGGTTGAGGAGGTAATGTAAGCTTATCTTCGTATTTTCAGTCGAGGGATCATAAGTTCATAACTGTTACTTTTTTTACGGAAATGTCCCCTTTACAACCATTTGTGACTAGCTAAATTACAAGTGAGTACTAATTCCCGACAACCCTTTGCTTAGTGTCAGCTGTTGCCCACCTCCCGTCATGCTTTTATGGCAGGCTGCCACTGAGCTCTTTTATCATGGTGTTGCTTCTTCTATCCACCTTTTATGAGTTTATCTTGCAGCTCCATTCCTCTCCTCAACCGCTTTCACCTACCTCCTATCCTTTCTCCTGGATGAACTCTTTTGCTTACCCTCCGGTCCATCCAACTGCCTTGCTACCAGTTGGCCTCTTCCCTCGACACAGGCCGCTTTATAAATAAAGCAACAACCACAAAGAGTACACGGCCGAACGATAAAAGATGGTGAAGTGACCCTCTTACAAAGCCGATCCCAAGATAATCGGGGAACCCAGACCACAAGAGACTACGAGACCGAAAGATATCACAAGAAGGCATGAGAACACCGCCACACAACGCCCTAGAACACCTAAGCTCTACGACAACGCTCTCAGGAGGGGGAACGCCGCCAGGCGTCGCCGCGGTTGAGTCCACATGTTTTCACCCGGAACCCAGGCACGGAGAGGAGCACCACGACGACATCTTCAAGAAGATAACGACGCCCGTGAGCGTCGCCGCCGCCGGTGACAAAGCGCAGAGTTTTCGCTCGGAAGCTCCCCCATGCCACCATGAGGTCTTCAAGAGAGGCGTGACGAGTCCAGGGCCCCAGCTCCAGATCGGGGCGCCGCCACTGCCAAAGACAAAGGGCTCGCCTGAGCCATTTGCCTCTTCCCTAGTGCTACTGCTCTCATGTTTGGCAGTTTCCTCCCTATAGCCCCTAGTATGACTGATGACTTTGGACATTTCCCATTCCCAATTTCCGCACATGTTCTTAACTGCACGTAGATGACAATGTTCCTTGCAATGCAGTATGTATGATACAATGAAACACTCTCCCTTTCCTCCCTATAGCTCCTCAGATGTATCAGGTCCAATTGTGATTCGAAAGTTGTGACCTTAATGTAAATATTTGATAATTAGCAACACCAAGCATTTGGCTTCAAAGTTCAAACTTCCTTCACGTATACATGTTTATAAGTACGCCCTTTCACATTGATGATCATTTTAAATAGTAATGATACATACCTATTCATGAACTAGTGGTTGCTACGAGAGCATGTTGTCGTTTAGTCCAGTTCTTCAGTTTTGCTTACTACAGATCTTTAAATTGATGACTGGATCAAAATGATATTTATAGATTCATATAAAAATGCTTCCACCGCAGTTATAATTTTGGATTTACTTTTCTGAGGGAAGGTGAAAAAACTCTGCACATGTTTCCTTAAGAAAAGAAGAGGGTTTTGGTTCAATACAAGAAAGCCACGTGGGGCTAATTCACTCTCAAGGAACTGTGGTCAATGCAAATTATTGTTGAAAGCATGCTCCATGTATGTGCTCCCACCTTACAAAGGGCTGCTGTTCCTCTTGCTCCACACAGATATCCCAGCGGCGGTCCTTTGTGCACCTCCTTCTTCCTTGATAGCCACCACCGCTGGCCAGCTCAGTGAGGATTGCTCGGCCAAATCTGGCAGATCTACGGGCATCACACAGAAAGACGCTTGGCCATCTCTTGATGCTACGCACGAAGAGGACATGTACCCGGGTTTTTCTGCTGATGTTGCTCAAGGTGGTTGGTAGTCCAGCAACGATATTGAAGGGCCAACCAAATGAAGAACCGGCACTTGAGAGGCGACTTCGCCTTCCAGAGTAACTTTTGGCAGTTGTGATAGCTTTGATGCTGTAGAATGTTGGAAAAAGTAGTGTCTATTTTGGACCGAAGGAAGTATCAGTTTATAATACGATGCATGATCGCTTGCTTGAGGCTTCTACTGCATGATTTGGTTGATTTAAACTTGTTAATAGTAGCTGGCTATTTCTTACACTTCTAAAACACGTGCCTTTGGGCTAGAAAGCAGATGTATCTGCTTTCAACTCCATGAATCCGTCCTATAGTCATATGCCCATATGGGGCATTTTTTTTTTCCTTTTTGAACCTTCTCTAATTTAGTGCTGGTTTTGATTCCACTTTTGGAGGTTTGATATAAGCTCCCAAGCAATACAAACTTTGACTTTTAATGGCTTTTGCGTCATCAACCAGTGGTACAAATTGGTTTGACAAGTGACTGTTCTGCAGGTATCTAGAGCTCTCATCCAGTTTCTGGTTTTGTTGCCGGCTTTGTAATGATGAAGTTGATGTTTAGCAATGCAAACGCTTTGACATAGTACGTATAACTTTAATGGCTTTTGCCTAATCAATCAGTGGAACAATTGGTTTGATAAATGACACTGTCGTGCAGGTATCTAGAGTTCCTATTCGGGTGGCTGGGCAACGAAATGGCTTATCGGTGCGGTGCAGGCTCCGTCCGTCTTCTAGGCAGCAAGCATGTTCTGGTCCACTGCGAAGTAGACTTGTAGGATTGATTTTATTTATTTTCCCAGTTTGGTAACTTCCTTGCGTACCTGAATAATTGTAGGACAGGCAGCAACTTGCTTGGCCTCATGAATAAGGCAGTGGCATAGGCTTTGCCTCTGTTAGCTCATTGCCGCCTCCAATTTCATTCTCTCTGTGTCTTTCGTGCAAAGCTCATGATCATGCATTCATTCAACTGATTGGTACGGAGTGCTTATGCTCCGTGTTTCCATGTTGTATGCTGTGTGGAGACTTCGACCTCGAATCTCTGCTGCTGGTAGAACCAAAATGTTGTTGGATTGCTTGGCTTGAGCACGAGCTTGGAAATGTCTTGGTTGCACAGCAACCCATGGCAGCGGCCACCGCCTTTTGTTGCATGCTTGTTCTAAGGCTCGATCTCCACTCCTATCAGCAGCAGAATGGTGTCCGGCTCCGGTTGTTGGACGATTGGTGGTTCAGTAGTTGGCGAGCCTTCGGCCTTCGCCCGTGCTTGGAAAATGGATTTTCTTTCTTTCTTTCTTTCTTTCTTTCAGCACCACTATTTATGTACTTGGTTCAGTGAATTGAGCAAAGAAGAAGTGGTCGGAATTCCTTTAGTCTCACTTTTAAAGAAAAGGGAACTTTACCATCCACTTGGACCACTTTTTTGCAATGTTTGACAAGTTACAGTTTCATGTGTTTTGACTTTGACTTGATTGTGTTTTTTCTATTCCTTTCAAAAAAAGAAGAAGTCAAAATGAGTGTCCCAATCTCGCAGGTCGGGGTGCAGATGGGAGTGGGACTAAATGGGACTAACCATCCCGTCACACTTAAATTGATTAAGTGGGATCCCATTGGACAATTTTTTGTGGGCTAGCCCTATTAATCCATTGGGAACCCGCCTCACCCACTAACCACTTCCCCTCGGGGCATCATCAAGACCGACGACCTGCGAGCGAGAGAGGCGATGCTGAAAGCCATGAGGAAGATGTCATCCAACGAGTTGAGCACCAAGATACTTTTGCAGGCCGGCCTCCTGCCGCCGCTTGTCAAGGACCTCTTCTATGTCGGCGCCAGCAGCCAGTTCCCCATGGGGCTCAAGGAGGTTTTCGCCACCATCCTTGCCAACCTAGTCGCCTCAACCGCCAACTTCCGCTCCATTCTTGATGATGCCGGCAGAAAGACGCTCCTGTCCGAGGGCGTGGTGCACAGCCTGCTCCATCTAATCAGCAAGACAGGTGCCACCGTCGAGTGCAAGCTCCTCAAAGTGTCACCATACATGGGCGCAAAGCTCGCGGACGCCCTCCACGGCCACGCTCATTGATTGTCCAAACCCTCCCCTTACATGTAACAGCTGAGGCAAATGACAACACACTTCAAAGCAAACACATTACGAAGATAGGAGGGGATTGGCCACATGACCAATGAATAGAACCACACCGGAAGTGTCTTCTCGGATAAGGAAGAGGAAAGGGTGATCCGCGATGAAATCCATGTCTGAGGTCGGCCTTGCTTGTAGCAGGACTGCTTTAGCAATAGTTGCTGCCGCAGCCTCAGTTCCTGTTTCGTTCACTTTGACAAACGTTTTGTGGAAAACGGATGAGATGCGGAGGGCCTGTGACATTGGGGAATCCACCATCTCCGAAAGATCTGCTTCATCACTGAATGGCAGTTGCAGACCCAAATGTTTGAGCAAATCAGATGCTTCAATTCCAAATGATATCTTGAACTTGGGGAGCTTGAATTGCCTGAGTGCAACCTTCTGCCTTGGGATATGGCGCTCCAAGAACTCTGGCTCAACACTCAACTTTTCGGCCAAGCTCCAAAGACCACCTCGTGCTTCTGGAAGAAGGATGTACATGGAGAACTGCCTCTTGTCCTCACCTTGCTTGTAAGGAAGCTTAAGTACCTTCAAGCCATCGGAAGATGAAAGGTATTGATCTTCTATGCTGTACATGAATGGTGTTTGAATTGAGCTCCCATCAAGAAGGTAGAAGTAGTCGTTTTTTGTTCCATATGCATCAAACTCCTCTTCCCAAGCTCCTTTGAAATAAAGGGCATTGCCAAGAAGAAGTCTAGTGGTACTGCTAATAGATCCTGGTGGGACAATATCTTTGATGAGACCGGTTGTGACTTTCTCTACCCATGAGTTCACTTGAGCAATAACTTCCACGGCCTGGACCAAATCAAAATAAAGAAAGGCCAATTATGTAATGAAAGTAATTTGACAACACTATTGTGCTACCCAGTTTGCAATAAATAAATAATCCCAAAGTACAAAATATTATAGTTGTGCCAAGAATGCAAGGCAGAATACTAACGTTTTACAAAGCATTTCTATGTATAGTAAAGTGTCACACACATAGTAAAATCATCACAGCACAGATGACAGAAAAATATTCATATGTGCATACGAAATTGATTAAATGGTCATCACAACATCTCGAAGCACCATTTTGCAATACCTAGGAAAATTCAGCACATAGAGATCGGCTATACATACTCCTATATGTACACCACTCTGGACCACAATAAGCAACATGACAACACGACGATGAATATTCCCAAGGTATCATAAATTCACATGAACAACAATTACATTTCAATAATTAAGTTGGACAGAAATGCCAAGGGATTAATAAGTGCTCCATGCATATTACAAGTACGAGCTAGACAAAAATAAATTGCATAAACCTGAATGGTTTAACAGTGGGGTATTAAGACGGATCTATTTTATTTCACCCAACCAACCCAGATACTATATGTATGTACCTATAGAAAGTTGAAAACGGTGCTAGAACTTCTAGTGTTAAAAACAGTGGTACAGATATAACCACTTAATTTCAAAAGGAAAAGGACTATAACAAATCTTGAGGCTTTTCTAAATCTCTACTATTAAAGGAGGATCGAACGTCGTGATGGTTCGACCTCTCCCCTCGTTCGATCGATGCCCACACAAAGAAAAGTTGAGGAGAAACCCCTCGACAAGGAAAAACTGTCACGACCTCCACTTCTCCCACGACCTGCCAGTCTCATCTCTCATCTCCTGATCTCTCTCTCCCGATCCAGAACCACCCCGGCGGCCCCTGTCTCCCGGCTCCCGCGACCACCCGAGCACACTCCCTCTCCACCTCTTCTCCCTACTACCTCCACTAACACCGCCGCCATCCATGAAACCGCCGTGCATCTGTTCTGCGCATCCAGCTACGCGCCGCCGACTAGGGAAGCCGAAAAGAGGAACTGCTGCCACCTCCGATGGTATCCTTCCTCGGCCAGGTACGAACCTCCATGTGCGGCCTGAGGTCTACGATGATGGGTGCATCCAGTGCCTGGGTGTATCAGGCGGCGGGGGCGCCATGGCGCCGAGAACTGGTCCAACACCATTGTCTCACATAAGGACGGCCTGTCTCTTCCTAGGAGCTTCTTCTTCCTTTATCTTGATTTGTTACTCACAACCCTGATACAAATCTTCAGTTTTACTCCTATATTTCAATCGACTGATTTTGATTGGTGCTAAGACGAATTTTGTGGCCATGTCCGATGGAAGGCGTGAATATAGGCCTCCTCGGAGGCTCGGGTCCGTATCTCGTGTCCATCAGTCACAACCATGAGTGGACGAGCTGGTGGTAGGAAGCAATGGAGGGGGTGGGCATGGCAGCAAGGTCAGTAGGGAGACCCCATCGCACGCGACCCAGCGGAAGCAGTAGGGGAGGGTGCCGTTGGCGAGACAGGTAAGCCGCTCCCCGCTTCTTCCTTTCTTCAGTTTTCATTTTCTCATCCGCGCAGCCCCGCTGGCGATCCAGGCGTTCCGTCCAATCCCTGGTTAGCTCCCCACTTCAATGCGCCCTATATGATTCCCCATCGGCTTCCCCCCTGCAGGAATTTATTTTATGTGTTATTCGGTTTAGTTCTTGCGCCCCCACATATGATTTGTTTTGGTGATTATACAGTACTAAACTTTCGATCAACGATGGGACACGAGTTATACTTAAAGGATTCCAGTTCGAGACATGTGGCTTTATGTGTTTTTTTGTGTGGAAGTGGGGGTGTCTCGGCGGCATGAGACTGATTTTTTTGTGTGTGGATTAACTCCTAATTTGTGTCGGATGTTCTGGTCTGCTAGCCTGGGAATGGTGTAGTGGATTTGTAGGTAGATATTTTTCGGGATTCGAGCATCGAGTGCGAAGGGTTCAGTACTTAATTTGTTAGGATTCAGAATCTCACAATTTGTTAGGATTCAGAATCTCACACTCTTATGCTACTTGTGTTTTTTCATTGATCTTTTCACATTACAAACCAGTTGATCCTTTTGTTGCTAGCTCTCCTCTCCCCCCCAGCCCCCCCCCCCCCCCCACACACACACCCCTATATCTTCACTCATTTTCCTATGTCAGTCTTTAGTAGTGGGAACCAAATGAGGTTTCAAATCAGATGAGTTTTGTCAGTCTTGTTTTTGTCAGTGTTCTTTGTGTTAAATACTTCAGAGTAGGGCGGTGTTCAGTTTTCATTAGCGAAACTGGTAATGAAAAAGCGTGGACGACCTTTCTTGTAAAGCGGTTGGTTGCTAGGCTGGGTACGAGATTCCCGGGCTGGATTTAGACGTCGTGTGCGAATCGTCGAAGATGTGTCGTCCGTATAGCATGGTTTTTTCATTAAAGGTAGTAACCAAGGCCTCTACATTCTGTAGTGGTTTCTTTCTTTTTCAGCTTATAGCATTCCCCTGTCCTGTTTCATGCTTATATTTTCATTTTATTTCTCAAGCCTCTGTTTTAGGCTTTTAGCAAGGCTCAACTTAAGGTACTAACGAAGGTATCTTCACACCTTCACTATATTCTGCAGTCAGCTGCTCTCTGTTTCATTTTTATCCTAATTGGCCGAATCGTCAAATGGACTTGCAAAACTAAGTTGTATGAGCTTTGACTAACCAAGCAGCTCGTGGATGGGGGAGACATAGTAAGAGGGGTTCAGTTCACCATTGGACAACCTGCAGACACGTGTACGTGCATATAACCTGCAGACACGGTCAGTGCACGAGACAGAAACATTCAACCTAGACCCAAATCAAAATTACTTGACCTATGTTGTGGCACTCCCTAAATATTTTTTTCGTCCAGATAATGTGCACCACTGATGGTGGCACAGCGACCTATGTTGTGGTCACCAGCGCTCTCATTGTGACCTCAGCCCTAGGTTTGTCAGTGAAGCTAGCATGCGCCGTCCTCCTCAAGCCTCGCTAACAAGGGCGCCACCATCTCTCACGCCTCTCTCCTTGATCATCCGATTAGTTACTCTCTTACTCGGTAAATAATCACCCCACCACAAAACCCTCTGTTTCATCTATTCTTTTCAGAATTTCATGTGTACATCGGCAAGATCAAATTTGCAATGGAGTAATGGTTGTGTTAGAAAACTAAAATTTATTTGCCCTGTTGCATTTGTGATCTAATGCCATTAGCAATTCAAACGTGACAAGCCCTACAGGAGTAAATTAATTTTCGAGAAGGTGACGTAGTCACATCTGTAGACAACAGTAGCATTTTTTGTGTATGCTTATTTATGAAAAATGCACTGATTGCTGAATACTTTGTATATTTGTGGAGTAATGTTCATTGGAAAAGAAATTATGCACGAGCTAGACCTTGGGGTCACTTGAATCAATTAAAACATGCATGAGTTTTATTGGAGGTATTAAAACTTAATTCATGTTTTCATCTATGTTGACCTGGTGGAACTTGAGTACGACAAGCTTAATTTGCTGTCTCTTGTTTTTTAAACATGAAAGTCCAACAACATGTAGGTGATTATTTTGCCTTGCCTAAAGTTTCCAAAGGAGATGAGGAACTGTACTATTTGTTAGTTATTTCCTAGAAGCAAAGTCAGCTGGGATTCTATAAAGCTTGACAATGCATTAGAATAAACATTATGCTCTAGCAGTATCAAAGAAAGTCATCACATTATGAAGAGAACATGGAAAGCGAATTTGGGGTTTGCAGTCAGCTATGTTGTTCATCCAGTCTTCTAATTTTCAGATGTTTGACACTTTATCTTCACGCAATTATTTATTGCAGGACAGTACAAAATTCACATCCAATTGATAGATATACTGCTGGTTCTTCATCTGGTTGCCTTGCCTAAAGTTTTATAAAGGAAATGGGGAACTATACTATTTACGAACCCTGTTACCGCTAAGATCCTTGTACTGGTAGTTTGTGCTATAAAGAAAGAAGCGTCACTTTGGGCTACTACAGGTGCTCACGAAAGTAATTCGTTCGTGTTGTGTCGCTGTGGCGGTGTGTGTCTTATTACAAACTCTTCTTAACCAATGAAATGGCAAATCTTTTGCCTTGTTTCAACAAAAGTAGATCTTTGTACTGTGTTAGCTTTTGTATTGCCCCTTCTTTTTTCTTTTACTTGTGTATATGCAGCTATTGTTTTCCGAGAATCTGTATATGCAGTTAGAGTTGAGAAAATGGGATATCTTTGTTTTAGAAAAAAAAGTTGAAAGATCTTTATTATTTGGGTATCAAATTATTCCGCTCTGCAGAAATCACGCCTTCTCTTTAAAGACGTGATATTTGAATTTTGATTTTTGCCAGTACTACATGTTTGCCTGTACTGCGTCCATGTCTGCTTCCGATGGGTGCCCCACCTGCAGACATCCTCTTAGTCGTCTCGATGGGTACTCTGTCCTTGAGACGCCTGATCTCATTGACCTCTTAATTCCTGAAGGAATCGACAAACATCTCCGCTGGCTGCTATTTCCAAACGTAGTTTTTGGAGATCTAACAATGTGCATGTTTATTATGAAAAGGAAATAAATAAAATATTAATAAACAATATCACAAAGAGAATGGTTCTAAAGTACTCTCTCCGTTCGGAATTACTTGTCGTAGAAATGGATGTATCTAGACATTTTTTAGTTCTAGATACATCTATTTCTGCGACAAGTAATTCGGAACAGAAGGAGTAATTGAGAAGGGCATGTGGGGTGTGTGAGGACTATGATTTAATTTTATTTCATCGTGAAGATCAGTTGAGTGCCATGATGCAGCAAGGGTGTGGCTTGGGGAGTACAAAGGTAATTATTCCACATGTCAAGAAAATCCAAATTGTCGATCCATGGAAACACAAGGATATATAGCTAGCCCTACCTATACTCTTTATGACATAGCTGATGGGGGGCGTGCATTTTGTAGTTGTGTCATGCCATCTGGTGTGAGAGGTCTGCATGATGAAAATGGCATCGGTGAGAATACGGCGAGCGTTCGTAACGGGGAAAGGGCTGCAGGTGTGCGACTGGGGGGTTGTAGATATGATGTCGGGTTCATCACATCCGCGGGGAGAAGCGGCTCGGTGTGCTCGCATAGAGGAAAAAGCACATATCGTTCCGTGGCAACGCACGGGCACTCAGCTAGTATCAGCATAAACACAATACCACTATATTACATCAGCACAAAACAAGCACTTCGGGAGAAACAATGGCATATGCCATAGTGATTTAACCCTGTACATGATAATGTCATAGATAACGAGCTAACCTTTTTACCCTGTATTTGTTTTATGGTGAAAACCTTGTCATCATTTTGGGAACGAGCTAGATAAAGAAGGGGGGTCACCTTAGTTTGGAAGTCCACGGACTGAGCTTCGGCCTTGTATTTGCACACTGCAAGCTCCTGGAAGGATGGCTTGAGCGGCAGCGATGCATCCACGAAGACGCCATTAGCAAAGGCGACGCGCGGACCGCCGACATAGGACGCGTCGGTGAGCACGAACTGCACCACCTGCTCGGCGAGCGCATGGAGCCTCTCAGCCTCGCCTTCCCCCAGTGTAGCGACGAGTTGGTCGCGGGTGGCGCCCCCCGCGCCAGCGGTGATGAGGCTGAGCGCGATGTGGAGAGAGACCGGAGAGAATGCGACATTGTTGGCAGTAGATTCAGGATTGGATGAGATAGTGGAGGCGAGGCGAAAGCCAAAGCGGGTCTGGTGCGCAATGGAGAGGCGGACGTCGGTGGCGAGGGTGGTTGCCATGGCTGGGGTGGTGGTTTGTTGGGCTTTTGTTAGAGTTGAGAGAAAGAGGGATTGACTTGGAAGTGTTGTTTTCATCGGTGACCTGTGGCTATTTAATGGGAGCCACGGGCCCAAAGATGTGCAAAGGTTCGAACAATATGCGTTGTGACCAACAAAAGTACAAAACTATAAAAGCAAATCGGGAAGCCTCTCGATCAGCTGCATCATAAAGGCATCATAAAAGGAAGATAAGTGGTTTGTTGTCTCTCGTTTAATTAGTCACCGCTGTGTCATTTCATATATCTGGAAGAAACCTGAACTTATCCTATCTCGAGTTAGCATGGCGCTTCCGGTACGTCTGAATTCTATAGAACATCAGATTTATGGGAGACCACTACACGGCACGTAACATTTTAACTGGTCGTTTTAAAAGCATTGTTCATCTTATTAAGATCACACAACCGATTAGCAATACTAAATTCCAAACTTGAGATAGCGATGCCAACCTGTAAAGTTTTAATTAGTAAAGAAGATGTGGCATAACATAATTACGATTTGCGCCACACAACTGATTAGTAGTACTAAGTTCCAAGTTTGAGATAGCTAGTCAACGTGTAAAGTTTTAACTAGAAAAGAGAATTTGCATGATATTGCATGACAAAGCCTAATTGGGATTTGCTTCACTTGCCGTGGGTGTGGGCTTAACTTGTGTGTTATGATCCAATAGACGATACTGCGGCATATCCAATGCCACCCCTAGAAGATGACAAAGCTGATAGTATGTGCTCTTCATCACTTTTGCTATTTCCCCTAGAACATTCGATTTATGTGGAGTTTGCTACATGTCTCGCGACCTTTTTGTTGTTTAATTAAGAAGCATAGTGTTTTCCTAAGATCACACAACCGATTTGTTGTACTAAATTCCAAGCTTGGGATTGCGATGCCAATGTGTAAAGTTTAACTACTCCCTCCATCCCATAATGTAGGACGTTTTTTGCCACTAGTGTAATGTCAAAAAACGTCTTAGATTATGAGATGGAGGGAGTAGTAAAGAACATTTGCGTGATATTGCAATGCATAAGGTGACTTTATAACATTGGTTTATAGGTAATGTAAGATTATCTTCGTATCTTCAGTTGAGAGATCATAACTGTTACTTTTTTCTTTTTGTTACAGAAATGCCCCCTTTACAGCCATTTGTGAATAACCAAATTTTAAGTGAGGACTAATTCCCGACAAACCTTTGCTCAGCTGTTGCCCACCTCCCATAATCCTTTTATGGCAGGCTGCCACTGGGCTCTTTTATCCTGGTCCTGCTTCTTCTATTCACCTTTTATGAGCTTATCATGCAGCTCCATACCTTTCCTCAGCTGCTCTCTTTGTACATCCTATCCTCTCTTCTGGGTGAACTCTTTTGCTTCTCCTCCATCCCATCCAGCTGCCTTGCTACCAGTTTGCCTTCTCCCTAGTGCTACTCCTCTAATGTTTGGTTGTTTCCTCGCTATAGCTCTTCGGATGGGTGATAGCTTTGGAAATTTCCCATTCCCGACAGGTCCTATTGTCATTCGAAAGTTGTCACCTTATTGTAAATATTTGATGAGTAGCAATACCAAGCATTTGGCTTCAAAGTTCAAACTTCCTTTATCGTATACACAATTATAACTACGCCCTTTCACATTGATGCTCATTTTGAATAGTTACGATACATGCCTCTTCGTGGACTAGTGATTGCTATGAGAGCATGGGGTCGTTTAGTCTTATACTACTATGTGTCTTGTTGTTTTCACTTGTAGTTTACAGACATAGATGTTCTGTTTAGATATTGTTTTGGTATATATCCATGTCGATCTCACTTGCCTAGCGCCCCCAAAAAGCGCTCCCAGGCCACTTTTTGAGCGCCGGCGGGCAAAAAACGCCCCAGTCATCCCCCCCCTCCCGAGTCGTTATTTTTCGCCGGCAAAAGCAAAAGTTAGCGCCGGCTACCCCATGCCACACCCAGCGCACCGGGGGGCTCCTGGGGGCCTAAATCGCCGTTTTGTGGGCCAGTGCCTCTCCCCTGTCCACTCATTTTCACCCACGTGATCCCTCCTCTTCCTCTCCCTCCACGCAGACAGAGCTCTCTCCTCTCTCTCCCCCTCCCCGCCGCCTGGCACGGCCGCCTCGCCGAGCCGCCGTGCTCCGGCCGCCCCGGCCGCTTCAGCCTCGTCGCCGGAGGTACTCGCGCTCGTGCCAAAGCTCGTCGAGGCCGGCCTGCTTGTCATCAACCAGCACATCACCGCCGGCCACTCCTCACGCTCGTCCCCGCCCCTGTTGGCCTCAACCCGGCCGCGCACCGCGCCCGCGAGCGCCGCTGCGACTGGAACACCGGGTACGCGGGGCACGAGGACGGCGCGTCGACGATCGAGCTCGGAGACCGCGGTGGTGCGCGGGTCCGCCACGCTCGCACGTTCCGGTGAGGCGGCCGCTCCTCCTGGCGTCGCTGGCCGCGGCGGGGGCACTGGGCGTCGATGCTCTTCCTCATGGCCGCCTCCAAGGTCCTCCTCGTCTGCCTCAACCTTCCCCTCGCAGCTCTCTCTCTTCCTTCTCCTCTGCTCTCTCTCTCGCGCGCGCTCGAACCCGAGCGTGTCTGAGAGCGCCGCCGTGCACTGCTGCGGCCACAGCCACCGCCTCGCCTCCCGACGCACCTCACCGCGCCAAGTGAGCCGGGAAGCACCACTTCATCCTCGGCGTCGTCTTTGACACCCTCCGGCACCCAAGATCGCCATCGCCATTAATGTCGTCGTCCGTGCCTTCCCGAGCTCGCTGACCACCCCTGCAGGCCCGCCGTGAGCTTCTCTTCGTTTCCCTCGGTCCACTCGCTTGATTTCGTGCCATAACCGTCGTCCCCGCGAGCACCGAGCGCTGCCGTCCGCCATGGCCGATGCTCTGCTTGATGCCGAGCTCATCCCGCCATGCACAGCTGCCCGTCACTACTAGGAAAAGGCCTACTAATGGCGCACCACATAGAAGTGCGCCATTAGTAACATTTTTTTTCAAAAAAAAAATTTCAGATTTTTTTTTAATTTTTTTGTTTATTTCTTAATCTCAAGTCACTATGGCTTAATCGTCACCCATCCTCACACTACTCCAGCCCAAGCACGCTTAACTTTAAAGTTCTATCCAACCCCAGCAACAGCTCACTTCACAGGCACTTGTTGATATATCTAGTATATCAATCCTATTATACCTTGTTGATGTCTAGGACTTTGTTCATGTTTATGACTATGATGAAATTTTGAAAAATATTTCAAACTTCCCGGTCATATTACGTATCTTTTTTGAAAAACAATTCAAAAAAAATTCAAAACCAATTTTTTCTATTACTAGTGGCGCACCACATCCATGGCGCGCCACAAGTAAGTTTGAATTTTTTTTCAATTTTTTTGTCTCTAGATTTTGAAAGCCCCGTAACTTTTTTTCTGTTAGATTTTTAGGGATTTTGAAAATGTTTAACGGGGTTTCCCCGGTTAAATTTGGATGTAACTTTTCGAATAGATGATTTTTCATATAAAAAACTTTTTAATCCGAGTTCGTATGCAAAAGTTATGGCCATTTTACAAATTTCCAGAGAGAATTTGCAAATAAAGTCGAAATTCATATTTGTAAATTTTCCCAACAACTAGACCACATATCACATGGGAAACTTATTATTTTTTTTTGACATTTTTATCATTTTCTTTTATTTTTTTTAAACTGAAAAGGCGGTCCATGGGGGGTGCATTCGGAAACTTTTGGGCCAAGTTAGTAATGGTGCACCGTGGGGTGGTGTGCCATTACTAGTTAAACTAGTAATGACGCACCACACCCACGGTGCGCCATTACTAGTTCTGAAAAGAAAAAAGAAAAAAAATGATTTTTTTTGAAAAAAACTTAGTAATGGCGCACTATCCACAGGTGCGCCATTACTAACAAATTTTTTTTTCAAAATTACTAATGGCGCACGGTGGGTGTGGTGCGCCATTACTATGTCAACTAGTAATGGCGCACCACTCCCACGGTGCGCCATTAGTAGTTTTGAAAAGAATTATCTTTTTTTACTAATGGCGCACCGTGGGATGTGGTGCGCCATTAGTATTTGCACACTAATGGCGCACCAACACATGGTGCGCCATTAGTATTTAGTAATGGCGCACCACATGTACAGTGCGCTATTAGTGTCCATCCCATCTATAGCCCTTTTCCTAGTAGTGCTTCGTGCTCCGGGTGCTCTACTGATGTTGCCTCGTTGCTTCGTTGGGTCGCTAGCTACCCGCAACACGGCCGCCGCTCCGCCCGCCGCTACCGTCGCTACACCCCACGTCGTTCCCGCGCTTGGCGCTGCTCCGACGGCTCGTTGCTGCCTGGGGGGCCAACGACTGAAAGAAATTTCAGCCCCAGGCTTAAATTCTCGCCGGCAGCCCCCCAAGCGGCGAAAAAAAACGCCTCCTGGGGGTGCCAACGGCTGGAGATGCTCTAATGCTGCAAGTGGATGATGGCTCCCCAACGTTCGGCTCACTCCCCACGCTTGTCTCCCACCCAGGGTTTTGGTTACCGCTCAAAATTTCTAGATTTACCATGGTTACTTCATATTTCAGTCCCCCTCGGTAAATGGGCATTTCCAGCATTTTTTTTGATTTTTTGAATTCAAAAGCTCAATGTATAGTAAAGTGTGGCGGCCAACGTTCCACGGAGCTAATAGCTCTTTTATGATAAATATAAGTTCAAGTGCTATCTATATCTATTTTGAAAGAATTTGAATTTCAAATTCAATTATAAATTTCGTTCAAAATTTGTTCAAAATTTTCTCAAAATTTCGTGGTAACTGTAGTAACCACGTTTACCGCCCCCCCTCGGTAAAAATGCCTCATTCAGTAATCAAAACCTTGCTCCCACCCACCCCCGCCCGTCGGCTGCTCGCTCTGACGGCCGGCGGCCACCCTCCTGTCTGCCAGCTGCTCGACGGCCGGCGGTCACCCTTCCACAGCCCCACCTGACGGCCAACGCCAGAGAAAGCCTCTCAGCTCCCCCGCGCTAGCTCCAGTCCGCTGTCGGCAGATCTCACCCGGCCTCAGAGGATCTCGAGCCGGTAGAAGAAGGATGGACGCGCGCGGCAGCGCACTCACTCCAACTCTCCCACCCAGCGTTCAGCCTCTAATGCTTCTGTGCCTCTGCATCAGGCACGTTAAAGCTGGATGCACGGGCAAGATTTGCTGCAACCATTGCTGGCTTCCTGGTCACATCGCTTGCTTCAAGTGCCCAACTCGCGAGAGCTCTTCCCTAGCGAACGACTCATCAGCTGTGCATCCCTGGCCGAGCTCACACTCGCAATCCTCCCTCCGGCCGGCAGCGCAGCCATCCCCACCGCATCCGACCTCCATGACGCACTTCCCTCCGCATGCCAGCACGCGCTTCCCTGGCGAAATCGAGTCACAACCGGCTAGGGGGCGCTGCGTGGTCTCGCGCACCGTCGTCATGGACACCCTGGAGGCTGACTTCGCGAGTCGTGCTCTCCTCGCCTCGGTCCACGACGCTCTTCCCGCTGTGTCCCCTGAGACCGTCGTGCAGGCCCTCAAGCAGTAGTGTGGGGTGCCGATGCAGTTTGTGCGGGTGGAGGTCAATCCATCCGGCGGATTTCTTCATCACCTTCGCCTCGGTGGCGTTTTGCGACTCCGCCTTCCGCCAGTCCGCGTTTCAGGCGTTGGCATCGCAATGCTCAGGCCTCCAGCTCCAAACTCGAGGTCCTCTGCAAGGTGAGCATCGAGGGCCTTCCGGCCAATGCTTGGGAACAGGGGGGCGATGAGCCAGCTCATAAACCACCTCGGGGTTAGAGCATCTCCAGCCGCGCCCCCAACAGGCCCCCTGGCGAATTTTTAGCGCCGGTGGCCGAAAATCGGCCCAGTCGCATCCCCAGGATCTCGTTTAATGCTGGTTTGGGCGAAATCCAGAGCCGGCGGTCCCGCCCCGAACCCAGACGACCGAAGCGAAAAGAGGCGTGGGGCCGCTCTGTCGGCGACTGGAAGACTTTTTCCTGCCGTTTCCTCCCGCTCCCCCCTCTCTTCTCCATTCCTCCCTCCAAACCCCGCCTCCACCCATGCCGTTCCGCCCGCCATGCCGCCGAAGAAGTACGTGATGCCGCGCGCCGCGGCGGATCCCGCCGCCACCGCCCCGCCGAAGCAAAGGAAGCCTAGGGCTCCGCTGTCCAAGCCCCCGGGTATGACCAACGCCGAGTGAAAGGCGGATGTGGAGCGCCGGGAAGCCGTCATCGCCGACAGGCGCAACAGGGCCAAGAAGGCCAAGGAGCGCGCGGCGGCCGAACAAGCGGAGGCGGCGCGCGGTGATGATGAATCCACCTGGGCATTCGTACGGCCCTGGAGCCTGCAAAGCGTGGGCTCTTCGGCCGGGTTGTCATTGTCGCCGCACCCATGAAGCACGCAGTCGCCAAGCTATGGCGACGGGGACGCCCATGGCGGCTTCAACCCCAACATTACTTTCCCCCATGGGCGCCCCCTCCAGCGCACGCCCTCGCCCGCATTCGCCGGCGTGCAGTACCCGTCGTACACGTACCCACCGCCAGACTACGCCGCCTCGCCGACGCCGCCTCTCCGCCGCGGCCTCTACTCACAAGCCTCCTCCTCGTCGCATCTTGGCGACGCCGACACGACGGAGGCCGATATGGAGGACATCATCGCAGCCGGCTTGACTGCGGCCGCCGCTTCCCCCGGGTTCACTACGCAGGACCTCGCCGACGTGGACGACGAGCTCGACTACGGCGGGGAAGAGCCGGAGGAGGAAGAGGAGGAGGAGGAGGAGCTGGCGCCGGCGCCGGCGAGGAAAAGCAAGAAAAAGAAGAAGAAGGCGTCCAATCCCGCCGAACCACGCATCAAATGGGCGTCCAAGGAAGAAGAGTGCCTCGCCGAAGCGTGGAAGGTCGTCTGCCTCGACCCGGTCACCGGCACGAATCAGAGCATCGAGACGTATTGGGACCGCAACAAGACCGAGTTCGACGAGCGGAAACTCATCGACCCCTACTTCAAAGGCATGCACATGAAGCGGGGGTCGAAGGGAATGGCGAACCATTGGTCGCTCATTCAAACGGCGTGCAACAAATGGCATGGGATCGTCGAGGAGGTCGCGGCTCGCCCGGAGAGCGGCACCAGCGTCGAGGATCAGGTATCGCACGTCGTCCATGTTGCTGCCTTTTCGCCGTGCGCGCGCTCTTTCGCCTTGTGCGCGCCCTGTACGTGCCCTGGTGCGCGCTCTGGGGCCGATTGGCGTCCTTTATCGGCGCAGTTGCTGCGCATGTTCGCCATGTTCCACGACGACAACAGCGACGCAGACTTCAAGTACCTCCACGTCTTCAAGCGAATCGATAAATGCGAGAAATGGGTGGCCGTCCGACGCACCCTCGCCAAGGCCAAAGAGATGTACAAGCCGGACACGCCGACAGCGGGCGCGGCCGATGGACGCCCGGACGGCAACAAAGTTGCCAAGAAGGCGAAATACGCCGAGAGAGCTGCCGCGCGCGTGCAAGAGTCCATCGAGCACTACATCGCCGACGCCAAAAGCAGGGCCGCCGAGCGAGAGGAGAAAACAGAGGCGAGGTGGGCTGTTTTGATGACGAACAGCACCGTCAAGCTCGACTTGCTCCGCGCCAACGCCGCCGCGAAACTCCAAGCTCAAGATGCCAAGAAGAGGAACAACGACATCGCCTTCTTGATGGGCGGCGTTGACATGCTCCAGAGCGGCGACGAGAAGCTCAAGGCGTGGTTCTTGGACCAGCGCGGCCTCATCCTGAACCAGATACGGCGACACCGACGCCGCCGCCCAGCCCGGCGACTGCTGATGACGACGACGAGGACGACGATGTCTCCGCCTCCGTGACGCCCAGCCCCACGGACGATGCCTCTGCCGCGCCCAGCAGCACAGAAGACGCGCCGAACAGCCCGGAAGCCGCGCCGATTCCTCCCAGCCCGCGTACGCCGACGACCACGCTGCCGGAGGTTGAGCTCGACGCTTGATGTACTCCTTTCGCGCCCTTCATTTTTTGTACGCTGAACTACTGTGTGTCCTTTGTTTTGATCGCCAAACTGTGGCACCGACTCGCCGAACTATTGCGATGATCGCCGGTTTGTTGTTTCTTTGAGCGGGAATGATGTTTTTCTAATATGGAGCGCCTTGGGGGCGGCGCCTGGGCGCGTGACTGGGGAAAAACAAACCCCAGGGACCGATCTAGCGCCGGCTCACCCCCAGGCCGCTCTTTTTCGGCGCCCTGGGGGGCCGAACGGCTGGAGATGCTCTTAGCTGGTGGAGATACTGCCCGTGCAGGACTGCTGGCAACTGGATGTCACTGCCTGGCCGCGCAACCCCTCTGGCGTGCCTAGGAGTAGTACTCCGTCCGTTCAAAATTACTTGTCTCGGAAATGGATGTATCTAGAACTAAAATACATCTAGATACATCCATTTTCGCGACAAGTAATTCCGAACGGAGGGAGTATGACTTTGAGGTGTCGGAGTCGGTAGGGCTGCCCAACGCCGCCGTCCCAGATGATTCCTCCCTGTAGGAAGTAGTATCTGTTTATAATGCAATGCATGCTCCCTTGCTCGAGGCTTCTACTGCATGATTTGGTTGATTTAGACTTGTTAATTAGTACTCCCTTCGTCCGGAAATACTTGTCATCAAAATGAACAAAAGAGGATGTATCTAGACGTATTTTAGTTTTAGATACATCCATTTTATTCATTTTGATGACAAGTATTTTTGAACGGTGGGAGTAGCTGGCTATTTCTTACACTTCTAAAACATGTGCCTTTGGGCCAGAACCAGAAGGCAGATGTATCTGCTTTCAAGTTTCAACTCCATGAATCCGTCGTATAGTCATAAACCCATGAAGCAGTTTTTTTTTCCCTTTTTGAACCTTCTCTGATTTAGTGCTGGTTTTGATATACGCTCCGCAAGCAATACAAACTTTGACTTTTAATGGCTTTTGCATCATCAACCAGTTGTACAAAATTCGCTTGACAACTGACTGTTCCACAGGTATCTAGAGCTCTCATCCAGTTTCTGATATATATATTTTTTGAGAAAAGGCAAATGGCCTTTGCGTTTCATTGCACTGGAAAGATAGGGAATTTACATCCTCCAAGGAGGCAGAGTTACACAGCCGCAGAGAGATCAGTAGACATCCCAGGATGATGGCAAAATGACCTTGAGCCCTTGAGCCCTTGAGCCCCGGCCTTTGCCCAACAACTGGTCTCGTCCTTGATCCTGTCAACAAGCTGAGCGATGGGTTCACATGGTCAAAACGCACGCGTTCCTATGCTTCCAGATTATCCATGGCACCAAAAGCGCAACGGATTTCAGCGCCGTGCGGAGCATTGGCGGTGTGGATTCCATCGCGCGCAGCCACCAGTCCATGAGCGAGGCGTCGTGCTCAGGCGCCGGTGCCGGTAAGCGTAGCCAAGAGAGGACCTCGTGCCATGTTTGCCTAGTGAAAGGGCACGTGAGCAGCAAGTGTCCGATCGTCTCCGGTTCTTGGTCGCACAGAGTGCACCGCGGGGTGGTTTTGCAGGCCGCGACGTGTGAGCCGCTCCGCGGTCCAGCAGCGATCTTGGCATGCCAGCCAACGGAAGAATTTCACTTTTTGGCGGCGCTCAACTCTTCCATATGAGCTTCCAAGAGTGGCAGACCGTCGCTCCCTGGAAAGAGGCCCGGTAGCAGGACTGTGCGGTGTAGTCCAACTCCAGAGAAGCTTGTCCGTCTCGTTGGACAACTCGGTATGCTGCACTAAGTGCCATTTCTTCAGGTACTGTCCAATCTCAGGGGGCCAAGTACTCCATGAATGCCGCGCGCCCAGCTGTTGCCGGTGATGCCCTCCGCCACCGTTCTCGATTTTCAGCGATTGTTGGGGATGCACTGATAGAGCATGGGCGCTAGCTCGCGGATGGACTGGCCACCGAGCCAACGGTCCTCCCAGAAGAGGGCGGTCGTGCCATCCCCGATGGCCATGGTCGTGGAAGCGTAGAAGAGCGCGCGCTCCACCGTTGTGAATTGCAGGTCCATCCCTTGCCATGTGCGATCAGAGTCCGTACGCACTAGCCAGAGCCATCGGAGCCGAAGCGTGAGCCCAGTGTGCTCGAGATCACGGACACCTAGGCCACCATATTCGATCGGGCGGCAGACATGGCGCCAATTCACGTGACAGTTATCACCATGGGCGTCCGCACGACCGACCCAAAGAAAGCCACGCCGAATCTTCTCGAGTTGCTTCAGAATTTTCTTTGGGGGCGAGCACGAGCAGTTGGTGTATCAGAATCGCATTGAGCACCGACTTGACAAGCGCAAGCCATCCGACCTTGTTCATCAACCATGCCTTCCAGGTTGGGAGATGTCCAGCCACCGTGTGGACGAGGGGTTGCAACTGGGCCGTGGAGGGACGACGAGTAGTAAGCGAGATGCCAAGATAGGTGACCGGCAGGGCCACCGCGGGGCATCCCAGCAGCTCAATCAGTCCCGCACTAGAATCATCGCCGTGAAGGACCGTGGCAGGGCTCTTGGTGTAGTTCACCTGGAGTCCGGAAGTCGTGCCAAACACGCCCAGATGCCCTTGACAGCGGAGACCTCATCAGTCATGGCGTGACAAAAGAGCATCACGTCATCGGCGTAGAGGGAAATCACCGGGATGGTGCGTCGGGGGTGGAGCTTTTGGAGGATGCTGGCCTAGAGGGTGCGGCGCATCAGCCGTCCAAGCGTGTCCGCCGCCAGCACGAAGAGCTGCGGGGAGGTGGAGTCGCCTTGGCGCAGTCCGTGGCGGTGCCAGATCGAGGGGACGGGGACTCTGTTGAGCATGACACGAGTACTCGCCGTGGACATGAGGATGGCCAGCCACTCCCTGAATAAATCACCAAACCCATACTGGCGTAGTACCTCGAAGAGGAAGGGCCAGGAGATGGAGTAGAAGGCGCGCGTGAGGTCGAGCTAGAGCATGATTCTAGGCGCGCCAAGTTGATGCAGCAGCTTGAGGGATTGCCGGACTAGAATGAAGTTGTCGTGGAGGCTACGTCCGGCGATGAACGTGTTTTGGTTGCGGCTGACAAGAGTGTCGAGCTGATTTTGATGCCGACTTGTAATGGCAAAGTTGATGTTTAGCAATGCAAATGCTTTGACATAGTACTCCCTCCATCCTGTTAGAAGGGAGAGAGAGGATTGGTGGAATAGTTGTTGTATTGCTTGAGCCTCGTCGGCATATATATACCGAAAAAGGGTTTCCCCCCGCTTGTATACAAAGCAACCAACCAAGCCGTACAAGGATACGTGCTGGGGCGGAAGCAGCACAGTCACGCCCAAAAGAATCGACAGAGAAAGAGCAAAAGAAACAAATGCCGACAATGGCGGATCAACGAAAACGAAGAAGCCTCGCGAACGCTGCGCTCACCGGGATCTTCCACTAGGCTTCAAGACTCCGGAGCACCGGCACCTATCAACACCTCCAAGAAGGATCGCGACGATGATGACGCTGCTGCCAAGGGTTTCCCCCGGTACACGACGAGGCGAGAGGAAGGGTAGCCCTCGACGCCATCCCGGAAGGTCAGGTGGCACCCACAGGTGCCACCGCGCCGGTGTCGGCCAAGCCAACAGGGGTTTCCCCCGATCCCAACCCGCACCTCGGGCACTCCGGAGCCAGCCACGAAACCAACTACCACCCAGCGCCAACATGGTCAAGAGGCCCCCACGCCATCTCATCACGACACCGCGAAATGAGGACAACACGACGAAGAATCAGAGCCGGGACTAGGGTAGCAGCACCGTCGGCACGCGGGAGGGCCCCACCTCCACCATCAGTGACGGTAGCCGTCCGGACGGAATAGCAGGAGCACACCAGGCCCGTAGGCCCACAGGCCCGGCCGAGCCCTCGTGGGCCCGTAAAGCTCCCGCCCTCGCGCTGCTGCTGGCACGCCATCGGCACCGCCGCCCACATCCGAGCTGCTCCTCCTCCACACCGAGCCGCAGACAGCAAGGCCACGCCGGCGCCGGCCCGCTAGGACCCAGATGGGGCCCTAAGGGCCCAGCTCTGTGCCGGGAGCGTGCCGCCGGCCACCAGCGCCACCAGGCCACCCCGCCACCAAGAGGCAGCGCCACCACCGCGCCAGCCGCCGGCCCCCACCACCAAGCCGCCGGACCACCGCCAGTCGAGCTGCACCTGCCGCCGAGCCCTGCCCCGGGAAGGGCGCTGCGCGCGGGGGAAAAGAAGGCCCGCAGCCGCCGAGCCATCCGGCCAGATCCGGGGGCGCCGTCCGGCGGCGGCGGGGGAGGGAGAACGGAGGAGTGGGGGCGAGGAAAGGATGCGGAGGGGCCGCCCCGGCCGCCGCCCGGGGAGGCGGCGCGAGGTGGAGTCGGGAGAGAGAGGGAGGCGGCCCTGGCCTTCAGAGCAGAGGATTTTGAGTTGTGCCTCTTTTCGGGCATATATATAGGAGTACATGATCTACTTGGAGTACAAGGCAAGGTAGAATAATATCCTACGCTATCCTAACTTTCCTAATAATCACGATACTCAACATCCCCCATAGTCACAATGGTAGCGACGTAGACGGTGAGACTGGAGAAGAATCCGAAGGTAAGCCGTTGAACCCCCCCACGGTCGTAAAGGCTGACACATCGCGGAAGTTGTGGCTGGAGTGGAAACGGACGAGGTTGCTCAAGCAAGGCGGTAGCCCTTTGTGTCGTTTGTCGAAGTAGCCGAGAGCGTAGGGTGGTGTAGCCGTTTGTTGAGGTAGCCGTGCGAGGGACGCCGTGGTCGATGTCGAGTTGGGGTGGCCAGTGTCGAGGTAGTCGCCGTGGACCGGGAAGAAGAGCGGCGGCGGCGGCCTGAGGAGGCGGCGGCGGCTAGGTCAGAAGTGCGGCGACGGTGCCCGAAGTAGGCGAGGAAGAACCCGACAGCATGACGAAGACCGACGCGGACGATGGTGTTCTCGCGCCTAGGGAGGCGGCGCGACGCATACCACATAGAAGTCGACGCACGGGGACGGCGGAGTAGACCGCGCACCGCGACGCTACGACCCGAAGGGGCAACGCAGCGGTAGCGTGTGGGTCGGGGCGACGGCTGGAAAGACCTCATGGCGGTTGCAGGGACCGCGTGCCACGCTCGCTACGGCCCGACCGGGCGACGCAACGGCAGCGCGAGGATCGGTGCAGCCTCGGGGACGGCCTGAAGCGGACGGCCTTAGGACGGCGGTAGATCGCGGGCCGCGGCACTACGGCCCGAAGAGGCGATGCAACGGTAGCGCACGGGTTGGTGCAACCACGAAAACGGCCTCATGGCGGCGACGGGGACCACGTGCCGCGGCGCTACGACCCAAAAGGGCGACGCAGCGGCGGCGCGATTGCTGCTGTCGCGGGAAGAACCATGGACGGCGACACTGCAGTCCATAGGGACGACACAGTTGCAGCCCGTGCTCAATCGATGGAGAGGCGCACAAACTGTACAACGATCTTCATGTAATCCGGCACGGCACACATCAGACACGGGACGTTGCAACAGCCTGCAACCAGGCTTGGACACATACTGCAGGAAGGCACAAGAGGAGTTCCCACTAGCACGGGACGCACCATGCACGGGTGGCAAACGTGCATGCA
The DNA here is from genome assembly GCA_021437245.1 of Aegilops speltoides. Classification (NCBI taxonomy): domain Eukaryota; kingdom Viridiplantae; phylum Streptophyta; class Magnoliopsida; order Poales; family Poaceae; genus Aegilops; species Aegilops speltoides. The sequence goes on along the minus strand of CM038145.1, from coordinate 454,558,971 downwards.
TCCGGAACATGCCCACGCTGTGGATCGGTTTGCTGGGGCGGGCGATCGGGCAGCCAAGCACGCCCGCGCATGACGTGTGACCCACGGACCAACGCGGCGGCGAGGACGTCGGGTCACGCACGACCGCGTGAGCGACCGCATCTGGCTTGGGCATGAAGTCCGGGGCGCCGTGTGACACCCGATCCAGTCCAAGTCGATGAAGATGTTGATGGTGTAGTCGGGCGTTGTTGATGACGAACGGCGGCGAGCGACTTAACCCGATCTATAGATCGGAAAACCAAAAAAGAACACCGATCAAAAGACCGGCGAGAGAAAAAAACCCGGATCAAGGATCGAGAAAAAGACGCTAGGGCAGCCGGTCAACATGACCGGCGGACGAACCCTAGGTACAGGTGGCGCGGCCCCCGGCGGCGGTCATGGAGGCCGACCGCCCCGGGGGCGGCGCGCGGGTGCGGAAGCAGCGGCGGCTAGGGTTTAGGATCGATTAGGCTGATACCATGTTAGAAGGGAGAGAGATGATTTGTGGAATAGTTATTGTATTGCTTGAGCCTCGTGGGCATATATATAGCCATATAGGAGTACATGATCTGGTTGGAGTATAAGGCAAGGTAGAATAATATCCTACGCTATCCTAAGTTTCCTAATAATCATGATACTCAACACGTCCCAAAATAAGTGACTCAACTTTATACTGCTTTAGTACTCCATTCGTTCCTAAATATTTGTCTTTATGGACTATCACATACGGATGTATATAGTCATATTTTTAGTGTAGATTCGCTCATTTTGCTCCGTATATAGTCACTTGTTGAAATATCTAAAAAGACAAATATTTAGAAACGGAGGGAGTACAAATTAGTACAAAATTGAGTCACTTATTTTGAAATGGAGGGAGTATAACTTTAATGGCTTTTGCCTAATCAATCAGTGGCACAGTTGGTTTGACAAATGACACTGTTGTGCAGGTATATAGACACACACGTTACACTAGCGCAACAGTCGTATACCGTGGAAGAATTTGTCGGATACTTGGGCAGTTCCGATGACTCAGACGGCGGTGAAGACGGCGGTGAAGACGGCGGGCAGACGGTAGTGGTTGATCTTCTGAGTAGCGAGGAGGAGTAGTTAGATTTGTTTTAGTGTTAATCTTTCATGTAAAATTTCGTTTGAATGTAAAATATCCTAAATATGAACGAATTGTGTTGCTTTAACGAGTAATGGAATGGTTGTATAATGTATCACTTATTGATATTGTTTTTGTTATTAATGAGATATTTTCATTGATATTGTCAAAATGTGAAGTAAACACATAAGATACCAGCAAAAAATTTAAGCAACATAAAAAAAAGCACCCAACCACCGATGCTGAGCCCATAGAGGCTTCCAGAAGTTACCCAAATCAAGCCCAAAGGTGACTCGCGCGGCTGATTAAGCCCACTAACGGGCCCAGAAACGGGGTCCAACGGGGCACTGAGGAGTTAGATTAGAGGAGTTCGAAATGGGGGGCGGAGGCAGCTATTTAAGTCGCTCCTCGCCCCCCCCCCCCGCTTCCGAGGTGGGAAGGGCTCAGGATGCCGTTTTCTGTGCTATCACCGGCCGGCCCAGTTCGACCCATAGTGGCAAGGCGCCACTCGCCCCCTCCCACGGCCCACGCCACCCTCCCCTCGCCCGCGCGGGGCAAATTTTTTGTGTGGGCGTGTTGGAGGCGTGCATCGGGCAGGGAGATCGAGGAGGATGCGGCAGGGCGGGTCAAAGTCGCTGGGTGCGGGGAGCGAGGCTGATCCAGTCGGTGCGTGGTGGCGGGATCCTAGGGAGGCGCTGGTGAAGGAAATATGCCCTAGAGGCAATAATAAAGTTATTATTTATTTCCTCATATCATGATAAATGTTTATTATTCATGCTAGAATTATATTAACCGGAAACATGATACATGTGTGAATACATAGACAAACATAACGTCACTAGTATGCCTCTACTTGACTAGCTCATTAATCAAAGATGGTTATGTTTCCTAACCATAGGCATGTGTTGTCATTTTATTAATGGGATCACATCATTAGGAGAATGATGTGATTGACATGACCCATTCCGTTAGCCTAGCACTTGATCGTTTAGTATATTGCTATTGCTTTCTTCATGACTTATACATGTTCCTGAAACTATGAGATTATGCAACTCCCTTTTATCAGAGGAACACTTTGGGTGCTACCAAACGTCACAACGTAACTGGGTGATTATAAAGGAGTACTACAGGTGTCTCCAAAGGTAGATGTTGGGTTGGCATATTTCGAGATTAGGTTTTGTCACTCCAATTGTCGGAGAGGTATCTCTGGGCCCTCTCGATAATGCACATCACTATAAGCCTTGCAAGCAATGTAACTAATAAGTTAGTTACGGAATGATGCATTACGTAACGAGTAAACAGACTTGCCGGTAACGAGATTGAACTAGGTATTGGATACCGACGATCGAATCTCAGGCAAGTAACATACCGATGACAAAGGGAACAACGTATGTTGTTATGCGGTTTGACCGATAAAGATCTTCGTAGAATATGTAGGAACCAATATGGGCATCCAGGTTCCGCTACTGGTTATTGACCGAGAATAGTTCTAGGTCATGTCTACATAGTTCTTGAACCCGTAGGGTCCGCACGCTTAACGTTACGATGACAGTTTTATTATGAGTTTATAAGTTTTGATGTACCAAAGTTTGTTCGGAGTCCCGGATGTGATCACGGACATGACGAGGAGTCTCGAAATGGTCGAGACATAAAAATTGATATATTGGACGACTATATTCGGACACCGGAAGTGTTCCGGGTGATTTCGGAGAAAACCGGAGTGCCGGAGGGTTACCGGAACCCCCCCGGGAGAGTTAATGGGCCACATGGGCCTTAGTGGAAAGAGAGAGGGGCGGCCAGGGTGGGCCACGCGCCCCCTCTCCCTCTGGTCCGATTGACTAGGAGGCGGCGCCCCTCTTTCCTTCCCCTCTCCCCTTCCTTTCCCCTCCTAGTAGGAGTAGGAAAGGGGAGTCCTCTCTACTAGGAGGAGGACTCCTCCTCCTGGCGCGCCCACAAGGGCCGGCGGCGCCCCCTTGCTCCTTTATATACGGGGCGGGGGCACCCTAGAGACACACAAGTTGATCTACGGATCATTCCTTAGCCGTGTCGGTGCCCCCTCCACCATATTCCACCTCGGTCATATCGTCACGGAGTTTAGGCGAAGCCTGCGCGCCGTAGAACATCATCATCGTCACCACGCCGTCGGCTGACGGAACTCATCCCCGAAGCTTTGCTGGATCGGAGCCCGGGGATCGTCATCGAGCTGAACGTGTGCTGAACTCGGAGGTGCCGTACGTCCGGTACTTGGATCGGTCGGATCCTGAAGACGTACGACTACATCAACCGCGTTGCAGTTAACGCTTCGCCACGGTTCACGAGGGTACGTGGACAACACTCTCCCCTGCTATGTCATCACCATGATCTTGCGTGTACGTAGGAATTTTTTTGTAATTACTACGTTCCCCAACAGCTGGTTGGCCAGTTGGGATCCTGGGTAGGTGGGATTCGGTGGGTCCGTGGCGGCAGGATCCGAGGGAGGCGCTGGTTGGCTGGGATGCGAGGTAATCTGCTGTCATAGCGGCGTGTATATGAAAAACATGCATGAGACAATAACACATGAAAAACATGGCATGAGACAATAACATGAACGGGTGCGTTTTTTCACCACGTCGGTCAACCCAGGTAGTATAACACATGCAATGGCATCATCATCATGAAACGACAGCAAACAAAATAAACAAAATTTTGAAACTGCAGACAATTGCACCAAAGTTCGTTGCTCGTTGCACTAGGGGTACGTGAGTGCTGTCGAGGGTGATGCCAACAAGCGGAAAAAGTTTCGTGACATTTGGCGGAGTAAAAAAAAAGTAGTCGGGAACCCCCCTCCGGTAGATCGAAAAGAAGCTCGTTGCACTCGGGGTACATGATCGCATGCATGCAATTGCACCAAAGTGGGCGGACATGCGGGCACGGCCTATGTAGGGCCCCATGCAAGGTTGGAATGAAAACGGACACAAGACGAACGTTGCGTCACGTCCGGCCAGTGTTTTACGGCATTTTAACGGGGAAAATCCTAGGAAATGCGTCGAGCGTTGGAAAAATATGCAAACTGGCGTGGGTGCTGTCGAGGGTGATGCCAACGTGCGGAAAAAGTTTCGTGCCATTTGGCGGAGTGAAAAAAAAGTAGTCGGGAACCCCCCTCCGGTAGACCGTAAAGAAGCTTCACCATCATATGTGCACCGCAGTCACAACGAAGTCTCCGGTCTAAGCCTGCGCTATGCCCTCCATGGTTATGAACTTGCTCGCCTTCTCCCTGCCACGAGCAAAGAAACCGTCGGTATCAGATCATTCCCGAAGCACCTCGTTTCACCTTACATTTCTGATGCTAAACCCGTGCTCTCGGGCGTGATTGTTGTAGAATATGTATGCATCCCTTATAATCGAAAGGTCATAGCCATGACCTTCCAATGTGTCTCAAGCATCTTCTGCTGCCTTTGAGCCTCCTCAATATCGATCTCTCCCTCATCGTGATCAACGCTCGGACCATCTGACTCCTCCTAAAACATTCATTTAAAAATATATATGCCAATTATTATCATTTAAATCATACTATTGATCGATGTACAACAACTATCAACTAACCTGGCTCAAGTTGTCTGCAAATGATTCCTGCCAACTATGTTGCACATTATCAACATCCACATCTTCCTGTAAATTTGTACACAAAGATATATAGTTAGCCATGCCATACTTTTCAAAATCAAAAATAAAAACAAAATATACGCCACTTACGTTTTCGCTATTTGCGCCATGTTCATTATTATCAAAATCCTCCGGAGGTAAGATACCATATGACGAGACGGAATCGTTGTCGCTGCTGTCATCATCTTCGTTCAAATTATCGCTATCGGTCTTAGTCACCTTATCAGTACCATTCTCGTCCCTCCCGAATGCGGATTCTTCGTCCATGTCAACACGCCTAACTCAAGAACTGCAAAACATCGTGTGTTAGGTTTAGTACAATGCATCATGCCCAAAGCAACGCTAGTTCTGTAAATCATGCCCTAGTCCGTAGAGGAGGCGCTGCGGCGGGAGGTTTTGATGAACCCTAAACCCTAAATCCGTGCATGCATGAACTAGGCCTGACTTCTATCCATCATGCCCGCCCCATGCCCGCTAGGTTTAGATGACAAACCTTGGCCCGCGGTGTAGACGTCGCCGGCGTTCGACGACAGTGCTGCGGAGCGGCATCAGACGTCGGGCCCTTCACGTCCCCGGCGTAGGAGGACGACGGTGAGATGCGGCGACGGACGACGTTGCGACGGCGGTGTCGGACGGGGTTCGGGCGGCGTCAGACGTCGGGCCCTTCACGTCCGCGTCGTCGGACGACAGTGAGATGCGGCGACGGGCGACGTTGGGACGGTGAGATGCGGCGACGGGCGACGTTCGGACGCCGAGGGCGGCGATGGGCGACGTACGGACGCCGAGGGCGGCGACGGGCGACGTTGGGACGGCGAGGGTGGCCTCGGACGGGGTTCGGACGGCGGCGATCCGCGGCGGCGGCGATCGCCAACTTTGGAACAACCGTGATCGGCGGGCGCGCGGGCGACCAGATGGGCGGGCGAGAAGATGGGGGCGGGCCCAGATCGTGGGTAGTTTTTTTTTTCATGCGCGCGGTATACGTATGCCCGGCAGAGCTATACAATACGAGGTGGGTATACGTTTCTTCCGTATGCCCATTCTGCCCTTCTACGTTTTGTGGGGGGGGGTCTACCGAAGCAAGGCCCTTTATTTATTTGTCCAGTTTGGTAACTTCCCTGCGTACCTGAATAATTGTAGGACTAGCAGCAACTTGCTTGGCCTCATGAATAAGGCAGTGGCATAGGCTTTGCCTCTGCCGGCTCATTGGTGCCTCCGGTTTCATTATCTTCGTGTCTTTCGTGCACACCTCATGATAATTCATTCAACTGATTGGTATGGAGTACTTCCATGGTCTCTTGGATAACCTCTGTGCTTATGCTCCGTGTTTCCGTGTTGTATGGGGACTTCAATCTCGAATCTTTGCTGCTGGTAGCACCAAAATGTTGTTGGATTGCTTGGCTTGAGGACGATCTTCGGAATGTCTTGTTGTACAGGAACCCATGGCAGCGGCCACCGCCTTTTGCTGCCAGGTAGCGGCGGTGGCTGCCGTTCCAAGGCTCGACATCCGCTCCTATCAGCAGCTGAATGACGTCCGCCCGGTTGTGGGATGATTGGTGGTTCAGTAGTTGGTGAGCCTTCGCCCGTGCTTGGAAAATGGATTTTTTTTCATTCAACAGCACTGTTTATGTATTTGGTTCAATGAATTGAGCAAAGAAAAGGTGGAGGAATTTCATTTAATCTCACTTTTAAAGAAGAAAAACTTTACCATCCACTTGGACCACTTTTTGCAATGTTCGACAAGAATCTAGTTGCAATTTCATGTGTTTTGACTTTGATTTGATTGTGTTTTTTCTATTCCTTTCGAAAACAAAAAGAAAGTAAAAAAGAGTGTGTTGAACCGCATCTCCCTCCCAAGCTCGTAGGTAGTGGCATAGCTAGTATTTTGGGTCAAGGTGGTCCAATCCTCGATACATAAAATTCCCACAAAAATAACATACCAACATACGAATGCAGAATTCATCACAAGCATAGAACATTTATTGGATTTATTGCACGGGTAACATGATTGATTGTCCAAACCCTCCCCTTACATGTAATAGCTGAGGCAAATGACAAGACACTTCAGAGCAAACACATTACAAAGATAGGAGGGGATTGACCACATGACCGATGAATAGAACCACACCGGAAGTGTCTTCTCGGATAAGGAAGAGGAAAGGGTGATCCGCGATGAAATCCATGTCTGAGGTCGGCCTTGCTTGTAGCAGGACTGCTTTAGCAATAGTTGCTGCCGCAGCCTCAGTTCCTGTTTCGTTCACTTCGACAAACGTTTTGTGGAAAACGGATGAGATGCGGAGGGCCTGTGACATTGGGGAATCCACCATCTCCGAAAGATCTGCTTCATCACTGAATGGCAGTTGCAGACCCAAATGTTTGAGCAAATCAGATGCTTCAATTCCAAATGATATCTTGAACTTGGGGAGCTTGAATTGCCTGAGTGCAACCTTCTGCCTTGGGATATGGCGCTCTAGGAACTCAGGTTCATCACTCAACTTTTCGCCAAGCTCCAAAGGCCACCTCGTGCTTCTGGGAGAACGATGTACATGGAGAACTGCCTCTTGTCCTCACCTTGCTTGTAAGGAAGCTTAAGTACCTTCAAGCCATCGGAAGATGAAAGGTATTGATCTTCTATGCTGTACATGAATGGTGTTTGAATTGAGCTCCCATCAAGAAGGTAGAAGTAGTCGTTTTTTGTTCCATATGCATCAAACTCCTCTTCCCAAGCTCCTTTGAAATAAAGGGCATTGCCAAGAAGAAGTCTAGTGGTACTGCTAATAGATCCTGGTGGGACAATATCTTTGATGAGACCGGTTGTGACTTTCTCTACCCATGAGTTCACTTGAGCAGTAACTTCCGCGGCCTGGACCAAGTCAAAATAAAGAAAGGCCAATTATGTAATGAAAATAATTTGACAACACTATTGTGCTACCCAGTTTGCAATAAATAAATAATCCCAAAATACAAAACATTACAGTTGTGCCAAGAATGCAAGGCAGAATACTAACGTTTTACAAAGCATTTCTATGTATAGTAAAGTGTCACACACATAGTAAAATCATCACACCACAGATGACAGAAAAATATTCATATGTGCATACGAAATTGATTAAATGGTCATCACAACATCTCGAAGCACCATTTTGCAATACCTAGGAAAATTCAGCACATAGAGATCGGCTATACATACTCCTATATGTACACTACTCTGGACCACAATAAGCAACATGACAACACGACGATGAATATTTCCAAGGTATCATAAATTCACATGAACAACAATTACATTTCAATAATTAAGTTGGACAGAAATGCCAAGGGACTAATAAGTAGTGGCATATTACAAGTACGAGCTAGACAAAAATAAATTGCATAAACCTGAATGGTTTAACAGTGGGGTATTAAGACGGATCTATTTTATTTCACCCAACCAACCCAGATACTATATGTATGTACCTATAGAAAGTTGGAAACGGTGCTAGAACTTCTAGTGTTAACAACAGTGGTACAGATATAACCACTTAATTTCAAAAGGAAAAGGACTATAACAAATCTTGAGGCTTTTCTAAATATCAGCATAAACACAATACCACCATATTACATCAGCACAAAACAAGCACTTTGGGAGAAACAGTGGCATATGCGGATACGCCATAGTTATTTAACTCTGTACATGATAATGTCATAGATAACGAGCAAACCTTTTTTACCATGTATTTGTTTTATGGTGAAAACCTTGTCGTCATTTTGAGAACGGGCTAGGTAAAGAAGGGGGGTCACCTTAGTTTGGAAGTCCACGGACTGAGCTTCGGCCTTGTATTTGCACACTGCAAGCTCCTGGAAGGATGGCTTGAGCGGCAGCGATGCATCCACGAAGACGCCATTAGCGAAGGCGACGCGCGGACTGTCGACATAGGACGGGTCGGCAAGCACGAACTGCACCACCTGCTCGGCGAGCGCGTGGAGCCTCTCAGCCTCGCCTTCCCCCAGTGTAGCGATGAGTTGGTCGCGGGTGGCGCCCCCTGCGCCAGCGGTGATGAGGCTGAGCGCGACGTGGAGAGAGACCGGAGAGAATGCGACATTGTTGGCAGTAGATTCGGGGTTGGATGAGATAGTGGAGGCGAGGCGAAAGCCGAAGCGGGTCTGGTGCGCAATGGAGAGGCGGATGTCGGTGGCGAGGGTGGTTGCCATGGCTGGGGTGGTGGTTTGTTGGGCTTTTGTTAGAGTTGAGAGAAAGAGGGATTGACTTGGAAGTGTTGTTTTCATCGGTGACTTGTGGCTATTTAATGGGAGCCAGGGGCCCAAAGATGTGCAAAAGGTTCGAAGCATATGCGTTGTGACCAACAAAAGTACAAAACTGTAGAAGCAAATCGGGACGCCTCTCGATCAGCTGCATCATAAAGCATTATAAAAGGAAGATAAGTGGTTTGTTGTCTCTCGTTTAATTAGTCATCGCTGTGTCATTTCGTATATATGGAAGAAACCTGAACTTATCCTATCTCGAGATAGCGTGGCGCTTCCGGTATGTCTGAATTATGTAGAACATCAGATTTGTGGGAGACCACTACACGCCACGTAACATTTTAACTGGTCGTTTTAAAAGCATTGTTCATCTTATTAAGATCACACAACCGATTAGCAATACTAAATTCCAAACTTGAGATAGCGATGCCAAATTGCCAACCTGTAAAGTTTTAATTAGTAAAGAAGATGTGCATGGCATAACATAATTACGATTTGCGCCACGCAACTGATTAGTAGTACTAAATTCCAAGTTTGAGATAGCTAGTCAACGTGTAAAGTCTTAACTAGAAAAGAGGATTTGCATGATATTGCATGACAGAGCCTAATTGGGATTTGCTTCACTTGCCGTGGGTGTGGGCTTAACTTGTGTGTTATGATCCAATAGACGATACTGCGGCATACCCAATGCCACCCCTAGAAGATGACAAAACTGACAATATATTAATATGTGCTCTTCATCACTTTTGCTACTTCCCCTAGAACATTCGATTTATGTGGAGTTCGCTACATGTCTCACGACCTTTTTTGTTGTTTAATTAAGAAGCATAGTGTTTTCCTAAGATCACACAACCGATTTGTTGTACTAAATTCCAAGCTTGGGATTGCGATGCCAATGTGTAAAGTTTAACTATTCCCTCTGTCCCATAATGTAGGACATTTTTTGACACTAGTGTAGTGTCATTATGGGATGGAGGGAGTAGTAAAGAAGATTTGCGTGATATTGCAATGCATAAGGTGACTTTATAACATTGGTTTACAGGTAATGTAAGCTTATCTTCGTATCTTCAGTTGAGAGATCATAACTGTTTTTTTTCTTTACAGCCATTTGTGAGAGCATCTTCAGCCGTTCGGCCCCCCCAGAGCGCCGAAAAAGAGCGGCATGGGGGCGAGCCTGCGCTAGTTCGATCCCTGGGGTTCGGTTCGCTCCCAGTCACACGCCCACGGTCGCCGCGGGTTCGGCGAAGTTTGTCTTAATTTTTTTTGCAAACTCGGCGACTTTTCCATGAACTCGGCCATTTTTCGTCGAAATTTGTACAAAAACTTAAAAACATGCATGAACTAACTTAAAAACAAACTAAAAAGCCTAGCCGCTGCCGCCACCGTCGTCGTCGCCGCCGCCGTCTACATGCCGAGAAGCCTGTAGAAGCAGGTGTAGTCGCCGTCGTCCTCGTCGTCGTCGCCGCGCGCCTCGCCTGCGGCGTCCCTGCTGCATCCCTCGCCGTGGTCGCCGACAGCGCTTGACGGCCCGGCCTCGACCTCGTCGTCGCTGTCGATGACGATAACACCACCCTCCTCAGCGCGGCGACGCTCCTCAGCGTGGCGACGGACATCGGCGGCTACGTCCCTAGGTCTCCATGTACGCCCGACGCTGGCGGCGCACCTGCTCGCGGACGTAGTCCTCCCTCGCCCATTTGAGGGTGGACTCGTCATCGGGGCCCACCATGCCGGCGTGCTCCGGCTTCACGGGGGGCATGTCCGGCTCGGGTTTCGGCCGGACCAGGCGGAGGGAGCGCCTCGTCGGTGCCGTCGCAGGCGAGGGCTTATTGGTGACGAGGGCGCCGCTCCGCGCGCGACGCCCGAGCGGTGTCTCCTCCGGCTCGGGCTTGACGGGGCGGAGGGCCGGCGAGCCAGAGCCCGACGAGGAGGACAACCCCGGCTCCGTTCGCCGCGGCATCCAGGAACTGCCGCGGCGGCGAGAGAAGGAGGGGCGCATCGGGTGAAGGAAATATGCCCTAGAGGCAATAATAAAGTTATTATTTATTTCCTTATTTTATGATAAATATTTATTATTCATGCTAGAATTGTATTAACTGGAAGCATAATACATGTGTGAATACATAGACAAACATAATGTCACTTGTATGCCTCTACTTGACTAGCTCATTAATCAAAGATGGTTAAGTTTCCTAACCATAGACTTGAGTTGTCATTTGATTAACGGGATCACATCATTAGAAGAATGATGTGATTGACCTGACCCATTCCGTTAGCTTAGCACTTGATCGTTTAGTATGTTGCTATTGCTTTCTTCTTGACTTATACATGTTCCTATGACTATGAGATTATGTAACTCCCGTTTACCGGAGGAACACTTTGTGTGCTACCAAACGTCACAACGTAACTGGGTGATTATAAAGGTGCTCTACAGGTGTCTCCAAAGGTACTTGTTGAGTTGACATATTTCGAGATTAGGATTTTGTCACTCCGATTGTCGGAGAGGTATCTCTGGGCCCTCTCGGTAATGCACATCACTATAAGCCTTGCAAGCAATGCAGCTAATGAGTTAGTTACGGAATGATGCATTACGTAACGAGTAAAGCACTACTAGGAAAAGGGCTATAGATGGAATTGACACTAATGGCGCACCAGACATGTGGTGCGCCATTAGTATATACTAATGGCGCACCACCTACTGATGCGCCATTAGTGTTGAAATTACTAATGGCGCACCCCGCCCACGGTGCGCCATTAGTACCAATTTTTTTTTGAACTAGTGCGCCTGTCCAAACATACTAATGGCGCATCCGCTCGTGGTGCGCCATTACTAGTTGTAACTAGTAATGGCGCACCTGCCAGAGGGTGCGCCACTAAAGTTATTTTTTTATTATTGTTTTTATTCCTTTTTTGCAAAAGTACTAATGGCGCACTCACACGCGGTGCGCCATTACTAGTTCAAACTAGTAATGGCGCACCGTGGCAGAGTGCGCCATTAGTATGTTTTTTTGCAAAACTACTAATGGCGCACCAGCAACAAATGCGCCATTAGTAACCTGGATTACTAATGGCGCATTTGTTGCTGGTGCGCCATTAGTAAGTGGGCAGCAACAAGATATTTTGGACAGCCTCTCCTCCCACACTCACTTTCTCCCCACTTCATTCTCTCCACCGCCTCCTCCTTGTTTCGGTTGCCTCCTCTTTTTCACCTCATTTCCACCATAGATTCATTCAAATTAAGTGGTTAAGTTACCTTGTTTTGCTAGGTAAGTAAGGGGGGAAGCTATATTTATGTTGTTCTCCCTACAACAATGTGCACATGCACTTTTTATGGCCTAGCTAGATCTATGTATGTTCGTGGTGTTGCATATGTTTGTGGTGTTGCATATGTGTTTGTGTTTGGAGGTGTACGGTATTTGAAATGCGATAGTTGCCAATATTTTGCGGAATGTTGATTCATTTCCGTCAAGAGAATTTTGGCATTAAGCATTCTTTTGGTCCTATTTTAGGAAAGTCATGCCAAATTTTTCTTGGTTCTAAAATATCGTTTTGCTCTACCCGCAGCGACCATAGTCCGCACGATGACCGAAGGCATCGTGAATAGGTTTTTGAGGTCCATGAAGGCGAGATGCTTCAAAAGAACGAGGCGGAGATAAGATGTCCGTGTCGAAGATGCAAGCTGAATAGCCTTATTACGGACCCGGATTCCGGCAGGTGCGGGACCACTGCTCTTGCGTGGTTTCATGGATGGCTATCGGTGGCAAGGTGATGAAGATGACTACGAAGTCGTCCATAGGGGCGGGCAAGAAATGAGGAAGGGCGACAAGACAACCACCGCGGCTCGTGGGGCGAGAAGACGAAGAATCCCGGAGATGATCACGACGGTGATCTGTACACGATCATCATGTAGAAGATGCAGGACATGATGATGATGCCGGCGGAGCAGACGACGCTGGACCATCGATGGGCTGGGTGCAGGACCCTCATATTCAAGAGCTGCTTCTCAAGCAGACGGATAACGCAAGAGCTGCCGCCCGAGAGAAAGCCAAGATGGATCAACTTGAGTTAGACGCAGTTACTCCATTGTATGAAGGATGCAGGCCCGAGGATACCCGCCTGAAAGTAACGCTCATGGCTCTGGAGATGAAGGTAAAACACAAAATGACCGATGCATGCTTCGACGAGAACATGTCATTCTGGCACGAACGTCTTCCCAAGGGGAACAAGTGCCCGACCAGTTTGGAGGAGGCGAAGAAAATCGTGTGTCCTCTGGATTTACCGCACGTGAAATACCATGTGTGCATGAACAATTGCATCATTTATCGGGACGAGCACGCGGAGTCTACCATATGTCCGGTGTGCGGTGTCACTCGATACAAGAAGAGGAAGAAAGCTCCTCGAAAAGTGGTGTGGTACTTTCCGATCTCCTCGTCTGCAGCGGTATTCGCGGACCCTAAGGTAGCAAAGCTCCTGCGTTGGCACGCGGATAGGGAGGAGAAGAAGCGAGAAGATGACACAAATGATCCGGAGATAGATAAAAAGACAAGATGCTGAGTCATCCTAAGGATGCGAGCCGATGCAAGCGTTGAACTTTGAATACCCAGAATTTGGGAAGGATCCAAGGAACATCGTCTTTGGGCGCGAGCACCGATGGAGTCAATCCGTTTGGCAGCCGAGAAGCACACATAGCACTGGCCTGTGTTTGTGTGGATGTACAACCTTCCCCCGGTTGTGCATGAAGAGGAAGTACATTCACATGAGTATGCTAATTGAAGGGCGAAACAACCAGTGAACGACATCAATCATATCTGGGGCTCTTTGAAGAGGAGCTTGACACGCTGTGGAAAACGCCCGCCAATGTCGTGGGATGCCGCAAAGAAAGAATATTTCCCTATGAGAGCCGCTTTGCTCACGACGGTGCACGACTATCTCGATTACGGATATCTTGCGGGCAGGTAGTCCACGGATTTTACGGATGCGTAAGGTGCATGGATGACACAACATATCGCCAGACTAGATAGAGATCCGGGTCTTGAAAACCGTGTTCATGGGACATCAAAGGTGGCTTCGCGGCGATGACCCGTGGAGGAAACGCAAGGATCTGTTCGATGGTGAAACCGAACTCAAAACGCCTGTACGAGGAGCGGCGAGGAAATAGACAAGCTGTTGAAAAATTGGAAAGACCGCCGAGCCGGAAAGAAGCAAAAGGCGCCAGAGCGGAAAGAAGCGAAAGGCGCCAGAGCAGCTGCTGAAGGTATGGAAAACGAGGTCTGTTTTACGGGACTTGCCGTCTTCGAAGATCCACCGTGTGCCTCACAACCTTGATGTCATGCATATCACGAAGAACGTGCGAGAGTCTGCTTGGTACCTGCTCAACATGCCGAGAGGACCAAAGATGGGCGAAAGCAAGGCGGACTTGAAATCAAGGGCATCGTGCAGGAGCTTCACGCTATATATGATGATGATGATGATGATGATGATGATGATGATGATGATGATGATGATGAGGCGAAGCAGACACGAAGAAAGTCGTCACAAAGGCAAAAAGGCCAAGAAGACCGGAAATGACTACCCTCCGCGTGCTTCACTCTAAGTCGGGAGGAGATCGAGCAGTTTTTCACCGCCTCCTAGGAGTAAAACTTCCTTACGGTTACCCGGGAAGATAAGCAGATACCTAGACCCAGTGAAGCGAAGTTTAGCGGGATGAAGTCTCACGGTATCACGTCTCGATGACGCAGATACTTCCGGTTGTAATCCGTGGGATCATGGACGCGCACGTCCGCGGAAACGCTATTTGGCCTATGCAACTTCTTCGACGTCATCTCGGAAGTCGATTGGCGGAGGCAACTCGAAGGCTACAGGAAGAGATCATGGTGATACTATGCGAGCTTGAGATGTACTTCCGCCCGCATTCTTGACGTTATGGTGCATCTGCTGGTCCATATAGTGGAGGATATCATCCAACTCGGGCCGACGCGTTCTGCACAAAGATGATGCCGTTCGAAAGGATGAATGGTGTCATCAAAGGATACGTTCGCAACATGTCACGTCGAGAGGGAAGCATAGCGAGGGCTTTTCGATCAAGAGTGCATCTCGTCATCGCATTTAATTATCTAGGCATCGAGAACCCGTTGGTCTACCGTCAACAGCACCTCGGCAGGCTCATTGGATGGGGTCACCGTGAGGGTCGCCCGAAATGCATGTCGACTTCGAGGGTCGACTCGCCGACTTTGAAAGAGCAAACCTAGTCGCGCTACAACACATAGGCGTGGTCGATCCTTGGGTGGTAGAGCACAAAACCTTTATTAAGAAGGCGTACAATGACCGAGGCCAACAGAGGACGGACGGAGATATACTCAAAGAGCACAACTCATGTTTCACGCGTTGGTTCAAGCGAAGCTTCGTCGTACCCTTTACATGAGGATTCTTCCGCGGAAGAACAACTCATATTCGCCTTGTCACAGGGCGCCGAGCACAACCTGATGACCTATGAGGCGTACGATATCAACGGCTACACATTCTACACCGAGGCCAAGGACATGAAGAGCGATGGTTATCAGAACTCCGGGATAACGATGGAATCCTACACCGGTAACGACAAGGACAGATACTATGGAAGGATCGAGGAGATCTAGGAGCTGAGCTACGCTAGAGAGAAGGTCCCGATGTTCCGTGTCAGATGGGCCAAGAGCTTCCTAAAAGAAGATTGGTATTTCACCACCATGTTTATACCCGAAGCCAAATCCAAGACCGCGGGTGCAAACGTCACCGTGAAAAATGAGCCATGGGTACTGGCTTCCCAAGTGGACCAATGCTTCTTCATTACCGACCCGTCAAAGACCAGTCGTGTTGTCGTGAGGAGAGGCAAAAGGAAGATCGTCGGAATGGATGGAGTAGCCAATGAGCAAGACTTCGACAAGTACGGCGACCCGAGGATCGAACATGACGACGATGATGAAGTAGCAGCATACACCACAAGAAGAAGCAGGACCACCCTACCTAAAGGACGTCCGTTCCACACAAGAACTCCATTTGTGAAAAAGAAGGGCAAGAAGATTGTTAACAGATAGCTAGCTAAGATCGATTGTATTTAAATCGTAGCCTTCATTTCTCGATTGTATTTCATGGGCACTTTTTGAACTATCATGAATATTTTTAAATTTCATGGACACTCGATCTCAATCCCCCTCCATCTCGACCGCTATCCCACCTCGCCAGATCCGGTCCCCCTCGCCGCCGAGCACCCCCCGGTCCACCGGCCGCCGCCGCCGACCCCTCGCACCCTCGATTCCCCTACTCAACCGCCGCTGCCGACCCCCCGCACCCCTCCCCTACTCAACCGCCGCCACCGACCCCCCGCACCCTCCCCCGCTCCACCGGCATTACTGTTTGATGATATTTTTTAAAAAATTATTACTGTCTTATAAAAAATATTACTGTTATGATTTAAACAAGTTTGAACATATTTAAACACAAATAAGTATCAAACAGCATTTTAAATGCATAAAAAAATTTTGTGGAGCACAGGGAATCGAACCCAGACCTCCTAGTGTGAGAACTACTTTGACCAGTCGAGCTAGTAGAGGGAGTTGATGTGGATAAGGTCGGTGGGAGATAACCTGTTGGCTCGAGCGGAAATAAAAAAATACTAATGGCGCACCAGGTCGAGGTGCGCCATTAGCATGTATATACTTATGGCACACCGGGGGTGGTGCGCCATTAGTATTGTGCCCCCTACTCTCTCCCTCGCCCGAGCCCTCGCCCTCGATCCCTCTCTCTCCTCGCCCGAGCCCTCGCCTCGTTCCCTTCCCTCTCCTCTCCAGCGCGCCGCCTGCCGCCCTCGACGCCGGCCAGATCCGCCGCCACCTCTGCTCGAGCTGCTCCCATCGACCACGCCGCTGCTCGTGTGCTTCTTCTCTCCCGTGACCCCGCCATTGAAGGTCTCGCAAGGTCCTCTTCTCCTCCCCCTCCCCCTTTGTTCGATTCGATTGTGCCGCCGTCAAGGTTCCCTGATGATGCTGGTTCCTCTCGCGCGCAGGCTGCACGCACCTCGGACCGCGTGTGCCTAGTGAAGGAAATATGCCCTAGAGGCAATAATAAAGTTATTATTTATTTCCTCATATCATGATAAATGTTTATTATTCATGCTAGAATTGTATTAACTGGAAACATGATACATGTGTGAATACATAGACAAACATATAGTCACTAGTATGCCTCTACTTGACTAGCTCATTAATCAAAGATGGTCATGTTTCCTGACCATAGACATGTGTTGTCATTTGATTAGTGAGATCACATCATTAGAAGAATGATGTGATTGACTTGACCCATTTTGTTAGCCTAGCACTTGATCGTTTAGTGTACTGCTATTGCTTTCTTCATGACTTATACAAAGTTCTTGCAACTATGAGATTGTGCAACTCCCGTGTACCGGAAGAACACTTTGTGTGCTACCAAACGTCACAAGCGAATCGGGTGATTATAAAGGTGCTCTCTGGTGTTTCCGAAGGTTCATGTTGAGTTGGCATAATTCAAGATTAGGATTTGTCACTCCGATTTGGAGAGGTATCTCTGGGCCCTCTCGGTAATACTCATCACTTAAGCCTTGCAAGCATATAACTAATGAGTTAGTTATGAGATGACGTATTCTGAGCGAGTAAAGAGACTTGCCGTAACGAGATTGAACTAGGTATTGGATACCGACGATCAAATCTCGGCAAGTAACATACCGATGACAAAGGAACAAAGTATGTTGTTATGCGGTTTGACCGATAAAGATCTTCGTAGAATATGTAGGAACCAATATGGGCATCCAGGTCCCGCTATTGGTTATTGACCAGAGACGTGTCTTGGTCATGTCTACATTGTTCTCGAACCGTAGGGTCCGCACGCTTAAGGTTTCGATGATAGTTATATTATGAGTTTATGTATTTTGATGTACCAAAGGTTGTTCGGAGTCCCGGATATGATCACGGACATGACGAGGAGTCTCGAAATGGTTGAGACATAAAGATTGATATATTGGACGGATATATTTGGACATCGGAAAGGTTCCGGAGAAGTTTGGAGCTCCGGAGGTTCTGGAACCCCGGGAGGTATATGGGCCTTATTGGGCCCATGTAGGAGGAAGAGAAGGATCAAGGGAGGCGCCCCCAAGCCCAATCGAATTGGGGGGGGGCCGCCCCCTTTCCTTTCTCCTTCCCCTCTTCCTATTACTACTACTAGTACTACTTCCTAATACTAGTACTCTTTCCTTCCCTCCAAATAAGATAAGGAAAGAGGAAACCTACTTGGAGTAGGTTTCCCCCTCCTCATGGCGCGCCCCTAGGGCCGCCACCTCCTCCCTCCCTCCTTTATATACGGGGTAGGGGGCACCCTAGACACACAAGTTGATCATTGATCGTTCCTTAGCCGTGTGCGGTACCCCCCTCCACGATATTACACCTCGATCATATTATAGCGGTGCTTAGGCGAAGCCCTGCGACAGGAGAACATCAAGATCGTCACCACGCCGTCGTGCTGATGGAATTTCCCCTCGGAGCCTGTACTGGATTGGAGATCGAGGGTGCGTCATCGAGCTGTATGCGTGTCAAGAACTCGGAGGTGCTGGAGTAACGATGCTTGGATCGGTCAGACCGGGAGGACGTACGACTACTTCCTCTATGTTGCGTCAATGCTTCCGCTTCGGTCTACGAGGGTATGTAGACAACACTCTCCCCTCGTTGCTGTATCATCACCATGATCTTGCGTGTGCGTAGGAATTTTTTTTTAAATTACTACGTTCCCCAACAGTGGTATCAGAGCCATGTTTTTTATGGTTTGATGTTATTTGCACGAGTAGAACACAAGTGAGTTGTGGGCGATATAAGTCATACTGCTTACCAGCATGTCATACTTTGGTTCAGCGGTATTGTTGGATGAAGCGGCCGGACCGACATTACGCAGACGCTTACGCGAGACTGGTTTTACCGCCGTGCTTTGCACACAGGTGACTAGCGGTGTCTGTTTCTCCAACTTTAGTTGAACCGAGTGTGGCTACGCCGGTCCATGCGAAGGTTAAAACATCATCAACTTGACAAACTATCGTTGTGGTTTTGATGCGAGGTGAGATTGGTTCTTGCTTAAGCCCGTAGCAGCCACGTAAAATTTGCAACAACAAAGTAGAGGACGTCTAACTTGTTTTTGCGGGGCATGTTGTGATGTGATATGGTCAAGACGTGATGCTATATTTTATTGTATGAGATGATCATGTTTTGTAACGAAGTTATCGGCAATGGCAGGAGCCATATGGTTGTCGCTTTATTTATGAAATGCAACGCATACGTAATTGCTTTACTTTATCACTAAGCGGTAGCGATAGTCGAGAAGCAATAGATGGCGAAACGACAACGATGCTACGATGGAGATCAAGGTGTCGCTACCGGTGACGATGGTGATCACGACGGTGCTTCGGAGATGGAGATCACAAGCACAAGATGATGATGGCCATAACATATCACTTATATTGATTGCATGTGATGTTTATCCTTTATGCATCTTATCTTGCTTTGATTGACGGTAGCATTTTAAGATGATCTCTCACTAAAATTATCAAGTAGTGTTCTCCCGAGTATGCACCGCTGCCAAAGTTCGTCGTGCGAGACACCACGTGATGATCGGGTGTGATAAGCTCACGTCCATCTACAACGGGTGCAAGCCAGTTTTGCACACGCAGAATACTCAGTTAAACTTGACGAGCCTAGCATATGCAGATATGGCCTCGGAACACGGAGACCGAAGGTCGGCGTGAATCATATAGTAGATATGATCAACATAATGATGTTCACCATTGAAAACTACTCCATCTCACGTGATGATCGGTTATGGTTTAGTTGATTTGGATCACGTAATCACTTAGATGACTAGAGAGATGTCTGTCTAAGTGGGAGTTCTTAAGCAATATGATTAATTGAACTTAAATTTATCATGAACTTAGTACCTGATAGTATCTTGCTTGTCTATGTTTGCTTGGAGATAGATGGCTCGTCTTTGTTGTTCCATTGAATTTTAATGCGTTCCTTGAGAAAGCAAAGTTGAAAGATGATGGTAGCAATTACACGGATCGGGTCCGTAATTCGAGGATTATCCTCATTGCTGCCTGAAGAGTTACGCCCTGGAAGCACCGCTGGGTGCGAGCCTGCTGCCGATGCAATTGACGACGTTAAGAACGTCTGGGCAGAGCAAAGCTGATGACTACTCTATAGTTCGATGTGCCATGCTTTACGGCTTAGAACCGGGACTTCAACGACGTTTTGAACGTCATGGAGCATATGAGATGTTCCAGAGTTGAAGTTAATATTTCAAGCAAATGCCCGGATTGAGAGATATGAAGTCTCCAATAAGTTCTATAGCTGCAAGATGGAGGAGAATAGTTACGTTAGTGAACATATACTCGAGAATGTCGGGTATAACAATCACTTGATTCAAGCGGGAGTTAATCTTCCGATGATAGTGTCATTGATGAATTCTTCAATCACGCCACCAAGCTACAAGAGCTTTGTGATGAACTATAATATGCAAGGGATGAACAAGACTATTCCCGAGCTCTTCGCGATCTTTGAAAGCAGCGGAGGTAGAAATCAAGAAGGAGCATCAAGTGTTGATGGTCAACAAGACCACTAGTTTCAAGAAAAGGGCAAAGGGAAGAAGGAGGAACTTCAAAAGAACGGCAAGCAAGTTGCTGCTCAGAGAAGAAACCCAAGTCGGACCTAAGCACAAACCGAGTGCTTCTACCGCAAGCGGTAGTCCTTTGAAGCGGAACTGCCCCAAGTATTTGGTGGATAAGAAGGATGGGAAAGTGAACAAAGGTATATGTGATATACATGTTATTGATGTGTACCTAACTAGAGCTTGTAGTAGCACCTGGTATTTGATCTTGGTTCATTGCTAATATTTGCAACTCGAAGCAGGGACTACGGAATAAGCGAGCACTAGCCAGGACGAGGTGACGATGCGCGTGGGAAAGCGGTTCCAAAGTCGATGTGATCGCCGTCGGCACGCTACCTCTACATCTACCATCGGGATTAGTTTTAGACCTAAATAATTGTTATTTGGTGCTGCGTTGAGCATGAACATTATATCTGGATCTTGTTTGATGCGAGACGGTTATTCATTTAAATCAGAGAATAATGGTTGTTCTATTTATATGAGTAATATCTTTTATGGTCATGCACCCTTGAAGAGTGGTCTATTTTATTGAATCTCGATTGTAGTGATACACATATTCATAATGTTGAAGCCAAAAGATGCAGAGTTGATAATGATAGTGCAACTTATTTGTGGCACTTGCCGTTTAGGTCATATCGATGTAAAACGCATGAAGAAACTCCATCTTGATGGACTTACGGAATCACTAGATTATGAATCACTTGGTACTTGCGAACTGTGCCTCATGGGCAAGATGACTAAAACACCGTTCTCGGTACTATGGAGAGAGCAACAGATTTGTTGGAAATCATACATACTGAGATGTATGTGGTCCGATGAATGTTGAGGCTCGTGGCGGATATCGTTATTTTCTCACCTTCACAGATGATTTGAGCAGATATGGGTATATCTACTTAATGAAACACAAGTCTGAAACATTTGAAAAGTTCAAAGAATTTCAGAGTGAAGTGGAAAATCATCGTAACAAGAAAATAAAATTTCTGCGATCTGATCGTGGAGGAGAATATTTGAGTTACGAGTTTGGTTTACATTTGAAACAATGCGGAATAGTTTTGCAACTCACGCCACCTGGAACACCACAGAGAAATGGTGTGTCCGAACGTCGTAATCGTACTTTACTTGATATGGTGCGATCTATGATGTCTCTTACCGATTTACCGCTATCGTTTTGGGGTTATGCTTTAGAGACAGCCGCATTCACGTTAAATAGGGCACCATCAAAATCCGTTGAGACGACGCCTTATGAACTGTGGTTTGGCAAGAAACCAAAGTTGTCGTTTTTTAAAGTTTGGGGCTGCGATGCTTATGTGAAGAAACTTCAACCAGATAAGCTCGAACCCAAATCGGAGAAATGTGTCTTCATAGGATACCCAAAGGAAACTATTGGGTACACCTTCTATCACAGACCCGAAGGCAAAACATTTGTTGCTAAGAATGGATCCTTTCTAGAGAAAGAATTTCTCTCGAATGAAGTGAGTGGGAGGAAAGTAGAACTTGATGAGATAACTGTATCTACTCCCTTGTTGGAAGGTAGTTCATCACGAGAACCGGTTCCCGTGACAACTACACCAACTAGTGAGGAAGCTAATGATATTGATCATGAAACTTCAGATCAAGTTTCTGCTGAACCTCGTAGGTCTACCAGAGTAAGATCCACACCAGAGTGGTACGGTAATCCTGTTCTGGGAGTCATGTTACTTGACCATAATGAACCTACGAACTATGAGGTAGCGATGATGAGCCCAGATTCCGCAAAATGGCTGGAGGCCATGAAATCTGAGATAGGATCCATGTATGAAAACAAAGTATGGACTTTGGTTGACTTGCCCGATGATCGGCAAGCCATTGAGAATAAATGGATCTTTAAGAAGAAGACTGATGCTGATGGTAATGTTACTGTCTATAAAGCTCGACTTGTTGCGAAAGGTTTTCGACAAGTTCAAGGGGTTGACTACGATGAGACTTTCTCACCCGTAGCGATGCTTAAGTCTGTCCGAATCATGTTGGCTATTGCTGCATTTCATGATTATGAAATTTGGCAAATGGATGTCAAGACTGCATTCTTGAATGGATTTCTAGAAGAAGAGTTGTATATGATGCAGCCGGAAGGTTTTGTTGATCCAAAAGGTGCTAACAAAGTGTGCAAGCTCCAACGTTCCATTTATGGACTGGTGCAAGCATCTCGGAGTTGGAATAAACGTTTTGATAGTGTGATCAAAGCATATGGTTTTATCTGAGACTTTTGGAGAAGCTTTGTATTTACAAGAAAGTGAGTGGGAGCTCAGAGCATTTCTAGTTTTATATGTTGATGACATATTATTAATTGGAAATGATATAGATTTTCTGGATAGCATAAAGGGATACTTGAATAAAAGTTTTTCGATGAAAGACCTCGAGAAGCTGCTTACATATTAGGCATCAAGATCTATAGAGATAGATCAAGACGCTTAATAGGACTTTCACAAAGCACATACCTTGACAAAATATTGAAAAGTTCAATATGGATCGTGCAAAGATAGGATTCTTGCTGTGCTACAAGGTGTGAAGTTTAGTAGAACTCAATGCCCGACCACGGCAGAAGATAGAGAGAAAATGAAAATGTTCCTATGCTTCAGCCATAGGCTCTATCATGTATGCAATCTTGTGTACCAGACTGATGTATGCTTAGCAATAAGCTTAGCAGGAAGGTACCAAAGTAATCCAGAGTGGATCATGGACAACGGTCAAGAACATCTGAAATACGAAAAGGACTAAGGATATGTTTCTCGATATGGAGGTGACAAAGAGCTAGTCGTAAATGGTTACGTCGATGCAAGCTTTGACCGATCCGAACGATTCTAAATCGCAAACCGGATCGTGTTTTTATTAAACGGTGGAGCTGTAAGTTGGTGCAGTTCTAAACAAAGCGTCGTGGCGGGATCTACATGTGAAGCGGAGTACATAGCTGCTTCAAGCAGCAAATGAAGGAGTCGGATGAAGGAGTTCATTTCGATCTAGGTGTCATACCTAGTGCATCGGGACCAATGAAGATCTTCTATGACAATATTGGTGCAATTGCCTTGGCAAAGGAATCCAGATTTCACAAGAGGACCAAGCACATCAAGAGACGCTTCAATTCCATTCGGGACCAAGTCCAAGTGGGAGACATAGAGATTTGCAAGATACATACGGATCTGAATGTTGCGAGACCGTTGACTAAGCCTCTCTCACGAGCAAAACATGATCAGCACCAAGACTCCATGGGTGTTAGAATCATTACTATGTAATCTAGATTATTGACTCTAGTGCAAGTGGGAGGATGAAGGAAATATGCCCTAGAGGCAATAATAAAGTTATTATTTATTTCCTCATATCATGATAAATGTTTATTATTCATGCTACAATTGTATTAACCGGAAACATGATACATGTGTGAATACATAGACAAACATATAGTCACTAGTATGCCTCTACTTGACTAGCTCATTAATCAAAGATGGTCATGTTTCGACCATAGACATGTGTTGTCATTTGATTAGTGAGATCACATCATTAGAAGAATGATGTGATTGACATGACCCATTTTGTTAGCCTAGCACTTGATCGTTTAGTGTCTTGCTATTGCTTTCTTCATGACTTATACAAAGTTCCTGCAACTATGAGATTGTGCAACTCCTGTACTGGGAAGAACACTTTGTGTGCTACCAAACGTCCACAACGAATCGGGTGATTATAAAGGTGCTCTCTGGTGTTTCGAAGGTTCATGTTGAGTTGGCATAATTCAAGATTAGGATTTGTCACTCCGATTGTCGGAGAGGTATCTCTGGGCCCTCTCGGTAATACTCATCACTTAAGCCTTGCAAGCATATAACTAATGAGTTAGTTATGAGATGACGTATTCTGAGCGAGTAAAGAGACTTGCGGTAACGAGATTGAACTAGGTATTGGATACCGACGATCAAATCTCGAGCAAGTAACATACCGATGACAAAGGGAACAAAGTATGTTGTTATGCGGTTTGACCGATAAAGATCTTCGTAGAATATGTAGGAACCAATATGGGCATCCAGGTCCCACTATTGGTTATTGACGAAGACGTGTCTCGGTCATGTCTACATTGTTCTCGAACCGTAGGGTCCTTGCACGCTTAAGGTTTTGATAGCGGTTATATTATGAGTTTATGTATTTTGATGTACGAAGGTTGTTCGAGTCCGGATATGATCACGGACATGACGAGGAGTCTCGAAATGGTCGAGACATAAAGATTGATATATTGGACGGATATATTTGGACACGGAAAGGTTCGAGAGAAGTTTGGAGCTCGAGGAGGTTACGGAACCCCGGAGGTATATGGGCCTTATTGGGCCCATGTAGGAGGAAGAGAGAAGGAGCAAGGGAGGGGCGCCCCAAGCCCAATCGAATTGGGGAGGGGGCGGCCCCCTTCCTTTCTCCTTCCCCTCTTCCTATTACTACTACTAGTACTACTTCCTAATACTAGTACTCTTTCCTTCCCCTCCAAATAAGATAAGGAAAGAGGAAACCTACTTGGAGTAGGTTTCCCCCTCCTCATGGCGCCCCCTAGGGCGGCCACCTCCTCCCTCCCTCCTTTATATACGGGGTAGGGGGCACCCTAGGACACACAAGTTGATCATTGATCGTTCCTTAGCCGTGTGCGGTGCCCCCTCCACGATATTACACCTCGATCATATTGTAGCGGTGCTTAGGCGAAGCCTGCGGAGAACATCAAGATCGTCACCACGCCGTCGTCTTGTGGAACTCCCCTCGGAGCCTCTACTAGATTGGAGATCGAGGGTGCGTCATCGAGCTGTACGCGTGTCAAGAACTTCGGAGGTGCCGGAGTGCGGTGCTTGGATCGGTCGGACCGGGAGGACGTCGACTACTTCCTCTATGTTGCGTCAACGCTTCGCTTCGGTCTACGAGGGTACGTAGACAACACTCTCCCCTCGTTGCTGTATCATCACCATGATCTTGCGTGTGCGTAGGAATTTTTTTTGAAATTACTACGTTCCCCAACACCTAGTTCTTCCCGGGACGCTGCCCCGACCCTACTACCCACGCCATCAGGGGAGCTCGTCAAGGTATCATCCCCCCCTCTCTCTCTCTCTGCTCTCTCCATCTCTCATGCTCTGGCGTAGTTCTTGCAGTAGTTCTTTTGCAGTAGTTCTTTGCAGCGAATATGTATTCCTGTTCAAATACAGAAGCAACACTCGGCGAGTACCCAAACAAAGAGAATCTGTATACACATTCAAATACAGAAGCATCTGTATACACAAACTGCGATATTTCTTCTGTTCCACAACCACAACCGGGCGTTGTAGCCTGACACAAAGAGAATCATGAGGCATTTTTCTTTTAATTAAACATTTGCAGTAGTATACTTGACTGAATTTAAACACTTGCAGTAGTACTTTGACGAGGCTCTGCTTGATCAACTAGAGCTTAAACACTTGCATTATTACTTGCAGTTGTACTTGACTGAATTTAAACACTTAAAGTCTTTCTACTGCTACTTGATCAACTGGAGTACTCTGGACTTGATCAGTAACTGTTTGGGTGTAGCAAGTGCAGGAGCTGTAGTACTCCATTTGGTACTCCATTTGGAGACTTTAACTGGATCAGATTAGGTACTCCATTTGCTGTAGTACTCCAGTTAACTGAAACTAGTGACATCACTTGAAGCAACTTAAGTCTGAATAATCAAATTCATCATACACTATTACTTGAATCAAATATCAGGTATTCCATTACAGTAGCAAGTGTACCAGTATTATTGGAGTAAAAAAATTCAGTTAAGTTGTGCAGTAGTGTACTCCATCAGGGGAGTTTCTCTTTGTTGATATATTATTCCAAGAACAATTGTATCAAGCAAGAATATTGACTAAGGCATTGTTGCAGAGATTCTGAGAATTAGCAAACGATTTTGTGTACTGTCCTCTGTTCTTTCTTATTGGTGCAGTGATTGCTGAACAAGATCCCACCTGAACTTGCAGAAAAGAAGGACAAAAAGACTTAGTTGGTAACTGCTGAGGACTAACCTGATTTGCACCAATATTAGTCAATCAGAAAATGATCCATCATAGCTTTTGAAGAGAGTAGGGACAGTTAGGGACAACATTATGTCTAGCTAGGAACTGCAAATTAACAATAATTACAAGTAGGAGGGCCTAGTGACCCCGGGCGATAACTGAATGGTCAAATTCAAAGGTTGTGTTCATATTGGTCAAATCAAGTTATCTATGGAAATGCCACATTCTGCTGCAGCCAAACACTAAGCATTCATTGCTCCACTAGAGTTTCTACCTCTTATCTGATGAATGGTTTTATGAAAATGCCTTCATGGGTATATAGTCATGCAATCTGAATTTATGTTCAGCACTTGAAGGAAAAAACTATACACTCTTTCATCTGCCTGTTTGTGATTTGATAGTTGTAACTGTTCACCCGCATCTTGTATGTCATAGTGATGATTTACTCAAGTGGTAATTGGACACTAATATGATTCTGAAGTCATATGATAGTTGGTGTTTTGGTTTGTGATTAACATTTGACAATAATTAAATTGTTGTGAAGTAGTGAGACCCTGGAAATGTTACTTATATATGCATAATGCTCTTACTGCTCTGGAAGGATTGGACAAGTGTGCACGAACGTTTCAGATAGTTGGCCAAATGATATTTAAGCAAGTAGCACATTGCCTTGTCCACAGGATAATGATTTTGCAGGTACCCGAGAGGCCCTTGAGTTTGCGGAATGTCGATTAACATTCGGCAAATTCGGGTACTCCATATGTCCTATTTTCAGCAAAGGTCATGCTGAAATTTTCCGTGAATTTTAGCATGACTTTGCTAAAAATAGGACATATGGGGTACTTGTGACTAATGCATGGGCAGGATATCTTAGTAGTTAATTAAGTAGGATCAAGTGCCCCGGCGTACTTGTGACTAATGCATGGCTTTTAGGGTGCCTCGGTGTCGATAAAAACCGAAATGATGAAAGCTTAGGCTTTTAGGGTGCCTCGGCGTCGAAAAACCCTCAATGATAAAAGCTTAGATTTTAGGATGCCTCGGTGTCGACAAACCCTAAATGATGAGACCATGATCTTGTTCCTTGACAATAACCAACCTTTTGACCAAACTTTGTTTCTATTTAGAGAGAAACATGGCCCACAACGATGAGGCCGGGGGTTCGGGCGGCAAGGCATTTTGGGAGCTGTCCCAGGAGATGGAGGAACAACCTCACTTGTATGAGGACACCGCCTTCCCCACCGATCCTGAGACCACTGATGGTGCCGCCGAGGATGACCCCACTGATGCCACCACTGATGGTGCCGCCGAGGATGCCACCACTGATGATGGCGGCGCCCGCACAGATGGCAGCCAACCAAAGAGGCAACGGAAGGACCAACGCCCGATCGTGCTCCTCACCCTCAAGGAGGAAGTACTGAAGTGGACTCCAACGGGTATCCAACGGCGCCCGAACGAATAGTCAAGGGGTACTCGCTTCAGCTCGGGTGCATTGTCCGGAGCACCGTCTCGATCAACACCAAGAACCTGAGGCATCCTGACCGAGGGAATTTGCGCCACCTCCTCTTCACGAAGCTGCACGAACGATACAAGTTCCCCGCTGAATTTGCGAACACACGCCTCAAAGGGAATAAAGTGAACAATGCTACCGTCACGAAGATGAGCAAGGCCCTGTCTACTTGGAAAAGCAATGTGAAGAAAATGATCGATAAAGGTGAGAGTTATCAGAAGATCAAGGAGAAAAATCCTTCGATCACCGAAGATGACTACAACAACTTCAAGATCAATTGCTCGAGCACCGCAAGCTCCCAATCAAGTGAGTGGGGGAAACAAATGCGGGAGCTGAACATAGGGGAACACACACTCGGTCCGGCGGTTCTGAGTGGCGGAGCCTATATGGGACAAGAAGGAGGCGGACCGTGCCGAGCAAGGCCTACCGCCCCTCTTGAGCAATACAGCGGTAACAAGCAGACCAGGAACTTTGTCGGGGCCGGTACAAGAAGGACCGAAAACAAAGGAGCTTACCACGGATCCAAGACCGGGCAGCTTGAGCTTGTTCTCGTAAGGAATACACCCAGCGTAATTAGCTCCATATGGTTGCATTCTAATTAATGAAGCCAAATTTCTAAATGGTTCACATTCCTTCCGCAGCGATTGAAAGCGATGGCTGGGTCGACTAAAACAACCCTTGGGACACCACTCTAAATAGGGCGTTGAATGTAATGAAAAAGAAGGATAAGCTCGATGAAGCCGGCGTCGGTGGTCGTGTGGCGGCAAAGGCTTGTCGACAAAATGGGGTCATACTATACGCTGGTGTGCGGAAGGAGAAAAATACCAGCTCGGAAAGCCAGCGCAAGAGGTTCAAGAACTCAAGGAACAGTGGCGCGGATTCGGAGATTGTCCAAAGCAAGTGGAACAACGACTCGGGGCGGCGATCACCGCCATTGTGCCTACCTTGATCTCGGGGTTGAGTGCGTGGATTGCGGGCGGCCAACAGGGGCCGCCCCCGATTCCTAGCTTCACGGCCAGCAACTCGCATAATGCGATGGCGGGGCCATTGGTGCCTCCGGCGAAGGCGGCATTGGTGTCTCCGACACCGGCACGGGAGCTTAATGCACCCGGGTGTACGCCGGCCGGCACCTCTGCAGCAAGCGGCCCCTCCGTCAACTGCACGCCCGCCGTTGGCGGTGCGTCGACATTAGCCGAGCTCGACGCCATCATCACGGTAACTAATTAAGCCTCTCTCGGCCGAGGACTTCATCTCCTTGCCTTTGACTGGGCATCCCTGACGCCCTACATGTTTTCGCAGGGCGCCGCCGACGTTCCGTGCACTCTCCTCCACTTCGTGAACAACGAGTTGGTCGATGTCGCCAAGGGAAAAATCGTTCAACCGGGCAACCCCTTGTTCCACGGTACCCAGATGCCACCCAACTTGTTTAGGGTTCAACTGGTTCGGGTGCTGCCAGGCTGCGACGACTTGTTACCTCCGATTCGACCCGTCGGGGCCGACGATGAAGAAGTGATGACCCTTAGCGCCTGCCTGAGCTGGCCCCTGGTTTGGCCGAAGAGCCAGTTTCGTTTGGGGGCGGGGGACACCACCCCAAAGACAACACCTCCAGTCGTGCCGGCGCCAAGTCGGCCCCATGGCAAGATCGCCGTAACGGTGCCGGACATCCCTATGCCACTGGATCCAAACATGCCTATGGCACAGGATCAGAACGACGACGACGACGACGATGATACATTTGGCAACGTCGATCAGTACTTTGCCGATCATGGGTACGATGGCGACTTCATGGGGCCTCCTTCTCAAGAACCAAACCCAACAAAAGACGTGTGCGATCTAGCTGGTACCGTGGAGAAGCCAAGTTGCAACAGCGCCGTCTGGCGTTCAGCTCTCGAGAGACGCCTCCAGTGCCGACTTCACCGAGCCTCGGATAGGCTAGGTGCGAAATATTATCAGCCCCAACACACTCAAGAAGGCGGTGCGTGAGCGAACTCGGTCCCATTACGGGAGAAGAAGAAGGCACGCAAAAGAAAGACTAAGAAGGGTGCGAGCCAGCGGCACCAAGCACGATCCGTGCTCGGGGCGGGCCACCTTCACCGCAGGATATCTCGAGGAGGTGCATGTGGCGGGTAGGGCGATGCTACCGACAAATATGCTCAATGCTGCAACCGGTGCTATGCGGTGTCTGCGCATGATGTGTTCTTGCTTTGGAGAAGCGGCGTCTCGAGAGAAGGATGTGGCATACCGGTTTCGCGGCCAAGGTGCCGAGGGCATGGGCTTTGTGGATAACTCCATCGGGCGCACGATCGTCCTGCATTTTGATGACATCCACGCTATGTTGAACCTTCATCCGCTGCACTACACCTTCGTTCAGCTATTTTTGAGTATGGAGATGCGGATCATTCGCGACAAGACCCGGACATCGTGATAGTCGACCCCTTCTACATGCGTGCCAAGATCTTGGGCAGCGCTGGGGACCGGCAAGTCGCGAGTTCTTACCTCGAAGGCGTCATTCTGGCAAACCAAGATAAGGATAACTTCCTCGTGCCTTACTTTCCGAGTAAGTCCTCCCTCAACCGCCCGTAACATATGAATTCTTACATTTCGATCGTTTTCTTTTAACATTCCGTGTTTTCTGCGGTGACACACGTTGCACGCTCATCCTCCTAAGCCCCAAATATTCCATGGCCACGTATTTCGACCGGACCGTCGATCGAGCGTAGACTACACAAATGTCAAGAAGGTTCTTGATGATGTTCTCCCGGCTCGCCAAATCTGGAGGCACCTTCACCAGGCCTAATCGTAAGCACGGCAAGCATGTGTTCTCCCACAATACGACGTTCGCTGCGTCAAGCAGCCGCGGGCGATCGAAGGGTGCCTACTCGCCATCCATCACATGCGGCGATTATGCGGGACCATCATCAACTTCTGCTACCGAGTAAACTCAAAGATTGGGCAAAGAGCGTGTCGGCAATCCAGGACACGGACCTCCGACAAGAATTCTTTCGCATCCAGTCGGAGTTTGCGGAAATCATCCATCAAGATGTCCTTAGTACCTCGGGGCAGTTCTACCTCAACAATCAACCGTCCAACAGTGACATCGACACAATGCTACAAATGCAGGCCGACAACGACCGTTATTTCATGACTCCCACGATGAGCGGCGGCTTCATCCACGCTCCGGTCCCTTGAGTCGAGTCGAAAGCGGTGATGCTATGTCTAGTTCGAAACATCGATTGGCTCATGTTGTAATTAAACTTTAATGAACTTGTAGTATGTCTCATTGGTTTCGAGAGTCGTTCAACTTAGATGTAATCGATGCTATTAATGTCTTGCTTTTCTCTTCCGATCGTTCTGTTGCATACTTATATATTGCTTATGTATTGTGCGTGAATTGGTACTAACGTTTCGTTTGGCTAGTGCATAGCGATGCCGGCGTATGTCGTGTACAAGGGTAAGGTTCGGAGTCTCGATGGTGGGAGGAGTGTCGGAGACAGGTTCACCGATTCAGCGATAATGATTACAAAGGTACACCACTAGGGCGAGGCGAATCTAGATCGCCCGCTATCTAGCGGGAGAGGGAGGAGCGTTGGAGGAACCGGATGAAGGCGAGTTTCATCGTGATGATGCTCATCGTGATGACCGCAGCTCTCTTCTATGTGATGGTAGTTTAGATGATCGATATCGACTTGTAATGTGAAGACAAACTCGCTACTCGCTGTCTCGAGACTTGTAATATAATGTTCTATCTTTGTTCGGTCTTTTTAATTCGGAGACTAATATGATGAATTGTATTAGGAGACTAATATGATGAATTGTATTCAAAGACTAATCTTCTATTGTATTCATTGAATCTGCTGTTGATGTGTGCTGTCTATATTTTGTCAAATTATACATTTTGTAACCTGTGCAAAAACAGAAAATAAAAATAAAAACCTAATATTCATACTAATGGCGCATCACATCAAAGGCGCCATTAGTATGACGATGCATACTAATGGCGCATCCTTTGCAAAGGCGCCATTAGTATGCCATGATTACTAATGGCGCATCCGGTGGTGGTGCGCCATTAGTATCCAAAGCACTGGTATACATGGCCTGGGAGGCATACTAATGGCGCACCTGGCCAATACTAATGGCGCACCAGCGGTCGCCATTAGTATACAGATACTAATGGCGCACCGGTGGTGCGCCATTAGTAAAATTACTAATGGCGTGCTATCACTACTAGGAAAAGCCTATACACGAATCTTATCTGCAGCGCTTCAAAATACCATGCTATCTGCTACTTAGCAGCAGCGGCGTGTCGCCAAACGCGCTCTCGACTTGGAAGTAGCGATGGCGCGTTGAGGCATACAACGCTACTGCTATAGTTGCCATGACCTTGGCCCCGCTAGCTATAGCGATGGCGCATTATCTGAGAGCGCCATGCTACTTGCGTTAGCTGTGGCGCTTTTGCCAAGCGCGCTACAACTATCCCTACCTTATCCCCACGGAGGACCGGCCCTTCACACTCACACTCTCACTCGCTTGCGACAACCGTCGCCGTCGTCGCGCCGCCGCCGCCGTTAAATCGCCGAGGTACTCCCTCCTTCGTCCCTCCTCCATCCTCCTCGCACATCCTCCCCTCCGCTGCGCCGCCCTCCCTCCTCCTTGCCGCCTCCTCCATCCGCTGGCCGCCCTCCTCCCTCCTCCATGACAGCCCGCCTCCCACGCCCTCGACCTCGCCGCCCCTAGCTACCTCTCCGCCGCCCCACCCCTGCCACTAGTTAGTACTAGATTTAGTAGTAGATGTTAATTTAGGGTTAGCTAGTACTAGATGTTAATTTAGTAGTAGTAGATGTTAATTTAGCTTAGTTAGTACTAGATTTTTAGTAGTAGTAGTGGTAGTTGAACTACTTTAGTTGTAGTTGAACTAGTTTAGTAAGTAAATTAATAAACTAGTTGAACTAGTTGAATTAACAGAACTAATCTATTTTTAGTAAGATAATTAATATAACTAGTTGAACTACTTTATTTTTAGAAAGAACTAGTTTTTTTCTATTTATAGTAAGTTTATATTTAGTAAGAACTAGTTGAATTAATAAAACTAGTTGAACATGTTTTGTTGCTAGTGATAACTTATATGGTTTGGTGACCTCCGTCGTCCCGTCACCGACCCCTCCGACAACCCGCCGTCATCCCAGTCACCGCGTACCCCTCCGACATCGAGGTGAGACCAGCCAAATATCCTTGTATATTTTGTGTTGTTGCTCAAATAGGATATGTGGTTGCCCAAGTGGCCGTTCATGTTCAGTTTACATCTCCGAGTGGCCTATGTTTTGTCGGAGTGTTGATTAATTTCGTTTGGCAAATTTCAGGCGCTCGATATGTCCTTTTTAGCAAAGGTCATGCGGATTTTATCGTGAATTCTGACATGACTTGTGCTAGAATATGTACAAGTTTAATCTTTGAATTATGATTGTAGGAAATGTCGTACTTTCGGACGACGACGGTCTCCGGGAGTGTAGCTGGTGCCACGACGATCGAGGTATGTGCGACAGGTTCGTTCGGCTGGACGACGATCGCCGCTTCAGCATTAAGCTCGAGGAGACCTGCGATGTTCATACGATGCATAGCAGCGACAATAATTTTTTTCTCCATTAAGCATGACTTCAACTATTTCAACGTCTAATTTTCATATTTTACAATTCGACTAGCTTATCCCATGCCATGCAAGACGCTATGTCTTGGAGAGGATGGGTTTTGAAGACCATGAAAATTTTGAAACAAAGAAAATACACCTAAGGACCCATCATGATATGGATTTTGAAGTAAATCTGTATAATGCTCAGAGCGTAACCCATTTTGGTTGCCAAAATTGGGAAGCACTTTGCAAAATGTATGGTTTTGATGAGGGTATGATTATCACCATGGATCTTGGGGATCCTGACAGCGAGGAAGACAATATGGACATTTGGGTCCTTGTTGATACGCTGCCGATTGTACCGCTACGTGAGTTTATCAAACATAGTTATTAACTAATTTATATTCTTTATTTCAAAATAGTTGATAGCTTATTTCCATTAACAGCTTATTTTGATTCTTCAAAGACTGCGGAAGATGGTAGATAAAACCCACTACACGAAGGCACCCAATTAACATATAAGGAGAAAAATCATCGATCGCATTTTGTACTCTTCTTGAGAATTACAATGCCTATTATCGAACTCCTCCAAATTATGGTGAATACGTGCCACTAGTGCATGTGTTGAACAACGATAACTTCTCTGGAGATACCTGGTAAGATTTTTTACTATTACGACATTCGTGCATTTTTGCATACTTCTAAAACTAGTACATCATTGCTAACTACAAAGTTATTATTATGTTTTTCAACGAAACTCCCGATGGATTGTGTGCCTCATCGATGTGTCTGCATGGTCGCCTCTCGATTCTGAACATCTTGCCGAGGTAAATCTAGGAGCTCACTGTGCATATCGGTTCTAAAACCGTGAACACATGATCATCGAGAGAATGGAAGAAATGTATGGACATTCGCAAGGAGGTTCTTGGAAGTAACATTCAGCGAAAGGCAAGAATGGGAGACAGGCTAATCTCCATTCTCCATAATGGAGAGTCGGGGCTATCTTGTTTTTGTTATTTTACCTTAGAAAATGTAGTAGGTCTTAATCGAATGTAATAGGTCCTATGAGGTACAATATGTTTATTATGTGTTAATGTGTTAGAGTTGATAATGATGATCTTGAGGAGGTGTTATGTGATGTCATTGATGAAAACGATGATATTGAGGAGGTGTTATATGACAATGATGTATTATGATGCTAAGTTGTTAATGATATGATGATGATGATGATATTATTATATCATTGGGTGAAAGAACATGGATTAGTTTCAAGTGGATGGACATCCACTTGAAACTAGTCCTGATTCTTTCACCCCATGATGTAATAACTCATTATGATGTAAAACAATCTCTAAATTCCTGTTGTATGAAAACTTGTGTAAAGGTGTATGAATACAACATGAAATAGAAAAGAAATAAAATACTAAATAGTAGTAGTAGCGGGTTAGAGAAGCGCTACTACTAATTAACGATAGCGATGTTATAAAGAACCGCTGCTAGTAAGTCAATTTAGCGATAGCGTCGTCAAGCAGCGCTATTGCTAAGCATTAGCTGTAGCGCCTTATCAGTAGCGCTTGTGCCCGCGCTACTGATAGGCCCAAAACCCGCGCTGCTGCTAGGCTTTTCCCTAGTAGTGTATCAATGGCGCACCACAGATGCGCCATTAATGGCCATTTTAGGTGCGTCATTAGTAGGGGTTTTTC
Source organism: Aegilops speltoides (assembly GCA_021437245.1). Classification (NCBI taxonomy): domain Eukaryota; kingdom Viridiplantae; phylum Streptophyta; class Magnoliopsida; order Poales; family Poaceae; genus Aegilops; species Aegilops speltoides. Next base: position 454,523,402 of record CM038145.1, on the reverse strand, counting down.
TAGTAGTGAAGAGACTTGCCGGTAACAAGATTGAACTAGGTATTGAGATACCGACGATCAAATCTCGGACAAGTAACATACCGATGACAAAGGGAACAACGTATGTTGTTATGCGGTTTGACCGATAAAGATCTTCGTAGAATATGTAGGAACCAATATGAGCATCCAGGTTCCACTATTGGTTATTGACCAGAAACAGTTCTAGGTCATGTCTACATAGTTCTCCAATCCGTAGGGTCCGCACGCTTAACGTTACACTACTAGGGAAAAGCCTATACACAGAATCTTACCAGCAGCGCTTTTTAAAATACCACGCTACTGCTATTTAGCAGCAGCGCATGTTATCAAACACGTTGCTGACAGGAAAATAGTAGTAGCGCGTCCACCGCATACAGCGCTACTGCTATAGTTGCCATGACCTCGCCCCCCCGCTAGTTATAGCAGTATCACACTATACTAAACAGCGCTACTGCTATTTAGATTAACTGTAGCGCGTTTTGGCAAACGCGCTACAACTATCCCTACTTTATCCCCACGCGCACGACCGGCCCTCTCATTCACACTCTCACTCGCAGCACAGTAAATGCTGTCGTGCGTCGCCGCCCGCCGCCCGGCTTAAATCATCCTCCGCCGAGGTACTCCCTCCTTCCGTCCTCCTCCTCCTCCTCGCACATCCTCTCTCCGCTGCAGTCGCCCCTCCTCCTCCGCCGCCCTCCTCCTCCGCCACGCCGCCCTCCTCCCTCCGCCGAGCCTCCTCCCACCGCCCTCGACCTCGCCGCCCCTAGCTACCTCTCCATCGCCCCCACCCCCTGCCACTAGTTAGTACTAGATTTAGTAGTAGTAGATGTTAATTTAGGGTTCATAGCTAGTACTAGATGTTGCTTAGTTAGTACTAGATTTTTAGTAGTAGTAGTGGTAGTTGAACTACTTTAGTTGTAGTTGAACTAGTTTAGTAAGTAAATTAATAAACTAGTTGAACTAGTTGAATTAATAGAACTAATGTATTTTTAGTAAGATAATTAATATAACTAGTTGAACTACTTTATTTTAGAAAGAACTAGCTTTTTTCTATTTATAGTAAGTTTATATTTAGTAAGAACTAGTTGAATTAATAAAACTAGTTGAACATGTCATATTTGTTGTTATTTTTTAGTTTAAGCAATTATTCGGGATGTATTAGTGATAACTTATATGGTTTCAGGTGACCACCGTCGTCCCCGTCACCGACCCCCTCTAACATCCCGTCGTCCCAGTCACCGACCCCCTCCGACATCGAGGTGAGACCAGCCAAATATCCTTGTATATCTTGTGTTGTTGCTCAAATAGGATATGTGGTTGCCCAAGTGGCCGTTCATGTTCAGTTTACATCTCCGAGTGGCCTATGTTTTGCGGAGTGTTGATTAATTTCCGTTCCGCAAATTTCAGGCGCTCGATATGTCCTTTTTAGCAAAGGTCATGCGGATTTTTTCGTGAATTCGGCATAACTTGTGCTAGAATATGTACAAGTTTAATCTTTGAATTATGATTGTAGGAAATGTCGTACTCGACGATTTACAGTCTCTGGGAGTGTAACTGGTGCCACAACGATCGAGGTATGTGCGACAGGTTCGTTCGGCTGGATGAAGATCGGCGCTTCAGCATTAAGCTCGAGGAGACCTTCGATTGTGAAATGGTACGCAACAACGACAAGTGTTTTTTTTGTAATTAAGCATGACTTCAACTATTTCAACGTCTAATTTTCATATTTTACAATTCGACTAGCTTATCCCATGCCATGCAAGACGCTATGTCTTGGAGAGGATGGGTTTTGAAGACCATGAAAATTTTGAAATAAAGAAAATACACCTAAGGACCCATCATGATATGGATTTTGAAGTAAATCTGTGCAATGCTCAGAGCGTAACCTATTTTGGTTGCCAAAATTGGGAAGCACTTTGCAAAATGTATGGTTTTTATGAGGGTATGATTGTCACCATGGATCTTGGTGATCCTGACATCGAGGAAGACAATATGGACATTTGGGTCCTTGTTGATACGCTTCCAATTGTACCGCTATGTGATTTTATCAAACATAGTTATTAACTAATTTATATTGTTTATTTCAAAATAGTTGATAGCTTATTTCCATTGACAGCTTATTTTGATTCTTCAAAGATGTATGCGGAAGATGGTAGATAAAACCCACTACACCGATAGCACGAATTAGCGTATAAGGAGAAAAATCATCGATCGCATTTTGTACTCTTCTTGAGAATTACAATGACTATTATCAAACTCCTCCAAATTATGGTGAATACGTGCCACTAGTGCATGTGTTGAACCACGATAACTTCTCTGGAGATACCCTGGTAAGATTTTCTACTATTACGATATCCGTGCATCTTTTGCATACTTCTAAAACTAGTACATCATTGCTAACTACGAAGTTATTATTATGTTTTTCAACAGAAACTCCCGATGGATTGTGTGCCTCATCGATGTCTCTACATAGTCGCCTCTCGATTCTGAACATCTTGCCGGAGTAAATCTACGGAGCTCACTGTGCATATCGGTTCTAAAACCCGTGAACACATGTTCATCAAAGAATGGAAGAAATGTATGGACATTTGCAAGGAGGTTCTTGGAAGTAACATTCAGCGAAAGGCAAGAATTGGAGACAGGCTAATCTCCATTCTCCATAAAAGTGTTTATCGTGCCCAGACACCACGTGATGATCGGGTGTGATAAGCTCTACGTCCATCTACAATGGGTGCAAGCCAGTTTTGCACACGCGGAATACTCAGGTTAAACTTGGCGAGCCTAGCATATGCAGATATGGCCTCGGAACCTTTGGAGACCGAAGGTCGGCGTGAATCATATAGTAGATATGATCAACATAGTGATGTTCACCATTGAAAACTACTCCATTTCACGTGATGATCGGTTATGGTTTAGTTGATTTGGATCACGTGATCACTTAGATGATTAGAGAGATGTCTATCAAAGTGGGAGTTCTTAAGTAATATGATTAATTGAACTTAAATTTATCATGAACTTAGTCCTGGTAGTATTTTGCAAATTATGTTGTAGATCAACAAGCTCGCGTTGTTGCTTTCATATGTTTATTTTGATATGTTCCTAGAGAAAATTGTGTTGAAAGATGTTAGTAGCAATGATGCGGATTGGATCCGTGATCTGAGGTTTATCCTCATTGCTGCACAGAAGAATTATGTCCTTGATGCACCACTAGGTGATAGACCTATTGCAAGAGCAGATGCAGACGTTATGAATGTTTGGCTAGCTCAATATGATGACTACTTGATAGTTTAGTGCACCATCCTTAACTGTTTAGAATCGGGACTTCAAAGACATTTTGAACGTCATGGACCATATGAGATGTTTCAGGAGTTGAAGTTAATATTTAAAGCAAATACCCGAGTTGAGAGATATGAAGTCTCCAACAAGTTCTATAGCTAAAAGATGGAGGAGAACCGCTCAAGTAGTGAGCATGTGCTCAGATTGTTTGGGTACTACAATCGCTTGAATCAAGTGGGAGTTAATCTTCCAGATAAGATAGTGATTGACAGAGTTCTCTAGTCACCATCACCAAGTTAGTAGAACTTCGTGATGAACTATAGTATGCAAAGGATGACAAAAACGATTCCCGAGCTCTTCGCGATATTGAAATCAACAAAGGTAGAAATCAAGAAAGAGCATCAAGTGTTGATGATTGACAAGACCACTAGTTTCAAGAAAAGGGCAAAGGGAAAGAAAGGGAACTTCAAGTAGAATGACAAGCAAGTTGTCACTCACGCGAAGAAGCCCAAAGCTGGACCAAAGCCTGAAACCGAGTGCTTATAATCGCAAAGGAAATGGTCCACCGAAGCGGAAATGCCACGAATATTTGGTGGATAAGAAGAATGGCAAAGTGAACAAAGGTTATTTGATATACAGGTTATTGATGTGTACCTTACTAGTGTTTATAGTAGCCCCGAGTATTTGATACTTGTTCGGTTGCTAAAATTAGTAACTCAAACAGGAGTTCTGAGAATAAGCAGAGACTATTTGAGGCGAAGTGGCGATGTGTGTTGGAACTGGTTCCAAGATTGATATGATCATCATCGCACACTCCCTATACTTTCGGGATTAGTGTTAAACCTAAATAAATGTTATTTGGCGTTTGCGTTGAGCATGAATATGATTTGATCATGTTTATTGCAAAACGGTTATTCATTTAAAGTCATAGAATGATTGTTGTTCTGTTTACATGAATAAAACCTTCAATGGTCATACACCCAATGAAATAGTTTGTTGGATCTCGATCGTAGTGATACACATATTCATAATATTGATGCCAAAAGATGCAAAGCTGATAATGATAGTGCAACAGATTTGTGGCACTGCCATTTGGGTCATATCAGTGTAAAGCGCATGAAGAAACTCCATAAAAATGGACTTTTGGAATCACTTGATTATGAATCATTTGATGCTTGCGAACCATGCCTTATGGGCAAGATGACTAAAACTCCGTTCTCCGGAACAATGGGACGAGCTACTGACTTATTGGAAATAATACATACCGATGTATGCGATCCAATGAGTGTTGATGCTCATGGCAAGTATCGTTATTTTCTGACCTTCACAGATGATTTGAGCAGATATGGGTATATCTACTTAATGAAACATAAGTCTGAAACATTTGAAAAGTTCAAAGAATTTCAGAGTGAATTGGAGAATCATTGTAACAAGAAAATAAAGTTTCTACGATCTGATCGTGGAGGAGAATATTTGAGTTACGAGTTTGGCATTCATATAAAACAATGTGGAATAGTTTCACAGCTCACGCCACATGGAACACCATAGCGTAATGGTGTGTCCGAAGGTCATTACCGCACTTTATTGGATATGGTGCGATCTGTGATGTATCTTACCGATTTACCACTATCGTTTTGGGGTTATGCATTAGAGACAGCTGCATTCACTTTAAATAGGGCACCATCAAAATCCGTTGAGACGATGCTTTATGAACTGTGGTTTGGCAAGAAACCAAAGTTGTCATTTCTTAAAGCTTGGGACTGTGATGCTTATGTGAAAAAGTTTCAACCTGATAAGCTCGAACCCAAATCGGAGAAGTGCGTCTTCATAGAATACCCAAAGGAAACTATTGGGTACACCTTCTATCACAGATCCGAAAGCAAGATATTCATTGCAAAGATGGATCCTTTCTAGAGAAGGAGTTTCTCTCGAAAGAAGTGAGTGAGAGGAAAGTAGAGCTTGATAAGGTAATTGTACCTTCTCCCGAATTGGAAAGTAGTTCATCATAGAAATCAGTTCTAGTGATTCCTACACCAATTAGTGAGGAAGCTAATGATGATGATCATGAAGCTTCAGATCAAGTTACTACCGAACCTCGTAGGTCAACCAGAGTAAGATCCGCACCAGAGTGGTACGGTAATCCTATTCTGGAGGTCATGTTACTTGACCATGGCGAACCTACGTACTGTGAGGAAGCGATGATGAGCCCAGATTCCGCGAAATGGCTTAAGGCCATAAAATCTGAGATAGGATCCATGTATGAGAACAAAGTGTGGACTTTGGTGGACTTTCCCAATGATCGGCAAGCCATAGAAAATAAATGGATTTTCAAGAGGAAGACAGACGTTGATAGTAGTGTTACTATCTACAAAGCTTGACTTGTCGTAAAAAGGTTTTTCGACAAGTTCAAGGTGTTGACTACAATGAGATTTTCTCAACTGTAGCGATGCTTAAGTCTGTACGAATCATGTTAGCGATTGCCACATTTTATGAAATCTGGCAAATGGATGTCAAAATTGCATTCCTTAATGGTTTTCTTAAAGAAGAGTTGTATATGATGCAACCAGAAGGTCTTGTCAATCCTAAAGGTGCTACCAAAATGCGCAAAGCTCCAGCGATCCATCTATGGACTGGTGCAAGCATCTCAGAGTTGGAATATACGATTTGATAAGTTGATCAAAGCATATAGTTTTATATGGACTTGCAGTGAAGTCTGTATTTACAATAAAGTGAGTGGGAGCACTACAGTCTTTCTGATAAGTATATGTGAGTGACATATTGTTGATCAGAAATGATGTAGAATTTTTCTGGAAAGCATAAAGAAGTGTTTAAAAGGAGTTCTTTAAATGAAAGACCTCAGTAAAGCTACTTACATATTGAGCATCAAGATCTATTGAGATAGATCAAGACGCTTGATAAGATTTTCAATGAGTACATACCTTGATAAGATTTTGAAGTAGTTCAAAATGGAACAGTCAAAGAAAGAGTTCTTGCCTATGTTGCAAAGGTGTGAAATTGAGTAAGACTCAAATCCCGACCACGGCAGAAAATAGAAAGAGAATGAAAGTCATTCCCTATGCCTCAGCCATAGGTTCTATAAAAGTATGCCATGCTATGGACCAGACCTATTGTATACTCTGCCCTGGTATGGCAAAGGAGTACAATAGTGATCTAAGAGTAGATCACTGGACATTGGTCAAAATTATCCTTAGTGGAATAAGGATATGTTTCTTGATTATGGAGGTGACAAGAGGTTCGTCGTAAAAGGTTACGTCGATGCAAGTTTTGACACTGATCCAGATGACTCTAAGTCTCAATCTGGATACATATTGAAAGTGGGCGCAATTAGCTAGAGTAGCTCCGTACAGAGCATTGTAGACATAGAATATTTTACAAAATACATACGACTCTGAATGTGACAGACCCTTGACTAAACTTCTCTCACGAGCAAAACATGATCACACCTTAGTACTCTTTAGTGTTAATCACATAGCGATGTGAACTAGATTATTGACTCTAGTAAACCCTTTGGGTGTTGGTCACATGACGATGTGAACTATGGGTGTTAATCATATACAGATATGAATATTGATGTTAAATCACATGGCGATGTGAACTAGATTATTGACTCTAGTGCACGTGGGAGACTGAAGGAGATATGCCCTAGAGGCAATAATAAAGTTATTATTTATTTCCTTATTTCATGATAAATGTTTATTATTCATGCTAGAATTGTATTAACCGGAAACATAATACATGTGTGAATACATAGACAAACATAATGTCACTAGTATGCCTCTACTTGACTAGCTCATTAATCAAAGATGGTTAAGTTTCCTAACCATAGACTTGAGTTGTCATTTGATTAACGGGATCACATCATTAGAAGAATGATGTGATTGACCTGACCCATTCCGTTAGCTTAGCACTTGATCGTTTAGTATGTCGCTATTGCTTTCTTCATGACTTATACATGTTCCTATGACTATGAGATTATGTAACTCCCGTTTACCGGAGGAACACTTTGTGTGCTACCAAACGTCACAACGTAACTGGGTGATTATAAAGGTGCTCTACAGGTGTCTCCAAAGGTACTTGTTGAGTTGACGTATTTCGAGATTAGGACTTTGTCACTCCGGTTGTCGGAGAGGTATCTCTGGGCCCTCTCGGTAATGCACATCACTATAAGCCTTGTAACCAATGTAGCTAATGAGTTAGTTACGGAATGATGCATTACATAACGAGTAAAGAGACTTACCGGTAACGAGATTGAACTAGGTATTGAGATACCGACGATCAAATCTCGGACAAGTAACATACCGATGACAAAGGGAACAACATATGTTGTTATGCGGTTTGACCGATAAAGATCTTCGTAGAATATGTAGGAACCAATATGAGCATCCAGGTTCCACTATTGGTTATTGACCAGAAACAATTCTAGGTCATGTCTACATAGTTCTCGAACCCGTAGGGTCCGCACGCTTAACGTTATGATGACAGTTTAATTATGAGTTTATAATTTTTGATGTACCGAAGGTTGTTCGGAGTCCCGGATGTGATCACGGACATGACGAGGAGTCTCGAAATGGTCAAGACATAAAGATTGATATATTGGACGACTATATTGGACGCGGAAGTGTTCGGGTGATTTGGAGAAAACCGGAGTCTTGGAGGGGTTACCGGAACCCCCCGGGGAAGTATTGGGCCTTAGTGGGCCTGAGGGGAGAGAGAGGGCAGCATCCCAGGAGGTGGCGCGCCCCCTCCCATGAGGCGTCCGAATTGGACTAGGGGAGGGGGCGCGGCCCCTCTTCCCTCTCCCTCTCTTTCCTTCCCCCTTCCCTCTTCCTAGTTGGACTAGGAAAGGGGAGTCCTACTCCTACTAGGAGGAGGACTCCCCCCTCCTTGGCGCGCCCCAAGGGCCGGCCAGCCTTCCCCTTGCTCCTTTATATACGGGGGCAGGGGGGCACCCCAAAGACACACAAGTTGATCTTTGTGATCGTTCCTTAGCCGTGTGCGGTGCCCCCCTCCACCATATTCCACCTCGGTCATATCATAGCGGTGCTTAGGCGAAGCCCTGCGTCAGTAGAACATCATCGCCGTCCTGCGCCGTCGTCTTGTGAAACTCATCCCGACACCTGCTGGATCGAGTCCGGGATCGTCATCGAGCTGAACGTGTGCTGAACTCGGAGGTGCCGTACGTTCGGTACTTGGATCGGTCGGATCGTGAAGACGTACGACTACATCAACCACATTGTCATAACGCTTCCGCTTTCGGTCTACGAGGGTACGTGGACAACACTCTTCCCTCTTATTGCTATGCATCACCATGATCTTGCGTGTGCGTAGGAATTTTTTTGAAATTACTACGTTACCCAACATCGGGTACTCCAGCCGCGGCACATTTCCGGTCTCGATGTGGTCGAGGACGGCGTCGAGTGTGTGACCGGGTACGCCCGACCACTCGCGCCGTCCTTCGGAGTTGAGGCGGCCGCGGGGGATGATACCGTTGACGGAGGCGATCTGCTCCTCGCGGCGGCGCTCAAAGTACAATGTCCACAACGTTTCGCTGTCGGGCGCGTACCTCGGCTTGTTCCGCTGCTCCTCCGTCAGCGAGGAGCAGATGCGGGCGATCTCCGCCCGCCGTGCCGCTCCTTCGGGTACCGGCGATACCGGGACACCTCCGGCGCTCAGCCTCCACGCCCCCGGTACACACATGTCGGAGGGCGCCGGGTACTCGGCCTCGTACGGAAGGCGCGACTCCGGCTCCTGGAGGTGTCGGCGGCCGAAGCCATTCGCCACTGCGTCGTCGCCTGGGTATCTCTCGGCCATGGTTTCGCTCGTCGGCGGGCAAGGTAGTGATGGGAGAGCTCGTCGGTGGGAAGAAGGCTTTCGCGGGGAGGGAGAGGGGGAGGGTGTGGCGCTCACCGGTGGGGAGGGGCGCCTTTTATAGCCGAAGCGGGGTGGCGGGGGCGGCATGCGGGCGGACGCGTGGCGCATGCAGGCGGACACGCGTCGGCGGCGTCTTCACTGCGCCGCCCGTGAGGCATCAATGGAGGCTGACCGGCGCGGTAGCGCGGCAGCCTTCGCATTGATTCCCGCGGGAACCGAGGCGATGAGGTCGACTAAGCGGACGTCTCGCTGACTCGGCGAGCCCGCGGCTCCTCGCGTCAAAACGCTCGCCCCGGCGCCCCCGAGCGCCCCCCGGCGCGTCGGGTTTGGCCTGGTTCCGCCGGCACTGATTTCGGTCCAAACCGACGGGCTCCTGGGGACGCGATTGGACCGTTTTTTCGGCCCCGCCGGAAAAAAATCGCCTAGGGAGGCCGTTCTGGGGACGCGGCTGAAGATACTCTGAATAACCAAATTTTAAGTGAGGACTAATTCCCGACAAACCTTTGCTCAGCTGTTGCCCACCTCCCATAATGCTTTTATGGCAGGCTGCCACTGGGCTCTTTTATCCTGGTCCTGCTTCTTCTATTCACCTTTTATGAGCTTATCATGCAGCTCCATACCTTTCCTCAGCTGCTCTCTTTGTACCTCCTATCCTCTCTCGTGGGTGAACTCTTTTGCTTCTCCTCCATTCCATCCAGCTGCCTTGCTACCAGTTTGCCTCCTCCCTAGTGATACTGCTCTAATGTTTGGTTGTTTCCTCGCTATAGCTCTTCGGATGGGTGATAGCTTTGGAAATCTCCCATTCCCAACAGGTCCTATTGTGATTCGAAAGTTGTCACCTTAATGTAAATATTTGATGAGTAGCAATACCAAGCATTTGGCTTCAAAGTTCAGACTTCCTTCATCGTATACGCACTTATAACCATGCCCTTTAACATTGATGCTCATTTTGAATAGTTACGATACATGCCTCTTCGTGGACTAGTGATTGCTATGAGAGCATGGGGTCGTTTAGTCTTATACTACTATGTGTCTTGTTGTTTTCACTTGTAGTTTACGGACATAGGTGTTCTGTTTAGATATTGTTTTGGTATATATCCATGTCGATCTCACTTGCCTAGCGCCCCCAGGAAGCGCTCCCGGGCCACTTTTTGAGCGCCGGCGGGCAAAAAACAGCCCAGTCATCCCCCCAAGTCGTTATTTTTCGCCGGCAAAAGCAAAAGTTAGCGCCGGCTACCCCATGCCACACCCAGCGCACCGGGGGGCTCCTGGGGGCCTAAATCGTCATTTTGTGGGCCAGTGCCTCTCCCCTGTCCACTCATTTTCACCCACGTGATCCCTCCTCTTCCTCTCCCTCCACGCAGACAGAGCTCTCTCCTCTCTCTCTCCCTCCTCGCCGCCTGGCACGGCCGCCTCGCCGAGCCGCCGTGCTCCAGCCGCCCCGGCCGCTTCAGCCTCGTCGCCGGAGGTACTCGCGCTCGCGCCGAAGCTCGTCGAGGCCGGCCTGCTTGTCATCACCCAGCACATCACCACCGGCCGCTCCTCACGCTCGTCCCGCCGCTGCTGGCCTCGACCCGAAAACGCGCCGCGCCCGCAAGCGCGCGCCGCGATGGAACACGGTACGCAGGGCACGAAGACGGAGGCGTCGGCAGTCGAGCTTCGAGACGCGCGGCGGTGCGCTGGTTCTGCCTGCACGCCGCGTTCGGTGGCGGCCGCTCCTCTGGCGTCGCTGGGACGGCGGGGCACCTTGGCGTCGATGCTCTTCCTCATGGCCGCCTCCAAGGTCCTCCTCGCCTGCCTCAACCTTCCCCTCGCAGCTCTCTCTTCCCTCTCCTCTGATCTCTCTCTCTCGCTCGAACTCGAGCGTGTCTGAGAGCGCCGCCATGCACTGCTGCGGCCACAGCCACCGCCTCGCCTCCTGACGCATCCCAGAGATCCGCCTCGACCTACTCTTCCTCCTCACCGCGCCAAGTGAGCCGGGAAGCACCACTTCGTCCTCGGCGTCGTCTTCGACACCCTCCGGCACCCAAGATCGCCATCGCCGTTAATGTCGTCGCCCGTGCCTTCCCGAGCTCGCTGACCATCCCTGCAGGCCAGCCGTGAGCTTCTCTTCGTTTCCCTCCGTCCTCTCGCTTGATTTCGTGCCGTAACCGTCGTCCCCGTGAGCATCGAGCGCTGCCGTCCGCCATGGCCGATGCTCTGCTTGATGCCGAGCTCATCCCGCCATGCACAGCTGCCCGTCGTGCTCCGCGTGCTCTACTGATGCTGCCTCGTTGCTCCGTTGGGTCGCTAGCTACCCGCAACACGGCCGCCGCTCCGCCCGTCGCTACCGTCGCTACACCCCACGTCGTCGTTCCCGCGCTTGGCGCTGCTCCAACGGCTCGTTGCTGCCTGGGGGGCCAACGACTGAAAGAAATTTCAGCCCCAGGCTTAAATTCTCGCCGGCGGGCCCCAAGCGGCGAAAAAAATGCCTCCTGGGGGTGCCAACGGCTGGAGATGCTCTAATGCTGCAAGTGGACGATGGCTCCCCAACGTTCGGCTCACTCCCCACGCTTGTCTCCCACCCAGGGTTTTGGTTACCGCTCAAAATTTCTAGATTTACCATGGTTACTGCATATTTCAGTCCCCCTCGGTAAATGGGCATTTCCAGCTTTTTTTTTGAATTTTTTTGAATTTTTTGAATTCAAAAGCTCAATGTATAGTAAAGTGTGGCAGCCAACGTTCCACGGAGCTAATAGCTCTTTTATGATAAACTAGCAAAAGAGCCCGTGCGTTGCAACGGGAGAAAAAATAGCAGACACTCTTAACCCAATAACCATAATATGTTCATGCCCTTTATTTTAGCGAGGCATCATTTTTGTGTTGCCGTTTATCCTCCTTCTCACCTTCAGTGGCCTCAGTGTTCACACAAACCAAAGTGTGTTTGAATGTTGTTTTTCCCCTGCCAGTTTGTTCAGAGGTGCTCATGTGTGGTTATCGATGTTTTCTTTCGTCTCTTTATGATTTTAGTGGTTGTTTATTTGCAATCCAGATCGTCGCGGTATGAAAGAAAAACGGACGTGCCCTATAGGTTACAAGTTTGCTTTTAAAATATTTAATAGGTAAAAATAACATCATGTTCAAATTCTACATATTTTTCTATTCAAATTTCATATATACCATGTTAAAATCAGAGTTACGGTTTAATAGATATGGATAATTAAGAAAAATATTTGTTTGACTTAAATATCTTCCAAAATAATATTTCAAAAATAATTAACAAACAAAATAACGTCATATTCAGATTCTACACATTTTTCTAATCTATTTTCATATATAACATGTTAAAATCGGAGTTACGGTTTAAAAGATATGGATAATTTAGAAAAAACATGTGTTTGACTTATATATAATCGGCGGGTGAATATCTAATACGTCAGGGGGGTTTCGTAAAAATGTAAAATAACGGTTCGGTTTGACTTAAGTGTGTACTGCGGGTTAATTCATACAAAACGCAGAGGGTTTTCTGCAAAAGTGCGTGACGGACCGCCGAAACCTAATTTGCTTTATTATTAGGTAGAGATATAAATTCAAGTGCTATCTATATCTATTTTGAAAGAATTTGAATTTCAAATTCAATTATAAATTTCGTTCAAAATTTGTTCAAAATTTTCTCAAAATTTCGTGGTAACTGTGGTAACCACGTTTACCGGCCCCCCTCGGTAAAAATGCCTCATTCAGTAATCAAAACCTTGCTCCCACCCACCCCCGCCCGTCGGCTGCTCGCTCTGACGGCCGGCGGCCACCCTCCCGTCTGCTGCTCGACGGCCGGCGGTCACCCTTCCACAGCCCCACCTGACGGCCGACGCCAGAGAAAGCCTCTCAGCTCCCCCGCGCTGGCTCCAGTCCGCTGTCGGCAGATCTCACCCGGCCTCAGAGGATCTCGAGCCGGACGAAGAAGGATGGACGCGCGCGGCAGCGCACTCACAACTCTCCCACCCAGCGTTCAGCCTCTAATGCTTCTGTGCCTCTGCATCAGGCACGTTAAAGCTGGATGCACGGGCAAGATTTGCTGCAACCATTGCTGGCTTCCTGGTCACATCGCTTGCTTCCAAGTGCCCAACTCGCGAGAGCTCTTCCCTAGCGAACGACTCATCAGCTGTGCATCCCTGGCCGAGCTCACACTCGCAATCCTCCCTCCAGCCGGCAGCGCAGCCATCCCCACCGCATCCGACCTCCATGACGCACTTCCCTCCGCATGCCAGCACGCGCTTCCCTGGCGAAATCGAGTCACATCCGGCTAGGGGGCGCTGCGTGGTCTCGCGCACCGTCGTCATGGACACCCTGGAGGCTGACTTCGCGGGTCGTGCTCTCCTCGCCTCGGTCCACGACGCTCTTCCCGCTGTGTCCCCTGAGACCGTCGTGCAGGCCCTCGAGCAGTAGTGTGGGGTGCCGATGCAGTTTGTGCGGGTGGAGGTCAATCCATCCGGCGGATTTCTTCATCACCTTCGCCTCGGTGGCGTTTTGCGACTCCGCCTTCCGCCAGTCCGGGCAACTCTTCTGGAAAGGGGCGCACTTGGGTTTCAGGCGTTGGCATCGCAATGCTCAGGCCTCCAGCTCCAAACTCGAGTTCCTCTGCAAGGTGAGCATTGAGGGCCTTCCGGCCAATGCTTGGGAACAGGGGGGCGATGAGCCAGCTCATAAACCACCTCGGGGTTAGAGTATCTCCAGCCGCGCCCCCAACATGCCTCCCGGCGAATTTTTAGCGCCGGTGGCTGAAAATCGGTCCAGTCGCACCCCAGGATCTCGTTTAACGTCGGTTTGGGCGAAATCCAGAGCCGGCGGTCCCGCCCCAAACCCAAGCGAAAAGAGGCGTGGGGCCGCTCTGTTGGCGACTGGAAGACTTTTTCCCGCCGTTTCCTCCCGCTCCCCCCTCTCTTCTCCATTCCTCCCGCCAAACCCCGCCTCCACCCATGCCGTTCCGCTAGCCATGCCGCCAAAGAAGTACGTGATGCCGCGCGCCACGGCGGATCCCACCGCCGCCGCCCCGCCGAAGCAAAGGAAGCCTAGGGCTCCGCTGTCCAAGCCCCCCGGCATGACCAACGCCGAGTGAAAGGCGGATGTGGAGCGCCGGGAAGCCGTCACCGCCGACAGGCGCAATAGGGCCAAGAAGGCCAGGGAGCGCGCGGCGGCCAAACAAGCGGAGGCGGCGCGCGCGGTGATGATGAATCCACCCGGGCATTCGTACGCGCCCAGGAGCCTGCAAAGCGTCGGCTCTCCGGCCGGGTTCTCATCGTCGCCGCACCCATGGAGCACGCAGTCGCCGAGCGATGCCGACGGGGACGCCCATGGCGGCTTCAACCCCAACATTACTTTCCCCCATCGGCGCCCCCTCCAGCGCACGCCCTCACCCGCATTCGCCGGCGTGCAGTACCCGTCGTACACGTACTCACCGCCGGGCTACGCAGCCTCGCCGACGCCGCCTCTCCGCCGTGGCCTCTACTCACAAGCCTCCTCCTCCTCGCATCTTGGCGACGCCGACACGATGGAGGCCGATATGGAGGACATCATCACAGCCGGCTCGACTGCAGCCGCCGCTTCCCCCGGGTTCGCTACGCAGGACCTCGCCGACGTGGACGACGAGCTCGATTACGGCGGGGAAGAGCCGGAGGAGGAAGAGGAGGAGGAGAAGGAGTCGGCGCCGGCGCCGGCGCCGGCAAGGAAAAGCAAGATAAAGAAGAAGAAGGCGTCCAATCCCGCCGAACCACGCATCAAATGGGCGTCCAAGGAAGAAGAGTGCCTCGCCGAAGCGTGGAAGGTCGTCTGCCTCGACCCGGTCACCGGCACAAATCAGAGCATCGAGACGTATTGGGACCGCATCAAGGCCGACTTCGATGAGCGGAAACTCGTCGACCCCTACTTCAAAGGCATGCACATGAAGCGGGGGTCGAAGGGGATGGCGAACCATTGGTCGCTCATTCAAACGGCGTGCAACAAATGTCATGGGATCATCGAGGAGGTCGCGGCTCGCCCGGAGAGCGGCACCAGCGTCGAGGATCAGGTATCGCACGCCGTCCATGTTGCTGCCTTTTCGCCGTGCGCGCGCTCTTTCGCCTTGCGCGCGCCCTGTACGTGCCCTGGTGCGCGCTCTGGGGCCGACTGACGTTCTTTCTCGGTGCAGTTGTTGCGCATGTTCGCCATGTTCCGCGATGACAACAGCGACGCAGACTTCAAGTACCTCCACGTCTTCAAGCGAATCGACAAGTGCGAGAAATGGGCGGCCGTCCGACGCACCCTCGCCAAGGCCAAAGAGATGTACAAGCCGGACACGCCGACAGCGGGCGCGGCCGATGGACGCCCGGACGGCAACAAAGGTGCCAAGAAGGCGAAATACGCCGAGATAGCTGCCGCACGCGTGCAAGAGTCCATCGAGCACTACATCGCCGACGCCAAAACCAGGGCCGCCGAGCGAAAGGAGAAAACAGAGGCGAGGTGGGCTGTTTTGATGATGAACAGCGCCGTCAAACTCGAGTTGCTCCGTGCCAACACCGCCGCGATACTCCAAGCTCAAGATGCCAAGAAGAGGAACAACGACCTCGCCTTCTTGATGGGCGGCGTTGACATGCTCCAGAGCGGCGACGAGAAGCTCAAGGCGTGGTTCTTGGCCCAGCGCGGCCTCATCCTGAACCAGATACCGACGACACCAACGCCGCCGCCCAGCCCGGCGGCTGCTGATGACGACGACGAGGACGACGATGTCTCCGCCTCCGTGACGCCCAGCCCCACCGACGATGCCTCCGCGACGCCCAGCCCCACCGACGATGCCTCCGCCGCGCCCAGCAGCACAGAAGACGCGCCGAATAGCCCGGAAGCCACGCCGATTCCTCCCAGCCCGCGTACGCCGACGACCACACTGCCGGAGGTTGAGCTCGACGCTTGATGTACTCCTTTCGCGCCCTTCATTTTTTGTACGCTGAACTACTGTGTGTCCTTTTATTTTGATCGCCGAACCGTGGCACCGACTCGCCGAACTATTGCGATGATCGCCGGTTTGTTGTTTCTTTGAGCGGGAATGATGTTTTTCGAATATGGAGCGCCTTGGGGGCGGCGCCTGGGAAAAAACAAACCCCAGGGGCTGATCTAGCGCCGGCTCGCCCCCAGGCCGCTCTTTTTCAGCGTCCTGGGGGGCCGAACGGCTGGAGATGCTCTTAGCTGGTGGAGATACTGCCCGTGCAGGACTGCTGGCAACTGGATATCACTGCCTGGCTGCGCAACCCCTCTGGCGTGCCTAGGAGTAGTACTCCCTCTGTTCGGAATTACTTGTCTCGGAAATGGATGTATCTAGAACTAAAATACATCTAAATATATCCATCTTCGCGGTAAGTAATTCCGAACGGAGGGAGTATGACTTTGAGGTGTCGGAGTCGGTAGGGCTGTCCAACGCCGCCGTCCCAGATGATTCCTCCCTGTAGGAAGTAGTATCTGTTTATAATGCAATGCATGCTCCCTTGCTCGAGGCTTCTAATGCATGATTTGGTTGATTTAGATTTGTTAATTAGTACTCCCTCCGTTCGGAAATACTTACCATCAAAATGAACAAAAGAGAATGTATCTAGACGTATTTTAGTTCTAGATACATCTTTTTTATTCATTTTGATGACAAGTATTTTCGAACGGAGGGAGTAGCTGGCTATTTCTTACACTTCTAAAACATGTGCCTCTGGGCCAGAACCAGAAGCCAGATGTATCTGCTTTCAAGTTTCAACTCCATGAATCCGTCGTATAGTCATAAACCCATGAAGCAGTTTTTTCCCCTTTTTGAACCTTCTCTGATTTAGTGCTGGTTTTGATATAAGCTCCGCAAGCAATACAAACTTTGACTTTTAATGGCTTTTGCATCATCAACCAGTTGTACAAAATTCGCTTGACAACTGACTGTTCCACAGGGGAAGATATCTGGTGCTCCGGGAGCACCTAAACTTAGGTGCTCCGGGAGCTTCTCAGCCATTGGATCTAAAATCCAAAGGCCAAAAAGAGAGCTCGCGCATTTATTCAAAAAAACACCCCTAGAAGTTCGTTATTGCAACCAGATCCAGCACATCCTAGATGACCGTTAGATTGTAGATCCAACGGCTGAGAAGCTCCGGGAGCACCTAAACTTAGGTGCTCCCGTAGCACCTGATATTTTCCTATCTAGAGCTCTCAGTTTCTGATATATATATATTTTTTGAGAAAAGGCAAATGGCTTTGCGTTTCATTGCATTGGAAAGATAGGGAATTTACATCCTCCTAGCAGCCGCAGAGAGATCAGTGGACATTCCAGGATGATGGCAAAATGACCTTGAGCCCTTGAGCCCTTGAGCCCCGGCCTTTGCCCAACAACTGGTCTCGTCCTTGATCCTGTCAACAAGCTCATTGAGCGATGGGTTCACATGGTCAAAACGCACGCGTTCCTATGCTTCCAGATTATCCATGGCACCAAAAGCGCAACGGATTTCAGCGCCTTGCGAAGCGCTGGCGGTGTGGATTCCATCGCGCGCAGCCACCAGTCCATGAGTGAGGCGTCGTGCTCAGGCGCCGGCGCCGGTAAGCGCAGCCAAGAGAGAACCTCGTGCCATGTTTGCCTAGTGAAAGGGCACGTGAGCAGCAAGTGTCCGATCGTCTCCGGTTCTTGGTCGCACAGAGCGCACCGCGGGGTGGTTTTGCAGGCCGCTACGTGCGAGCCGCTCCGCGGTCCAGCAACGATCTTGGCATGCCAGCCAATGGAAGAATTTCACTTTTGGCGGCGCACAACTCTTCCATATGAGCTTCCAAGAGTGGCAGACCGTCGCTCCCTGGAAGGAGGCCTGGTAGCAAGACTGTGCGGTGTAGTCCAACTCCAGAGAAGCTTGTCTGGCTCGTTGGACAACTCGGTATGCTGCACTAAGTGCCATTTCTTCAGGTACTGTCCAATCTCAGGGAGGCCAAGTACTCCATGAATGCGGCGCGCCCAGCTGTTGCGGTGATGCCCTCCGCCACCGTTCTCAATTTTTGGCAATTCTTCGGGATGCACTGATACAGCATGGGCGCTAGCTCGCGGATGGACTAGCCGCCGAGCCAACGGTCCTCCCAGAAGAGGGCGGTCGAGCCGTCCCCGATGGCCATGGTCGTGGAAGCGTAGAAGAGAGCGCGCTCCTCCGTTGTGAATTGCAGGTTGAGCCCTTGCCATATGCGATCAGAGTCCGTACGCACTAGCCAGAGCCATCGGAGCCAAAGCGCGAGCCCAGTGTGCTCGAGATCACGGACACCTAGGCCACCATATTCGATCGGGCGGCAGACATGGCGCCAATTCACGTGACAGTGATCACCATGGGCATCCGCATGACCGACCCAAAGAAAGCCACGCCGAATCTTCTCGAGTTGCTTCAGAATTTTCTTTGGGGGCGAGCACGAGCAGTTGGTGTATCAGAATCGCGTTGAGCACCGACTTGACAAGCGCAAGCCATCCGACCTTGTTCATCAACCATGCCTTCCAGGTTGGGAGATGTCCAGCCACCGTGTCGACGAGGGGTTGCAACTGGGCCGCGGAGGGACGGCGGGTAGTAAGCGGGATGCCAAGATAGGTGACCGGCAGGGCTACCGCGGGGCATCCCAGCAGCTCAATCAGTCCCGCACTAGAATCATTGCCGTGAAGGACCGTGGCAGAGCTCTTGGTGTATTTCACCTGGAGTCCGGAAGCCGTGCCAAACACGCCCAGATGCCCTTGACAGCGGAGACCTCATCAGTCGTGGCGTGACAAAAGAGCATCACGTCGTCGGCATAGAGGGAAATCACCGGGATGGTGCGTCGGGGGTGGAGCTGTTGGAGGATGCCGGCCTGGAGGGTGCGGCGCATCAGCCGTCCAAGCGTGTCCACCGCCAGCACGAAGAGCTGCGGGGAGGTGGAGTCGCCTTGGCGCAGTCCGTGGCGGTGCCAGATCGAAGGGACGGGGACTCTGTTGAGCATGACATGAGTACTCGCCGTGGACATGAGGATGGCCAGCCACTCCCTGAATAAATCACCAAACCCATACCGGCGCAGTACCTTGAAGAGGAAGGGCCAGGAGATGGAGTCGAAGGCGCGCGTGAGGTCGAGCTTGAGCATGATTCTGGGCACGCCAAGTTGATGCAGCAGCTTGAGGGATTGCCAGACTAGAATGAAGTTGTCGTGGAGGGGCGATGAACGTGTTTTGGTTGCGGCTGACAAGAGCGTCGAGCTGATTTTGATGCCGACTTGTAATGGCAAAGTTGATGTTTAGCAATGCAAATGCTTTGACATAGTACTCCCTCCGTCCTGTTAGAAGGGAGAGAGAGGATTGGTGGAATAGTTGTTGTATTGCTTGAGCCTTGTGGGCTTATATATAGGAGTACATGATCTGCTTGGAGTACAAGGCAAGGTAGAATAATATCCTACGCTATCCTAGCTTTCCTAATAATCACGATACTCAACATCCCCCATAGTCACAATGGTAGCGACGTAGACGGTGAGACTGGAGAAGAATCCGAAGGTAAGCCGATGAACACCCCCCCACAGTCGTAAAGGCTGACGCATTGCGGAAGTTGTGGCTGGAGTGGAAACCGACGAGGTTGCTCAAGCAAGGCGGTAGCCCTTTGTGTCGTTTGTTGAAGTAGCCGAGAGCGTAGGGTGGTGTAGCCGTTTGTTGAGGTAGCCGTGCGAGGGACGCCGTGGTCGATGTCGAGTCGGGGTGGCCAGTGTCGAGGTAGTCGCCGTGGACCGGGAAGAAGAGCGACGGCGGGGGCCTGAGGAGGCGGCGGCGGCTAGGTCAGAAGTGCGGCGACGGTGCCCGAAGTAGGCGAGGAAGAACCCGACAGCATGACGAAGACCGACACGAACGGTGGTGTTCTCGCGCCAAGGGAGGCGGCGCGACGCATACCACATAGAAGTCGACGCGCGGGGACGGCGGAGTAGACTTCGCACTGCGACGCTACGACCCGAAGGGGCAACGCAGCGGTAGCGCGTGGGTCGGGGTGACGGCGGGGAAGACCTCATGGCGGTTGCAGGGACCGCGTGCCACGCTCGCTACGGCCCGACCGGGCGACGCAGCGGCAGCGCAAGGGTCGGTGCAGCCTCGGAGACAGCCTGGAGTGGATGGCGGTAGACCACGGGCCGTGGCACTACGGCCCGAAGAGGCGACGCAACGATAGCGCACGGGTTGGTGCAACCACGGAAACGACCTCATGGAGGCGATGGGGACCACGTGCCGCGGCGCTACGACCCAAAGGGGCGACGCAGCGGCGGCGCGATCGCTGCTGTCACGGGAAGAACCATGGACGGCGACACTGCGGTCCGCAGGGACGACACAGTTGCAGCCCGTGCTCAATCGGTGGATAGGCGCACAAACTGTACAACGATCTTCATGTAATCCGGCACGGAACACATCAGACACGGGACGTTGCAACAGCCTGCAACCAGGCTTGGACACATACTGCAGGAAGGCACAAGAGGAGTTCCCACTAGCACGGGACGCACCATGCACAGGTAGCAAACGTGCATGCATCCGGAACGTGGCCACGCTATGGATCGGTTTGCTGGGGCGGGCGATCGGGCAGCCAAGCACGCCCGCGCATGACGTGTGACCCACGGACCAACGCGGCGGCGAGGACGTCGGGTCACGCACGACCGCGTGAGCGACCGCATCTGGCTTGGGCATGAAGTCTGGGGCGCCATGTGACACCCGATTCAGTTCAAGTCGATGAAGATGTTGATGGTGTAGTCGGGCGTTGTTGATGACGAACGGCGGCGAGCGACTTAACCCGATCTATAGATCGGAAAACCAAAAAAGAACACCGATCAAAGGACCGGTGAGAGAAAAAAAACCCGGATCAAGGATCGAGAAAAAGACGCTAGGGCAGTCAGTCAACATGACCGGTGGACGGACCCTAGGTACGGGCGGCACGGCCCCCGGCGGCGGTCATGGAGGCCGACCGCCCCGGGGGCGGCGCGCGGGTGCGGAAGCGGCGGCGGCTAGGGTTTAGGATCGATTAGGCTGATACCATGTTAGAAGGGAGAGAGATGATTTGTGGAATAGTTATTGTATTGCTTGAGCCTCGTGGGCATATATATAGCTATATAGGAGTACATGATCTGGTTGGAGTATAAGGCAAGGTAGAATAATATCCTACGCTATCCTAGGTTTCCTAATAATCATGATACTCAACACGTCACAAAATAAGTGACTCAACTTTATACTAACTTTAGTACTCCATTCGTTCCTAAATATTTGTCTTTATGGACTATCACATACGGATGTATATAGTCATATTTTTAGTGTAGATTCGCTCATTTTGCTCCGTATATAGTCACTTGTTGAAATATCTAAAAAGACAAATATTTAGAAACGGAGGGAGTACAAATTAGTATAAAATTGAGTCACTTATTTTGAAATGGAGGGAGTATAACTTTAATGGCTTTTGCCTAATCAATCAGTGGCACAGTTGGTTTGACAAATGACACTGTTGTGCAGGTATATAGACACACACGTTACACTAGCGCAACAGTCGTCTACCGTGGAAGAATTTGTCGGATACTTGGGCAGTTCCGATGACTCGAGACGGCGGTGAAGACGGCGGTGAAGGCGGCGGGCAGGCGGTAGTGGTTGATCTTCGAGTAGCGAGGAGGAGTAGTTAGATTTGTTTTAGTGTTAATCTTTCATGTAAAATTTCGTTTGAATGTAAAATATCCTAAATATGAGCGAATTGTGTTGCTTTAACGAGTAATGGAATGGTTGTATAATGTATCACTTATTGATATTGTTTTTGTTATTAATGAGATATTTTCATTGATATTGTCAAAATGTGAAGTAAACACATAAGATACCAGCAAAAATTTAAGCAACATAAAAAAAAGCACCCAACCACCGATGCTGAGCCCATAGAGGCTTCCAGAAGTTACCCAAATCAAGCCCAAAGGTGACTCGCGCGGCTGATTAAGCCCACTAACGGGCCCAGAAACGGGGTCCAACGGGGCACTGAGGAGTTAGATTAAAGGAGTTCGAAATGGGGGGCGGAGGCAGCTATTTAAGTCGCTCTCGCCCCCGCTTCCGAGGTGGGACTAAATATGGCGTTGCAACTCGCCCCTCAATGCACGCGGCCACTGCAGGGCTCAGGATGCCGTTTTCTGTGCTATCACCGGCCGGCCCAGTTCGACCCATAGTGGCAAGGCGCCACTCGCCCCCTCCCACGGCCCACGCCACCTCCCTCGCCAGCTGAGGCAAATTTTGTGTGGGCGTGTTGGGCGTGCATCGGGCAGGAGATCGAGGAGGATCTGGCGAGGCGGGTCAAAGTCATTGGAG
This sequence comes from Aegilops speltoides, assembly GCA_021437245.1. Lineage (NCBI taxonomy): Eukaryota > Viridiplantae > Streptophyta > Magnoliopsida > Poales > Poaceae > Aegilops > Aegilops speltoides. The sequence continues at coordinate 454,500,907 of CM038145.1, read as the reverse complement.
TCGGGAGGCGAGGCTGATCCGGTCGGTGCGTGGTGGCGGGATCCTAGGGAGGCGCTGGTGAAGGAAATATGCCCTAGAGGCAATAATAAAGTTATTATTTATTTCCTCATATCATGATAAATGTTTATTATTCATGCTAGAATTATATTAACGGAAACATGATACATGTGTGAATACATAGACAAACATAATGTCACTAGTATGCCTCTACTTGACTAGCTCATTAATCAAAGATGGTTATGTTTCCTAACCATAGGCATGTGTTGTCATTTTATTAATGGGATCACATCATTAGGAGAATGATGTGATTGACATGACCCATTCCGTTAGCCTAGCACTTGATCGTTTAGTATATTGCTATTGCTTTCTTCATGACTTATACATGTTCCTGAAACTATGAGATTATGCAACTCCCTTTTATCAGAGGAACACTTTGGGTGCTACCAAACGTCACAACGTAACTGGGTGATTATAAAGGAGTACTACAGGTGTCTCCAAAGGTAGATGTTGGGTTGGCATATTTGAGATTAGGTTTTGTCCTCCGATTGTCGGAGAGGTATCTCTGGCCCTCTCGGTAATGCACATCACTATAAGCCTTGCAAGCAATGTAACTAATAAGTTAGTTACGGAATGATGCATTACGTAGCGAGTAAACAGACTTGCGGTGCGAGATTGAACTAGGTATTGGATACCGGCGATCGAATCTCGGGCAAGTAACATACCGATGACAAAGGGAACAACGTATGTTGTTATGCGGTTTGACCGATAAAGATCTTCGTAGAATATGTAGGAACCAATATGGGCATCCAGGTTCCGCTACTGGTTATTGACGAGAATAGTTCTAGGTCATGTCTACATAGTTCTTGAACCCGTAGGGTCCGCACGCTTAACGTTACGATGGCAGTTTTATTATGAGTTTATAAGTTTTGATGTACGAAGTTTGTTGAGTCCGGATGTGATCACGGACATGACGAGGAGTCTCGAAATGGTCGAGACATAAAAATTGATATATTGGACGACTATATTCGGACACGGAAGTGTTCGGGTGATTTGGAGAAAACCGGAGTGCCGGAGGTTACGGAACCCCGGGAGAGTTAATGGGCCACATGGGCCTTAGTGGAAAGAGAGAGGGCGGCGGGGTGGGCCACGCCCCTCTCCTCTGGTCAGGTGGACTAGGAGGAGGCGCCCCCTCTTTCCTTCCCCTCTCCCCTTCCTTTCCCCTCCTAGTAGGAGTAGGAAGGGAGTCCTCTCTACTAGGAGGAGGACTCCTCCTCCTTAAGCGCGCCCACAAGGGCGGCCGGCCTCCCCTGCTCCTTTATATACAGGCGGGGGCACCCTAGAGACACACAAGTTGATCTACGGATCGTTCCTTAGCCGTGTGCGGTGCCCCCTCCACCATATTCCACCTCGGTCATATCGTCACGGAGTTTAGGCGAAGCCTGCGCCGTAGAACATCATCATCGTCACTGCGCCGTCGTCTTGTGGAACTCATCGAAGCTTTGCTGGATCGGGCCGGGGATCGTCATCGAGCTGAGCGTATGCTGAACTCGGAGGTGCCGTCGTCCGGTACTTGGATCGGTCGGATCCTCGAAGGCGTCGACTACATCAACCGCGTTGTGCTAACGCTTCGCTTACGGTCTCACGAGTGCGTGGACAACACTCTCCCTGCTATGTCATCACCATGATCTTGCGTGTGCGTAGGAATTTTTTGTAATTACTCGTTCCCCAACAACTAGTTGGCAGTTGGGATCCTGGGTAGGTGGGATTCGGTGGGTCCGTGGCGGCAGGATCCGAGGGAGGCGCTGGTTGGCTGGGATGCGAGGTAATCTGCTGTCATAGCGGCGTGTATATGAAAAACATGCATGAGACAATAACACGTGAAAAACATGGCATGAGACAATAACATGAACGGGTGCGTTTTTTCACCACGTCGGTCAACCCAGGTAGTATAACACATGCAATGGCATCATCATCATGAAACGACAGCAAACAAAATAAACAAAATTTTGAAACTGCAGACAATTGCACCAAAGTTCGTTGCTCGTTGCACTAGGGGTACGTGAGTGCTGTCGAGGGTGATGCCAACAAGCGGAAAAAGTTTCGTGACATTTGGCGGAGTAAAAAAAAGTAGTCGGGAACCCCCCTCCGGTAGATCGAAAAGAAGCTCGTTGCACTCGGGGTACATGATCGCATGCATGCAATTGCACCAAAGTGGGCGGACATGCGGGCACGGCCTATGTAGGGCCCCATGCAAGGTTGGAATGAAAACGGACACAAGACGAATGTTGCGTCACGTCCGGCCAGTGTTTTACGGCATTTTAACGGGGAAAATCCTAGGAAATGCGTCGAGCGTCGGAAAAATATGCAAACTGGCGTGGGTGCTGTCGAGGGTGATGCCAACGTGCGGAAAAAGTTTCGTGCCATTTGGCGGAGTGAAAAAAAAGTAGTCGGGAACCCCCCTCCGGTAGACCGTAAAGAAGCTTCACCATCATATGTGCACCGCAGTCACAACGAGTCTCCGGTCTAAGCCTGCGCTTGCGGCCCTCCATGGTTATGAACTTGCTCTGCCTTCTCCCTGCCCTGGAGCAAAGAAACCGTCGGTACCGTATCATTCCCGAAGCACCTCGTTTCACCTTCTGTTTCCTGATGCTAAACCCGTGCTCTCTGGCGTGATTGTTGTAGAATATGTATGCATCCCCTTGCGACCGAAAGGTCATAGCCATGACCTTCCAATGTGTCTCAAGCATCTTCTGCTGCCTTTGAGCCTCCTCAATATCGATCTCTCCCTCATCGTGATCAACGCTCGGACCATCTGACTCCTCCTAAAACATTCATTTAAAAATATATATGCCAATTATTATCATTTAAATCATACTATTGATCGATGTACAACAACTATCAACTAACCTGGCTCAAGTTGTCTGCAAATGATTCCTGCCAACTATGTTGCACATTATCAACATCCACATCTTCCTGTAAATTTGTACACAAAGATATATAGTTAGCCATGCCATACTTTTCAAAATCAAAAATAAAAACAAAATATACGCCACTTACGTTTTCGCTATTTGCGCCATGTTCATTATTATCAAAATCCTCCGGAGGTAAGATATCATATGACGAGACGGAATCGTTGTCGCTGCTATCATCATCTTCGTTCAAATTATCGTTATTGGTCTTAGTCACCTTATCAGTACCATTCTCGTCCCTCCCGAATGCGGATTCTTCGTCCATGTCAACACGCCTAACTCAAGAACTGCAAAACATCGTGTGTTAGGTTTAGTACAATGCATCATGCCCAAAGCAACGCTAGTTCTGTAAATCATGCCCTAGTCCGTAGAGGAGGCGCTGCGGCGGGAGGTTTTGATGAACCCTAAACCCTAAATCCGTGCATGCATGAACTAGGCCTGACTTCTATCCATCATGCCCGCCCCATGCCCGCTAGGTTTAGATGACAAACCTTGGCCCGCGGTGTAGACGCGTCGCGGCGTTCGGCAGCGATGCTTTGCGGAGCGGCATCGACGTCGGGCCCTTCACGTCCCCGGCGTAGGAGGGCAGCGGTGAGATGCGGCGGCAGACGGCGTTGCGGCAGCGGTGTCGGACGGGTTTGGCGGCGTCGAGCGTCGGGCCCTTCACGTCGCGTCGTCGGACGACAGTGAATCTTGGCGGCAAGCGGCGTTGGGGCGGTGAGATGCGGCGGCGGGCGGCGTTCGACGCCGAGGGCGGCGATAGGCGGCGACGGACGCCGAGGGCGGCGAAGGCGGCGTTGGGGCGGCGAGGTGGCCTCGGGCGGGGTTGGACGGCGGCGATCGCGGCGGCGATCGCCAACTTTGGAACAACCGTGATCGGCGGGCGCGGGCGACGGATGGGCGGGCGAGAAGATGGGGGGCGGCCCAGATCGTGGGTAGTTTTTTTTTCATCATGCGCGGTATCGTATGCCCGGCAGAGCTATACTGTCTGAGGTGGGTATCGTTTCTTCCGTATGCCCATTCTGCCCTTCTACGTTTTGTGGGGGAGGGTCTACCGAAGCAAGGCCCTTTATTTATTTGTCCAGTTTGGTAACTTCCTGCGTACCTGAATAATTGTAGGACTAGCAGCAACTTGCTTGGCCTCATGAATAAGGCAGTGGCATAGGCTTTGCCTCTGCCGGCTCATTAGTGCCTCCGGTTTCATTATCTTCGTGTCTTTCGTGCACACCTCATGATAATTCATTCAACTGATTGGTATGGAGTACTTCCATGGTCTCTTGGATAACCTCTGTGCTTATGCTCCGTGTTTCCGTGTTGTATGGGGACTTCAATCTCGAATCTTTGCTGCTGGTAGCACCAAAATGTTGTTGGATTGCTTGGCTTGAGGACGATCTTCGGAATGTCTTGTTGTACAGGAACCCATGGCAGCGGCCACCGCCTTTTGCTGCCAGGTAGCGGCGGTGGCTGCCGTTCCAAGGCTCGACATCCGCTCCTATCAGCAGCTGAATGACGTCCGGCTCCGGTTGTGGGATGATTGGTGGTTCAGTAGTTGGTGAGCCTTCGGCCCGTGCTTGGAAAATGGATTTTTTTTTTCATTCAACAGCACTGTTTATGTATTTGGTTCAATGAATTGAGCAAAGAAAAGGTGGAGGGAATTTCATTTAATCTCACTTTTAAAGAAGAAAAAACTTTACCATCCACTTGGACCACTTTTTTGCAATGTTCGACAAGAATCTAGTTGCAATTTCATGTGTTTTGACTTTGATTTGATTGTGTTTTTTCTATTCCTTTCGAAAACAAAAAGAAAGTAAAAAAGAGTGTGTTGAACCGCATCTCCCTCCCAAGCTCGTAGGTAGTGGCATAGCTAGTATTTTGGGTCAAGGTGGTCCAATCCTCGATACATAAAATTCCCACAAAAATAACATACCAACATACGAATGCAGAATTCATCACAAGCATAGAACATTTATTGGATTTATTGCACGGGTAACATGATTGATTGTCCAAACCCTCCCCTTACATGTAATAGCTGAGGCAAATGACAAGACACTTCAGAGCAAACACATTACAAAGATAGGAGGGGATTGACCACATGACCGATGAATAGAACCACACCGGAAGTGTCTTCTCGGATAAGGAAGAGGAAAGGGTGATCCGCGATGAAATCCATGTCTGAGGTCGGCCTTGCTTGTAGCAGGACTGCTTTAGCAATAGTTGCTGCCGCAGCCTCAGTTCCTGTTTCGTTCACTTCGACAAACGTTTTGTGGAAAACGGATGAGATGCGGAGGGCCTGTGACATTGGGGAATCCACCATCTCCGAAAGATCTGCTTCATCACTGAATGGCAGTTGCAGACCCAAATGTTTGAGCAAATCAGATGCTTCAATTCCAAATGATATCTTGAACTTGGGGAGCTTGAATTGCCTGAGTGCAACCTTCTGCCTTGGGATATGGCGCTCTAGGAACTCAGGTTCATCACTCAACTTTTCGGCCAAGCTCCAAAGGCCACCTCGTGCTTCTGGGAGAACGATGTACATGGAGAACTGCCTCTTGTCCTCACCTTGCTTGTAAGGAAGCTTAAGTACCTTCAAGCCATCGGAAGATGAAAGGTATTGATCTTCTATGCTGTACATGAATGGTGTTTGAATTGAGCTCCCATCAAGAAGGTAGAAGTAGTCGTTTTTTGTTCCATATGCATCAAACTCCTCTTCCCAAGCTCCTTTGAAATAAAGGGCATTGCCAAGAAGAAGTCTAGTGGTACTGCTAATAGATCCTGGTGGGACAATATCTTTGATGAGACCGGTTGTGACTTTCTCTACCCATGAGTTCACTTGAGCAGTAACTTCATGGCCTGGACCAAGTCAAAATAAAGAAAGGCCAATTATGTAATGAAAATAATTTGACAACACTATTGTGCTACCCAGTTTGCAATAAATAAATAATCCCAAAATACAAAACATTACAGTTGTGCCAAGAATGCAAGGCAGAATACTAACGTTTTACAAAGCATTTCTATGTATAGTAAAGTGTCACACACATAGTAAAATCATCACACCACAGATGACAGAAAAATATTCATATGTGCATACGAAATTGATTAAATGGTCATCACAACATCTCGAAGCACCATTTTGCAATACCTAGGAAAATTCAGCACATAGAGATCGGCTATACATACTCCTATATGTACACTACTCTGGACCACAATAAGCAACATGACAACACGACGATGAATATTCCCAAGGTATCATAAATTCACATGAACAACAATTACATTTCAATAATTAAGTTGGACAGAAATGCCAAGGGACTAATAAGTACTCCATGCATATTACAAGTACGAGCTAGACAAAAATAAATTGCATAAACCTGAATGGTTTAACAGTGGGGTATTAAGACGGATCTGTTTTATTTTACCCAACCAACCCAGATACTATATGTATGTACCTATAGAAAGTTGGAAACGGTGCTAGAACTTCTAGTGTTAAAAACAGTGGTACAGATATAACCACTTAATTTCAAAAGGAAAAGGACTATAACAAATCTTGAGGCTTTTCTAAATATCAGCATAAACACAATACCACTATATTACATCAGCACAAAACAAGCACTTTGGGAGAAACAGTGGCATATGCCATAGTTATTTAACTCTGTACATGATAATGTCATAGATATATAACGAGCAAACCTTTTTACCCTGTATTTGTTTTATGGTGAAGAAGGGGTGTCACCTTAGTTTGGAAGTCCACGGACTGAGCTTCGGCCTTGTATTTGCACACTGCAAGCTCCTGGAAGGATGGCTTGAGCGGCAGCGACGCGTCCACGAAGACGCCATTAGCAAAGGCGACGCGCGGACCGCTGACATAGGACGCGTCGGTGAGCACGAACTGCACCACCTGCTCGGCGAGCGCGTGGAGCCTCTCAGCCTCGCCTTCCCCCAGTGTAGCGACTAGTTGGTCGTGGTGGCGCCCAGCGCCAGCGGTGATGAGGCTGGCGCGACGTGAGAGAGACGGAGAGAATGCAACATTGTTGGCAGTAGATTCGGGGTTGGATGAGATAGTGGAGGCGAGGCGAAAGCCGAAGCGGGTCTGGTGCGCAATGGAGAGGCGGATGTCGGTGGCGAGGGTGGTTGCCATGGCTGGGGTGGTGGTTTGTTGGGCTTTTGTTAGAGTTGAGAGACAGAGGGATTGACTTGGAAGTGTTATTTTCATCGGTGACCTGTGCTATTTAATGGGAGCCACGGGCCCAAAGATGTGCAAAAGGTTCGAAGCATATGCGTTGTGACCAACAAAAGTACAAAACTATAAAAGCAAATCGGGAAGCCTCTCGATCAGCTGCATCATAAAAGGAAGATAAGTGGTTTGTTGTCTCTCGTTTAATTAGTCACCGCTGTGTCATTTCATATATCTGGAAGAAACCTGAACTTATCCTATCTCGAGTTAGCATGGCGCTTCCGGTACGTCTGAATTCTATAGAACACCAGATTTATGGGAGACCACTACACGCCACGTAACATTTTAACTGGTCGTTTTAAAAGCATTGTTCATCTTATTAAGATCACACAACCGATTAGCAATACTAAATTCCAAACTTGAGATAGCGATGCCAACCTGTAAAGTTCTAATTAGTAAAGAAGATGTGCATGGCATAGCATAATTAGGATTTGCGCCACACAACTGATTAGTAGTACTAAATTCCAAGTTTGAGATAGCTAGTCAACGTGTAAAGTTTTAACTAGAAAAGAGGATTTGCATGATATTGCATGACAAAGCCTAATTGGGATTTGCTTCACTTGCCGTGGGTGTGGGCTTAACTTGTGTGTTATGATCCAATAGACGATACCGCGGCATACCCAATGCCACCCCTAGAAGATGACAAAGCTGATAGTATATATGTGCTCTTCATCACTTTTGCTACTTCCCCTAGAACATTCGATTTATGTGGAGTTTGCTACATGTCTCACGACCTTTTTTGTTGTTTAATTAAGAAGCATAGTGTTTTTCTAAGATCACACAACCGATTTGTTGTACTAAATTCCAAGCTTGGGATTGCGATGCCAATGTGTAAAGTTTAACTACTCCCTCCATCCCATAATGTAGGACGTTTTTTGCCACTAGTGTAATGTCAAAAAACGTCTTAGATTATGAGATGGAGGGAGTAGTAAAGAACATTTGCGTGATATTGCAATGCATAAGGTGACTTTATAACATTGGTTTATAGGTAATGTAAGATTATCTTCGTATCTTCAGTTGAGAGATCATAACTGTTACTTTTTCTTTTTGTTACAGAAATGCCCCTTTACAGCCATTTGTGAATAACCAAATTTTAAGTGAGGACTAATTCCCGACAAACCTTTGCTCAGCTGTTGCCCACCTCCCATAATCCTTTTATGGCAGGCTGCCACTGGGCTCTTTTATCCTGGTCCTGCTTCTTCTATTCACCTTTTATGAGCTTATCATGCAGCTCCATACCTTTCCTCAGCTGCTCTCTTTGTACCTCCTATCCTCTCTTCTGGGTGAACTCTTTTGCTTCTCCTCCATCCCATCCAGCTGCCTTGCTACCAGTTTGCCTCCTCCCTAGTGATACTGCTCTAATGTTTGGTTGTTTCCTCGCTATAGCTCTTCGGATGGGTGATAGCTTTGGAAATTTCCCATTCCCGACATGTCCTATTGTGATTCGAAAGCTATCACCTTAATGTAGATATTTGATGAGTAGCAATACCAAGCATTTGGCTTCAAAGTTCAGACTTCCTTCATCATATACACACTTATAACTACGCCCTTTCACATTGATGCTCATTTTGAATAGTTACGATACATGCCTCTTCCTGGACTAGTGATTGCTATGAGAGCATGGGGTCGTTTAGTCTTATACTACTATGTGTCTTGTTGTTTTCACTTGTAGTTTACGAACACAGGTGTTCTGTTTAGATATTGTTTTGGTATATATCCATGTCGATCTCACTTGCATCTGTAATGCTGCAAGTGGACGATGGCTCCCCAACGTTCGGCTCGCTCCCCACGCTTCTCTCCCACCCAGGGTTTGGGTTACCGCTCGAAATTTCGAGATTTACCATGGTTACCGCATATTTCTGTTCCCCTCAATAAATGGGCATTTCCAGCAATTTTTTTTTATTTTTTGATTTTTTTAATTCAAACGCTCAATGTATAGTAAAGTGTGGCAGCACCTCACAGCATGCGCGTAGACAACGTTCCACTGAGCTAATAGCTCTTTTATGATAAATATAAGTTCAAGTGCTATCTATATCTATTTTGAAAGAATTTGAATTCAAAATTCATTTATAAATTTCGTTTGGAATTTTCTCTAAATTTTGTGGTAACCACCTTTACCGGTCCCCCTCGGTGAAAATGCCCCATTCGGTAACCAAAACCTTTCTTGCACCCATCCCCGCGCGTCGGCTGCTCGCTCCGACGGCCGGCGGACACCCTCCGTCCGCCGGCTGCTCGACGGCCGGCGGTCACCCTTCCACAGCCCCACCTGACGGCCAACGATGAGCTTCGGAATGTCTTGTTGTACAGCAACCCATTGCGGCGGCCACCGCCTTTTGCTGCCAGGTAGCGGCGGTGGCTGCAGTTCTAAGGCTCGATCTCCACTCCGATCAGCAGCTGATTGACGTTCGGCTCTGGTTGTAGGACAATCGGTGGTTCAGTAGTTGGTGAGCCTTCAGCCCGTGCTCGGAAAATGGATTTTTTTTTTTCATTCAACAGCACTGTTTATATACTTGGTTCAATGCATTGATCAAAGAAAAGGTGGAGGGAATTTCATTTAATCTCACTTTTAAAGAAAAAGAACTTTACCATCCAATTGGACCACTTTTTTGCAATGTTTGACAAGAATCTAGTTACAATTTCATGTGTTTTTTACTTTGACTTGATTGTATTTTTTCTATTCCTTAAAAAGAGAGTCAAAATGAGTGTGTTGAACCACCTCTATCTCCCAAACTCGCACGCAGTGGCACAGCTAGTATTTTTGCTCAAGGTGGTGCAATCCTCGATACAGACGATTCCCACAAAAATAATATGCCAACATACGAGTGTAGAATTCATCACAAACATAGAGCATTTATTGGATTTATTGCATGGGTAGCATGATTGATTGTCGAAACCCTCCCCTTACATGTAACATGCGAGGCAAATGACAAGACACTTCAGAGCAAACACATTACGATGATAGGAGGGGATTGACCACATGACCGATGAATAGAACCACACCGGAAGTGTCTTCCCGGATAAGGAAGAGGAAAGGGTGATCCGCGATGAAATCCAAGACCGAGGGCGGCGGTGCTTGTCGCATGACTACTTTAGCAATAGTTGTTGCTGCAGCCTCAGTTCCTGTTTCGTTCACTTCGACAAATGCTTTGTGGAAAATGGATGAGACGTAGAGGTTATGTGCCATTGGGGAATCCACCATCTCTGAAAGATCTGCTTCAGCACCGAATGGCAGTTGCAGACCCAAACCTTTGAGCAAATCAGATGCCTCAATTCCCAAGGATATCTTGAACTTGGGGAGCTTGAATTGCCTGAGTGCAACCTTCTGCCTTGGGATATGCTGCTCCAGGAACTCTGGTTCGGCACTCAACTTTTCTGCCAAGCTCCAGATACCACTTGGTGCTTCTGGAAGAAGGATGTACATGGAGAAGTGCCTCTTGCCCCCACCTTGCTTGTATGGAAGCTTAAGTACCTTCAAGCCATCAGAAGAAGAAACATATTGTTCTTCTGAGCTGTACATGAATGGTGTTTGAATTGAGCTCCCATCAAGAAGGTAGAAGTAGTTGCTTTCTGTTCCACATGGATCAAACTGATCTGTCCAAGCTCCTTTGAAATAAAGGGCATTGCCAAGAACAAGTCTAGTGGTATTGCTAATAGATCCTGTCGGGAGAATATCTTTGATGAGACCGGTTGTGACTTTCTCTACCCATGAGTTCACTTGAGCAGTAACTTCTGCGGCCTAGATCAAGTCAAAATAAAGAAAGGTCAATTATGTTATAAGAATACATTGAAAGTACTATTGTGTCACCAATGTTTAAAAAAAAATCCTCTCAATGTATAAAATATTATACTTGTGCTGAGAATACAAAGCAGAATACTAAGGTTTTTGCAAGACATTTGTATACGTAGTAAGGTTTCACACACATAGTAAAATCATCACATACAAGCACGGTGGTAGAAAAAAAATCATATGTGCATACGAAAATGATTAAATGGTCATCACAACATCTCCAAGCAATATTATGCAATACCTACAGGAGTTCAGCACATAGAGATTGGTTATACATATTCCTATACGTATGCTACTGTAGAGTACAACAAGCAACATGCCAGCACAACGATGAATGTTACCAAAGTATGGTAAATTTGTGTAAACAATAACTACAATTCAATAATTAAGTTGGACAAAAAAGAGAAGGGATTAATAAGTACTCCATGCATATTACAAGTTTGAGCTAGACAAAATTAAATTGTACAAGCAGCCTGAACGGTTTAAAAGTAGGATATATTAAGTCGAATCTATTTTATTTTACCAACCAACCGAAATACTATATGTATGTACCTATAGAAAGTTGGAAATTGTTCTAAAACATCTAGTATTAAAAACAGTGGTACAGAAATACCCACTAAATTTCAATGGAAAGGGACTAATAACAAATTTTGGAGGCTTAGTTAAATGTCAACATAAACACAGTACCTCTATGTTACATCAGCACAAAACAAGCACTTTGAGAGAAACAATGGCATGCCATACTCCAGCCTCAACATAATTATGCCATAGATAACATACAAATTCTTTTACTCTGTATTTGTTTACCGGTAAAAACCTTGCTGTCATTTTGAGAAGGAGCTAGACAAGGAAGGGGGATCACCTTAGTTTGGAAGTCCACAGACTGGGCCTCGGCCTTGTACTTGCACACTGCGAGCTCCTGGAAGGATGGTTTGAGCTGCAGCGACGCGTCCACGAAGACGCCATTGGCGAAGGCGACGCGCGGGCCGCCGATGTTGGACGCGTCGGCGAGGACAAACTGCACCACCTGCTCAGCGAGTGTGTGGAGTCCTTCAACCTCGCCTTCTCCCAGTGTCGTGGCGAGTTGGTTGCGGGTGGCGCCCCCCGCGCCAGCGGTTATGAGGCTGAGCGCGACATGGAGGGAGACCGGAGAGAATGCGGCATTGTTGACAGTAGACTCGGGGTTGGATGAGATAGCGGAGGCGAGGCGGAAGGCGAAGCGAGTCTGGTGCGCAATGGAGAGGCGAACATCAGTGGCGAGGGTGGTTGCCATGGCTAGGGTGGAGGTTCGTTGGGCTTTTGTTAGAGTTGAGAGAAAGATGGATGACTGGGAAGTGCTGTTTTCATGGGTGATTTGTGGCTATTTAACGGGAGGCACAAGCCCTGAGATATGCAAAGGTTCGAAGCATCTGCGCCATAAAGCAAGATAAGTGGTTTGTTGTCTCTTGTTTAATTAGTCATCGTTGTGTCATTTCGTATATATGTTAGAAACCTGAACTTATCCTATCTCGAGTTAGCGTGGTGCTTCCTGTCTGATCTTCCCGTACCTCTGAGTTCTGTAGAACATCGGATTTGTGGGAGACCACTACACGCGTCGTAACCTTTTAACCGGTCGTTTTAAAAGAATTATTTGTTTTCTTAAAATCACACAACTGATTAGCAATACTGAATTCCAAGCTTAAGATAGCGGTGCCAACCTGTAAAGTTTGAACTAGTAAAGAAGATGTGCATGGCATTGCATAATTAGGATTTTCATCATACAGCTGATTAGTAGTACTAAGTTCCAAGCTTGAGTTTTTTCTTGAGGGTGAACAACTTTATCTCTCAAATAATAGCAAGATCGTTTACAATTTGGTGAGAAACAAAGTCGGGTACCACATCATCCCACACACTAGATGATCTAGACGAAAGAGCATTTTTTGCTATGGCATCAGCAACAGCATTAGCCTCTCTACAGCAATGGATCACCTCCATCTTAGAGAACTCAGTCCCCAATTGCTGGCACTCCATATATATTGACACATCATGGCCTAAGTAAACCTCCTGATTGAAGATCTCCACCGCATTTGAGCTGTCTGACTCCAGTATAATGGAGTTGCACCCAATATTTGCTGCCAAAATGAGGCCATTCCGCATAGCCATCAATTCTGCCGAATTAACTGAGCTAATATGCGACATAAACCAAGATGCTGCTGCAATGTACTCTCCTTTGTCATCGCGCGCTACTGCTCCCGTGCCTCCGGACAAGTTCTCTGAGCAGAAAGCTGCATCAACATTTATTTTTACATTCCCTCTTGCTGGTTTTTTCCACATACGATCACGATGCCGGGCTGGAAGTTTTGGGGTTTCAGCCCGCACAAAGTTAGTGGCCAGGACCTTGATCGAGATACGCGTACGTTCAGGCGATCTGATCTCTTCTCCTTTGACATATTCCCTCCGTTGCCACCATATGTACCAGCTACCAACCGCCATGAGCTCCGCCAAGGGGAGATCTCCCATCATAGCCTGGCGTCTCATGAGAACCTCCATGGTGATCGCCCCTGATCGGTCTACCGCAACTGCCCGCTCCACTTCTTCCTTTACCCCAAGCTGATTCCATACATCCAGGCCCTTTGGCAAGTAAACAAGCAATGCTGGGAGTCCTCCATACCTACTACACAAATCGGACATTGTGCTGATGTTGGTATCACTACTAGGAAAAGGGCTATAGATAGGATTGATTCTAATGGCGCACCGTGGAAGCAGTGCGCCGCTACTATATACTAATGGCGCACCTGTTTGTGATACGCCATTAGTGTGGAAGACACTAATGGCGCACCGTAAACAGGGTGCGCCACTAGTATGAATTTTATTTTCCATTTTCCCATACATACTAATGGCGCATCTGGTCCATAATGCGCCATTACTATCTATAACTACTAATGGCGCACCAAGCAGGCAGTGCGCCATTACTGTAAATTTTGTTTTATTCTTTTTTTTGCAAAACTACTAATGGCGCATCGTCGCACAGTGCGCCATTACTAGTTTAAACTAGTAATGGCGCACTAAGAGGAGATGCGCCATTAGTATATATACTTATTATTTTTACTTTTTTGCAAAACTACTAATGGTGCACCGTCTGCTGATGCGCCATTAGTAACCAGGGTTACTAATGGCGCATCACCAGATGGTGCGCCATTAGTAACCTGGGACCAACAAGATATTTTGGACAGCCCACACCTACCCACTCACTTTCCCCACTTCATTTCATCCACCTCCTTCTCCAAGCTTTCGGCCATCTCCTTCTCCTCACCTCATTTCCACCATAGATTCAACAAAATTAAGTGGTGAAATTAGCTTTTTTTGATAGGTAAGTAAGGGAAAGCTATCTTCATGATATAGATCTACTTTTTTTTCTCCCTAGCTCGCTCCAACAACGTGCACATGCACTTTTTGTGGCCTAGCTAGATCTATGTATGTTTGTGGTGTTGCAAGTGTTTGTGGTGTTGCATATATGTTTGTGTTTGAAGGTACGGTATTTGAAATATCGATAGTTGCCAATATTTTGCGGAATGTTTTGATTCATTTCCGTTTAGCGGAATTTTGGCACTATGCATTCTTTTGGTCCTATTTTTAGGGAAGGTCATGCCAAATTTTTCTTGGTTCTAACATATCGTTTTGCTCTACCCTTGACGACCATAGTCCATACGATGGTGAAGGCATCGTGAATAGGTTTTTGAGCTCATGAAGGCCGAGATGCTTCAAAAGAAGCGAGGCGGAGAGAAGATGTCCATGTCGAAGATGCAAGCTGAAGAGCCTTATTGCGGACCCGGATTCGGGCAGGTGCGGGACCACCTGCTCTTGCGTGGTTTCATGGATGGCTATCGGTGGCAAGGTGATGAAGATGACTATCAAGTCGTCCATGGCGGGGCGGGCAAGAAATGAGGAAGGGCGACAAGACAAGTACCACCGCGGTGAGGGTGGGCGAGAAGGCGAAGAATCTCGAGGACATGATCACGGCGGTGATCTTGTACACGATCATCATGTAGAAGATGTCGTACATGATGATGAGGAAGATCAAGGCGAAGGGCATGATCATGAAGATGAAGATGCGGAGCGGGCGGCGATGGAGGCTGGGTGCAGGACCCTCATATTCAAGAGCTGCTTCTCAAGCGGACGGATAACGCAAGAGCTGCCGCCGAGAGAAAGCCAAGCTGGATCAGCTGGAGATAGACGCGGTTACTCCATTGTATGAAGGATGCAGGCCGAGGATACCGCTGAAAGTGCGCTCATGGCTCGGAGATGAAGGTAAAACACAAAATGACCGGCGCATGCTTCGGCGAGAACATGTCATTCGCACGAACGTCTTCCCAAAGGGAACAAGTGCCCGACCAGTTTCGAGGCGAAGAAAATCGTGTGTCCTCTGGATTTACCGCACGTGAAATACCATGTGTGCATGAACAATTGCATCATTTATCGGGACGAGCACGCGGAGTCTACCATATGTCCGGTGTCGGCGTCACTCGATACAAGAAGAGGAAGAAAGCTCCTCGAAAATCGGTGTGGTACTTTCGATCACTCCTCGTCTGCAGCGGTATTTCGCGGACCCTAAGGTAGCAAAGCTCCTGCGTTGGCACGCGGATAGGGAGGAGAAGAAGCGGGAAGATGGCGGAAATGATCCGGAGATAGATAAAAAGACAAGATCTGAGTCACCCTAAGGATGCGAGCGGTGGCAAGCGTTGAACCGAAGACCGAATTTGGGAAGGATCCAAGGAACATCGTCTTTGGGCGCGAGCACCGATGGAGTCAATCCGTTTGGCAGCAGAGAAGCACACATAACACCTGGCCTGTGTTTGTGTGGATGTACAACCTTCCCCTGGTTGTGCATGAAGAGGAAGTACATTCACATGAGTATGCTAATTGAAGGGCCAAAACAACCAGGAGCGACATCAATCATATCTGGGGCTGTTGAAGGAGGAGCTAGACACGCTGTGGAAAACGCCACCAATCGTGGGACACCGCAGAGAAAGAATATTTCCCTATGAGAGCCGCCTTTGCTCACGACGGTGCACGACTATCTCGATTACGGATATCTCGCGGGCAGGTAGTCCACGGATTTTACGGATGCGTAAGGTGCATGGATGACACAATGTATCGCCAGCTAGATAGAGATCCGGGTCTTGAAAACCGTGTTCATGGGACATCGAAGGTGGCCAGCGGCGATGACCCGTGGAGAAACGCAAGGATATGTTCGATGGTGAAACCGAACCAGCGCCCGTGTACGAGGCGGCGAGGAAATAGACAAGCTGTTGAAAAATTGGAAAGACTGCCTTTTGCCGGAAAGAAGCGAAAGGCGCCGAGCAGCTGCTGAAGGTATGGAAAGCGAGGTCTGTTTTACGGGACTTGCCGTCTTGGAAGATCCACCGTGTGCCTCACAGCCTTGATGTCATGCATATCACGAAGAGCGTGTGCGAGTCTGCTTGGTACCCTGCTCAACATGCGAGAGGACCAAAGATGGGCGAAAGCAAGGCGGACTTGAAATCAATGGGCATCGGCGGGAGCTTCACGCTAATGATGATGATGATGATGATGATGATGATGATGAGGCGAACGGGACACGGAAAGTCGTCGCAAAGGCAAAAGGCCAAGAAGACCGGAAATGACTACCCTCCGCGTGCTTCACTCTAAGTCGGGAGGAGATCGAGCAGTTTTCACCGCCTCCTAGGAGTAAAACTTCCTTATGGTTCTGCGGGAAGATAAGCGAGATACCTAGACCCAGTGAAGCGAAGTTCATGGGATGAAGTCTCACACGGTATCACGTCTTGATAGCGTAGATACTTCCGGTTGCAATCCGTGGGATCATGGGCGCGCACGTCCGTGAAAGCGCTATTTGGCCTATGCAACTTCTTCGATGTCATCTCTCGGAAGTCGATTGGCGTGAGGCAACTTAGAAGGCTACGAGGAAGAGATCGTGATGATACTATGCGAGCTTGAGATGTACTTCCGCCCGCATTCTTGACGTTATGGTGCATCTGTTGGTCCATATAGTGGAGGATATCATCAACTCGGGCGGCGTTCTGCACAGCATGATGCCGTTCGAAAGGATGAATGGTGTCATCAAAGGATCGTTCGCAACATGTCACGTCGAGAGGAAGCATAGCGGGGCTTTCGACCGAAGAGTGCATCTCCTCTGCACGAATTATCTAGGCATCGAGAACCCGTTGGTCGCCGTCAGCGGGCACCTCGGCGGGCTCGCTGGATGGGGTCACCATGAGGGTCACCGCGAAATGCATGTCGACCGGTCGACTCGCCGACTTTGAAAGAGCAAACCTAGTCGCGCTACAACACATAGATGTGGTCGATCCTTGGGTGGTAGAGCACAAAACCTTTATTAAGAAGACATACAATGACCAAGGCCAGCGAGAGGACGGACGGAGATATACTCAAAGAGCACAACTCATGTTTCACGCGTTGGTTCAAGCGAAGCTTCGTCGTACCCTTTACATGAGGATTCTTCGCGGAAGAACAACTCATATTCGCCTTGTCACGGCGCCGAGCACAACTGATGACCTATGAGGCGTCACGATATCATGACTACACATTCTACACGAGGCCAAGGACATGAAGAGCGATGGTTATCGAACTCCGGGGTAACGATGGAATCCTACACGGTAAAGACAAGGACAGATACTACGGAAGGATCGAGGAGATCTGGGAGCTGAGCTCTGTTGGAGAGAAGGTCCGATGTTCCGTGTCGGATGGGCCAAAAACGTCATAAAGAAGACCGATATTTCACCACCATGGTTATACCGAAGCCAAATTCAAGACCCATGGCATAAGCGTCACCATGAAAAATGAGCCATGGGTGCTGGCTTCCCAAGTGGACCAATGCTTCTTCATTACCGACCGCCAAAGCCCGGTCGTGTTGTCGTGAGGAGAGGCAAAAGGAAGATCACGGAATGGATGGAGTAGCCAATGAGCAAGACTTGACAACTACGGCGACCGAAGATCGAACATGGCGGCGACGATGAAGTAGCAGCACACACCATAAGAAGAAGCAGGACCACCCTACCTAAGGGCGTCCGTTCCACGGAAGAACTCCGTTTGCGAAAAAGAAGGGCAAGAAGATTGTGAGCAGATAGCTAGCTAAGACCGATCGTATTTAAATCGTAGTCTTCATTTCTCGATTGTATTTCATGGGCACTTTTGATATCATGAATATTTTTAAATTTCATGGGCACTTTTTGAATTCATGAGGACACTTGATCTCGATTCCCCCTCCATCTCGATCTCGATCCCCTCCATCTCGATCGCACCCGCACCCTCCCCCGCTAGCTCCACCCATCGCAACCCTCCCCCGCTCCACCGCCGGAGCACCCGGCCCCCCGCACCCGCACTTTTTGAACATATTTTTAAATTTTTTTTTACTATTTTTATAAAAAATATTACTTTTATAATTTAAACAAGTTTGAACATATTTAAACACAAATAAATATAAAAACAGCATTTAAAATTGCATAAAAAATATTACTGTTATGATTTAAACAAGTTTGAACATATTTAAACAGAAATAAATATAAAAAACACCATTTAAAATGCATAAAAATATTGGGGATCACAGGAATCAAACCCGGGACCTCTGGTGTGTGTCTTTGCGTCTTGACCAGTCGAGGCTAGTGGGTGGGTTACATTGTAGATAGGGTTGGGCTGTAGATATAGCTCTTGGGCTAGATTAAAACAAAATTCTAATGGCGCACCGAGGGTGGTGCGCCATTAGAACTGATCGTACTATGGCGCACCGGCGTGTGGTGCACCATTAGAAAGCTTCCCTCCACCTATTCCCCTCTGGCCTCTCTCCCTCCCTCGCCAGATCCCCCCCACTCGACCTAACTTTGCCCCCGCGCCGTCGCCCCCGCGCCATCGCCCCCGCGCCGTTGCCCCCCGAACCAGAGGAGACGACGACCGCCTCTACCTCAGCTCAGCCAGGCCACGCGACGCCGAGCCGAGCGCCGCCTACCTCGCCGTCCCCCCTCCGCCCGCGCCCGCGCCCTCGACGTCCTCCGCCCAAGCCGAGACGCAGAGACAGGCGAGTGGAGGAGCCGCTGCCGGAGCTTCAACGCCGGCGTCTTCCTCCATTCCTCCATCCCCTCCCCCAGGTGATTCCTCCCTTCTCCTCCACCCCCTCACCTGCAAACCCTAGGGCCATGGCGGCAGGCTTCTTGCTCCCTTGTAAGAACATCCTCTCTGTTGGCCTGCATGTATTTTAGAGAACAAATTCGTTGTTCATTTCATTACATTGGCCTGCATTAGCTAAGCATCAAGTGGATTTAACTATTTTAGACAGTTTGAGTTAAGCATTTTGCGTTTCTGAAGAGGTTCACCTATAGTTTCAAAAATTCAGTCCTTTGGATATATGCAATAATTACAAAGAGCAAGTGATGTAGAGCAAAAATTCAGAAAATGATGTATAGTTTCAAAAATTCAGTGAAACTGAACCTACCCTATTGCTTCATGTAGCAAAAGCGGCAATGCAAGCAAGATCATGCTTAGCTTAGCCAAATTCATGTTACTGAATTTTTTCAACATGATAAAATTGTCATGCTACTAAATGTTATAGAAATGCAAGGAACATAGAAATACTAGGGCACACAACATTAGAGTACTCTGAAATTCAGTTCTGAAATTTTTGTTAGATAGTGGCTACACTAATCTAGAGTAGTATCCCAATCGATGGAGTACTCGATTTAAAACTCCTAATCTAGACTAATATCCTAAAATCATTCACGGAATTGCTGGGGTATAAATCATTAATCATTGATCATTGATGTTTGAGTATAAATCATGAAGAGCAATATCCATGTAGCTGCACTGCAATCTCCAGAACAAATTCAACATTTCAATAACATTTCGCTACCTTCTGAACCCACATAGGCTGCAGGTAAAACAAGTTCCAGAACTTCTTCCCTGATCCATCACAATAACCTTGCACACGTATAACTAGTAGTACTTGCTTGATTAAACACAACTCACTTTGGATTACTCCAACAGACAAGTGCCTTTGAACAGTACCGAAAGACCTTGCCAAATATCTGCTTATTTTCTCCTTGATACAGAAGATGTGCCTTGCATGATTTTTGTGACAGTACCCGATTATTACTGATGGCCTCTTTCTATAGATGATGCATATGTAGAGTGTAATGAGATCTTAGTGTCATTTATGACACATATTAGACAGTGTGCAGCTTTGTCATTTATGACACATATTAGACAGTGTGCAGCTTACCAGATGTATTGAAAGAAATCATTTCTTTATTTTTGTTAAGTGGAGCGAACAAAATCATTTATCTGGTTTTATTATTTCGCATACCCACTTGGAACTGCAATTTCATTTATGTTGTTATAAGTTTGTTCTGTCGGCATGAGTTAACTTGCTGTCATTTATCGAAATTCAGAATGTGCTGGACTATATGTTCATTGGTACTACTTGTGATGCTGCTGCTGTACTACTTGGAAATTTTGTCAACTTGTGATGCTGCTGCTGTACCCCGAGAGGCCCTTGAGTTTGCCGGAATGTCGATTAACTTCCGTTCCGGCAAATTCGGGTACTCCATATGTCCTATTTTCAGCAAAGGTCATGCTGAAATTTTTCGTGAATTTTAGCATGACTTTGCTAAAAATAGGACATATGGGGTACTTGCGACTAATGCATGGGCCGGGCTATCTTAGTACTTAGTTAAGTAGGATCAACTGCCCTGCCATTCTTGCTGCATTAAATCATAGGTGGCAATAGAGCCTAGTGATTAGGCCCAACTTAGAATTATCCTTAGCATCGATAAACCCTAGATAATAAACCCAACATAGGTGGCAATAGAGCCAAGTGATTAGGCCCAACCTGGGGTGCCTCGGCATCAATAAACCCTAAATGATGAAAACTTAACTTGGCTGCCCCGGATGCCTCGGTGTCGATGAGAACCTAAATGATGAAAGCTTAGGCTTTTAGGGTGCCTCGGTGTCGACAAACCCTAAATCATGAGACCATGATCTTGTTCCTTGACAATAACCATCTTTTGACCAAACTTTTTCCTATTTAGAGAGAAACATGGCCCACAACGATGAGGCTGGTGGTTGGGCGGCAAGCAATTCAGGAGCTGTCCCAAGAGATGGAGGAACAACCTCACCGCTATGATGACGCCGCGGAAGACACCGATCCTGATTACACAACCCGTAGTGGCGTCGGGGATGACACCACTGATGGTGCCGCCGAGGATGCCACCACTGATGATGGCGGCGCACACACAGATGGTGGCGGCGCACACACAGATGGTGGCCAACCGAAGAAGCAAAGGAAGGACCGGCGCCCGAATGCGCTCCGCACCGTCAAGGAGGAATTCACTCAAGTGGACTTCGACGGGAATCCAACGGAGCCCAAACATATAGTCAAGGGGTACTCGGTTCAGCTCGGGTGCATTCTCCGGAGCACCGTCTCGATCAACACCGAGAACCTTAGGCATAAGGACCGAGGAATTTGCGCAACCTCCTCTTCACGAAGCTGCACGAGCGATACAAGTTCCCGCCGAATTTGAAAACACACGCCTCTCGGGGAATAGAGTGAACAATGCCGCCCTCACGAAGATGAGCACACGCCCTGTCTACTTGGAGAAGCGGTGAAGAGAATGATTGATAAAGGTGATAGTTATGACAAGATCAAGGCGAAATATCATTTGATGGCGAAGATGAGTACAAGGAGTTCAAGATCAAGTGCGAGCCCGCAACCTCGAATCAAGTCGATGGGGAAAGAAATGCGGGAGTTGAACTTAGGGAACACAAACTCGGTCCGGCGGTTATAGAGTGGCGCGAGCCTATATGGGACAAGGAGGACGCGGGCGTGCCGAGCAAGGCCTACCGCCCGCCGAGAAATACAGCGGTGACAAGCGGACCGGGAACTATGTCGGGGCCGGTACAAGGAGGACCCGATAACAAAGGAGCTTACCACGGATCCGAAGACCAGGCGCTTGAGCTTGTTACAGTAAGGAATACACCCCACGTAATTAGCTCCATATGGTTGCACTCTAATTAATCCCCAATATTTCTAAATGGTTCATGTTCCTTTCGCGGGACAATGAAAGCGATGAGCGGGGTCGTCTAAGAGCTCTCCTTCGACACCCCTTTAAATAGGGCGTTGAGCGTAATGAAAAGAAGGATAAGCTCGATAAGCCGGCGTCGGCTGGTCGTGTGGCCGGCAAAGGCTTGTCCACAAAATGGGGGTCATACTATACCGATGGTGTGCGGAAGGATAAAAAGGCTAGCTCGGAAAGCCAGACGCGCGAGGTTGAAGCACTCAAGGCACAAGTGGCGCGATTCGGAGCTTGTCCAAGAGCAAGTGGAACAACAGCTGGGAGCGAAGCTCAACGCCATGGTGCCTACGTTGATTCATGGGCTGACGGCGTGGATTGCGGGCGGCCAAAGGGCCTCCCGGTTCCCGGCTTCACGCCGACAACTTCGCATAGCGGCGGCGGCACCATTGGTGTCTCGGCGGCGGCGCCATTGGTGTCTTCGGCGGCGGCGCCATTGGTGTCTCGGCGGCGGCACCATTGGTGTCTCCGGCGGCGGCGCCATTGGTGTCTCCGGCGAGGCGGTATTCGTGTCTCCGGCACCGCACGGCATTAGAGCTTAATGCACCGGGTGTCGCCGACCGGCACCTCGCCGAGAAGCGCCCCCTCCGTCGATTACCGCCCGCCGTTGGCGGTGCCTCGACATTAGCCAAGCTCGGCGGCATCACGGTAACTAAGCCTCTCGGCCGATGACTTCATCTCCTTGCCTTTGGTGGGCATCCCCGGCGCCCTATACATGTTTTCGCAGGCACCGCCGGCGTTCCTTGCACTCTTACGCGCCGTGGGCGCCGAGTTGGTCGATGTCGCCAAGGCGAGAATCGTTCAACCGGCAACCCCATGTTCCACGGTAATCCGATGCCAACCACAATGTATAGGGTTGAAGTGGTCCGGTGCTGCCAGCTGCGACGAGCTGTTACCTTCGATTTGACCCGTTGGGGCGGCGAAGAAGATGAGATGACCCTCGGCACTGCGTGGCGGCCCTGCTATGGCGAAGAGCCAGATTCGTTTGAGGCGGGGACACCACCCCACGACAAGACCGCCCGATCGTGCGGCGCCAAGCCATGGCAAAACGCCATAACGCTACCGGACCTGCGGACATCCCTATGGCACGGGATCCGGACAGCCCTATGGCATAGGATCCGGACGGCGGCGACAACGACGGCGGTACATTTACCAAAGTTGACAAGTACTTTGCGAACATGGGTGCGCCTGGCGAGTTCTGCGGGCCTCTTTCTCAGAACCCAGCCAAGACCACCGCGATCTAGCTGGTGCGGCGGAGAAATCAATTGCAACAAGCGTCGTCGGCGTTCAGTTCTCGAGACCGCCTCCGGCTCCCGCCTTCACCGAGCCTCGATAGCTGAGGCACGAAATATTATCAGCCCCAACACGCCGAAGAAGGCGGTGCGTGAGCGAACTCGGTCCCATTACGGAGATCAAGAAGAAGGGCGGAAGCGAAAGACTAACAAAGGCGCCGGTGCGAGCCAGCCGACACCGAGTTTGATCCGTGCTCGGGGCGGGCCACCTTCACCTAAGGATATCTCGAGGAGGTGCATGTGGCGGGTAGGGTGATGATACCGCCAAATATGCTGAATCTGCAACCGGTGCTATGCGGAGTCTGCACGCGCGGTGTTCGATTTTGGAGAAGCGGCGTCTTAGAGAGAAGGATGTGGCATATACCCGGTTTTCGTGGCCAAGGTGCGAGAGCAAGGGCTTTGTGGATGGCGACATCGGGGTATGATCGTCCTGCGGTTTGATGACATCTTTGCTATGTTTAACCTTCATCCGTTGCACTACACCTTCGTTCGGCTGTTTTATTTGAGCATGCGGATCACGGATCATTAGAGACAATACCGGACATCGTGATAGTCGACCCCTTCTACATGCGTGCCAAGCACTTGAGCAGCGCTGGGGACCGCCAAGTTGCGAGTTCACACCTCGAAGGCGTCATTCTGGCAAACGCAGATAAGGATAACTTCCTTGTGCCTTACTTTCCCGAGTAAGTCATCCCTTAACCGCCCCGTACCATATGTTTTGTTAGATTTCGATCGTTCTTTTTTTTCTAACATTCTGTGTTCTATGCAGTGACACACATTGCACACTCATCCTCTTAAGCCCGAAATATTCCATGGCCACGTATTTCGACCCGAACAGTAACTCCATGATAGACTACACAAATGTGAAGAAAGTTCTTGATGATGTTCTCCACAGCTCGCCCAATCTGGAGGCACCTTCACGGGCCAGTTCGTAAAGCACGGCAAGCACATCTTCTCACACTGTCTGAAGTTCTGCTGCGTCAAGCAGCCGCGGGTGATCGAAGGATGCCTACTCGCCCTCCATCACATGCGAGGCGTCGTAAGGACCATCATCACCTACGCTACCAGATAATCTCAAAGATTGGGCGCGAGCTTGTCGGCAGTCCGGACACGGACCTCGGACAAGAATTCTTTCGCATCGATCGGAGTTTGCGGACATCATCCATCAAGATGTCCTTCATACCATGAGGCAGTTCTTCCTCGAGATATCAACCGTCCAACGGTGAGATAGATGTAACGCTACAAATGCAGTTTGACAACGACCGTGATTTCATGACCATCACGACAGAGGCGGCTTCACCCACGCTCTGTCCGATGAGTTGAGTCGAAAGTAGTGATGTGTAGTTCGAAACATTGATTGGCTCATGTTGTAATTAAACTTTAATGAATTAGTATGTCTCTTTGGTTTGGACGGTTGTTCAACTTAGATGTGTCGATGCTATTTATTAGTAGGACCATGAATCGTGCTATTAATGTCTTGCTTTTCTCTTCCGATCCTTTTGTTGCATACTTACACATTGCTTATGTATTGTCATTGTTTGGCTTGTGCATAGAGATGCCGTCGTATGTCGTGTACAAGGGTAAGGTTCGAGTCTCGATGGTGGGAGGAGTGTCGGAGACAGGTTCACTGTTTCAGCGATAATAGATTACAAAGGTACACCACTAGGGCGGAGGCGAATCTAGATCGCCCGCTATCTAGCGGAGAGAGGAGGGCGTTGGAGGAACCGGATGAAGACCGGTTTGATCGCGATGATGCTCATCGTGATGACCACAACTCTCTTCTATGTGACGGTAGTTTAGATGATCGATATCGACTTGTAATGTGAAGGCAAACTCGATACTCGCGGTCTTGAGACTTGTAATGTTTTATCTTTGTCCGGTCTTTTGAATCCGGAGACTAATATGATGAATTGTATTCGGAGACTAATCTTCTATTGTATTTGATGAATCTGATGTTGCTGTGTGCTGCTGTCTATATTCTATGCAATAATATATTTTGTAACCTGTGCAAAAATCAGAAAAGCAAAAAAATAAAACCTAATATTCATACTAATGGCGCACCACACAAGACACTAATGGCGCACTGTGATCATCACACTAATGGCGCATTAGCAGCTGGTGCGCCATTAGAATGCCAAAGCACATTTGTACATATGGCCCCTGGGAGGCATTCTAATGGCGCACTGCAGGCTATACTAATGGCGCACTACGTGGTGCGCCATTAGAACACCAGATACTAATGGCGCACATTGAGTGCGCCATTAGAATTTAATTCTAATGGCGTGATGCCAGTGGCGCACCAGTAGTGCGCCATTAGAAGGCAAATTCGGTGCGCCACTAGCATGCCTTTTCCTAGTAGTGTATATGTCTCCCTGCTAATGTCCCTCGACACGGTAGGACGCCTCTCAATACTTTCCAGACAAAGTGTTTTATTTTTCCAGGAAGCCGCAACCTCCAGATATATGTTTCCAAATATCATTCCCACGGTGACTTCCTTGTCCGTCAGCCCTGTTCCACTGATTTCCATATTGGTGAACAAATTCAACATGGTATGCTGACCTCACTGAGAACGTTCCTGATTTTGTGTGATGCCACGCTATGAAGTCATCCACCATCTCAACCCGAAGTGCGATTTGCAAGATTCTATAGACATCTACCGGGTTAAAAACTATGCGCACCAGCTCTTCATCCCACGTGCCTGAATACGGGTCTATCAGTTCTTCAACCTTTCCCAACATAGTGGCTCCTCTAGGGGTGATAACTTTTCGTGTCTCGCTTGTTGGAATCCAAGGGCCATTCCAAATATTTATATGTGAGCCTTTACCAACCCGCCAAATACATCCTCTTTTAAAAGTTTGAATCCCCATCACAATGCTCTGCCAAGTAAAAGAGGAACCTTTCTTTGGACCCGCATTAAGTATGTTACCATCTGGATAATATTTTGCACCAAGGACCTGTGCACACAAAGATTCCGGGTTCTGGAGTAGTCGCCAACACTGTTTTGCTAGTAAAGCAAGATTGAAACTGTGTAGGTCTCTAAACCCCAACCCCCATTCTTCTTTGGTATACACATCTTCCACCATGCAAACCAATGCATCTTCTTCTTCTCTTCATTGTGTCCCCACCAAAAGCCTGCAATTTCATCAGTAATAGATTTACATATCCCTTTAGGTAGTTTGAACACTGACATTGCATATGTGGGTATTGCTTGAGCCACCGCTTTCATTAAGATCTCTTTCCCTTGCATAGATAACACCTTCTCCTTCCACCCCTTTATTCTCTGACAGACTCTGTCAATGAGATGCTGAAAACAGTCGCTTTTATCAACTCCTACCATAGTAGGCAAGCCAAGATATTTATCCGAAAGTGCTTCTGTCAATATGTCAAGAGTATTGCAAATTTCTTCTCTAGTTTGCACTCTTGTGTTCGGGCTAAAGAATATACTTGATTTTGCCGTGCTTACCAATTGCCCCGAGCTGCCACAGTACATGTCCAAAACTCTTTTCAGAGTATTTGCATTCTGAATATTAGCTTTCATGAGGATAAGAGAGTCATCCGCAAAAAGTAGGTGAGATATAGAGGGTGCATTCCTGCAGACCCGGACTCCTTCTAGTCCCCCAATTTCCTCCTCATGAGCTAGCATACTTGACAAGCCTTCAGAACATAGCAGGAACAAATATGGTGATAAAGGATCACCTTGTCTTAGTCCTCTGGTTGGCACAATTTCATCTGTTTCACACCCATTAAATCTCACTTTGTACCTGACCGAGGAAACACACTCCATTATCATCTCCATCCAAAGAGGATGGAAACCAAGTTTCAACATGACCTGGTTTAAAAAGCCCCACTCAACACGATCATAAGCTTTGAGCATGTCCAATTTTACTGCACAATAACCATTAGAACCATGTGTCCTCTTCTTTATTGCATGAAAACATTCATATGCCACCAACACGTTATCCGTAATTAACCGGCCCGGGACAAAGGCACTTTGTGTTGGGGAAATGATGTCAGGCAAAATTTTCTTAAGCCTGTTAGCTAGCATTTTCGAGATGATTTTGTAAATCACATTGCACAGGCTAATAGGTCTAAACTGAGTGATTACCTCCGGGCTGTCCACCTTCGGGATCAACATGATATTAGTTTGGTTCCAACCAGTTGGGATCTTCCGATCGTTTATTAAAACCAGCACCTCATCAGTTAGTTCCAAGCTTATTGAAACCAGCACCTCATCAGTTAGTTCCAAGCTTGAGATAGCTATACCAACGTGTAAAGTTTTAACTAGAAAAAGAGGATTTGCATGACAAATCCTAATTGGGATTTGCATCACCTGCCGTGGGGTGTGGGCTTAACTTCTGGTCAAATTAAAGTTTATGATCCAACGGATGACACTGCGGCATATCCAACGCTACTCCTAGAAGATGACAAAACTGATAATATATTAATATGTGCTTTTCATCACTTCTGCTAGTTCCCCTAGAATATCTGATTTATGTGGAGTTTGCTACACGTATCGTGACCTTTTTGTTGTTTAATTTAGAAGCATGGTGTTTTCTTAAGATCACACAACTGATTAGTAGTACTAAATTCCAAGCTTGGGATTCCAATGCCGACGTGTAAAGTTTAACTTGTAAAGAAGATTTGCGTGATATTGCACCATATACCAAATTGGGATTTACATCATTTGGTGTGGGGTTGGGCTTAGTTTGTGGTTAAGATAAAGTGTTATGATCCAAAGCATGGACGGACCCAGAAAAAAAAAGTAATGCGCGTACACTTTTTTTTCTAAAAAAAGGTCTATTTCAATTGGTTTGGATGGGCCTTGAAAATCGGCTAATTATTACTACATGGTAAAAAAAATCCCAAAATTCTAGGTGTGTCATGGCACACCCGGCACACCGCTTAGGTACGCCACTAATCCAAAGTGGAGCAAGATTCCATTCCTCAAATACCCCCGAGCGCACTAAATAATGGCACCACGACATTAAAAGCTACCCCATAAGATGGAGTGCATTTACATAAAACCACTAAAATTGGGGATTCTGAAAAACGACCACATTCTGACTTCGTTGCCAACTGGGGTGTGGGCTTAACTTGTGGTCAAATTTAATCGTATGACACGGGCACCTCCACACTGTGGCCGGCCCAATAAACACCTCTGTTGTTGCACCACCCAGTTTGCTATAAAATCGATCAACATATGTAGCTTCGTGTGACATATTTTAGTAATAAAATTAGGCAACAAATATTTATGAAATATAAATACATTCGCATATATAAAAATAGATTCCCATGTATTTTTTTAATCCATGATTGTGAAATATATTTTCAAAGATTACATTAATTAAATTTTAGAAAATGTTCACTATGCCTTCAAAAAATGTGAATGCACTGTAATATAGATTTCTATGTATTTTTATAAATTGACGAATGTAAGATATATTTTAAAAATACGTTAATTATTAATTTTAAATGTTCACCACGCCTTAAAAAATGTTAATGGTTCGTAAAAAGTCATGCAATATTTTTTTTGAAACATTAGAAAGCATTCCTTGTATTTGAAAAATATTCACATGTTTAAGATTTTGATCATAACAGTTTCCAAACTGTTCAAAATTGTTTTAGAAAATATTGCAACATTTGTAAAAAATGTTATTATCAATAAAAAAATACCATGACATTAAAAATTTGTTCTTGCAATTATAAAGAGGAAATCCGTAACATATAAAAAGATGGTCGTGACATTATCAAAAAATATTCTATCACTTTAACAAATATCAGCACGTCTAAAAAAATATTCATGTCATTTTTTTAAATGTTCAACGTGTGTTTAAAAACGCTCACTATATGTCTACAAAATGTACAATGTGCATTTTAATAATATCCAACATGTATTTAAAAAATGTTCAACGGGTATCTTAAAAATGTTTGATTTATATTATAAAAAATATTCATTTTGATTAGAAATAAAATTAATATATATATATATATATATGTATGTATGTATTGAAAAATGAAAAATAATTCTCAAAAAAAGAAAAAAAGAAAAAGGTACAGTACCGTGTCTTCACTGGCCCGGCGTTCTGACCCAGTTAAGTCACTGGTTGGTGGGCCACTGGGCCTACGCCCGGCTTGATCGGTTACTTCTAAAACGAAACCTCTGCTCAAAAGCATAAAAAATAAATGCTAAAACAAAGCTTGGTCGGTTTTCCGGAGGAGTTTTTTGGGCGAGATGACCTGCGGCGGCCTCCCCATCTCGCCAGCGCCGATGCCGACGGTGGCGGCCCCGCTGGAGGATGAGAACCTCCTCCCGGAGATCCTCGTCCGCCTAGCCCCGCTGCCGTCCGCCCTGCCGCGCGCCTCCCTCGTCTGCAAGCGCTGGCGCCGCCTCGTCTCCGACCGCCGCTTCGTCCGCCGCTTCCGCGCCCATCACCTCCGCAGCCCCCCTCCCCTGATCGGATTCTTCGAGGAGGTCACCCGCGAACCCTCCCCGGACTCCCCCAGCAGCCTCTTCTTCACCCCTATCCTGGATCCCCCCAACCGCGTCCCGGTCAGCCGCTTCTCCTTGAGCTTCCGCAACGGCGACGGCCGCACGATCCTCGGCTGCCGCGACGGTCTCGTGCTCCTCGTCGACGCGGGGGGTGCCGAGATCGAGGTCCTGGTGTGGGACCCCGTCACCGGCGACCAGCACCGCTTCGTCGTCCCTCCGGCGATCGACGAGCGCCAGGTCATCGAGATCTTAAACGGGGCGGTTCTCCGCACCGCCGGGATCCTCGACGACCGCCCATTCCGGTTCCAGGTGGTCTTGGCGGGCATCGACAGGCCAAACAAGCGGCTGTTCGCCTGCGTTTACTCGTCCGAGGCCGGCAAATGGGGCGATCCCATCTGGGTATCCGTGGATTCTGAGAGCAACGTTCGCACCACGGTTTCAATGCGTGTTTCCAGCACCCTGGTTGGGAATTCCCTCTACTGGTCGCTGAATGGAGATACTGCTGCCATCCTTCAGTTTGATTTGGGCACACAACGCCTGGCTGTGATACCGCTGCCACTGGATAAGTGCAGCGATGGCAGCCGCTCCTTCCGGGCTATGCCCGTGGACGGTGGCGGGCTTGGCATTCTTGAGCTGTTGGATTTCAGCATCCAATTGTGGAAAAGGGAGATCGACCGTGCCGGTGTTGTTTCATGGGTGCTGGGTAAAACTATTGAATTGGATCATCTTCTTTCCCTGGACAAGAGGGGAATGAGTCCAATGATGCTGGGGTATTGCGAGGTCAATAATGTGGTGTTCCTAAGGACAGTATTCAGTATTTTCTTGGTCCAGCTTGAGTCATTGAAGTTCAGCAAGCCCCCCATACAGGCATCTTACTTCTTGGTGCATCCATTCACAAGTGTTTATACTGCAGGTAATAACCAAGTACTTTTCTACAATTGATTGATGGAAAGCTTTTCACACCCTTTGGTGTTATTAGACTAATGATATAAATTAAATATGTGTCAACAGTTCCTTTTGCCGCTAAATGTGCTACTGGACATATTGCCATGCTGTTTATGATATTATTATTATGATTTTCAAACTCTGTGAGGTAGCAAGCATTTTATTTAAGTTTATTCGATGAAGCAAAAAAAGATTAAAACCATGAATGTAAAGATAAAACAAAGCTAAATTTTACTGCTACCTTTCTATTTTGTTATGCAAAAGACGTATAATGCCAGTGATTGTGTTTCCTGCATTGAGATGGAAAACAGCTGGAAATTGGAAAGCTGAAATGTCCAAATGGTACCTCAATATACATTTAAAGGCTTAAAACTAGTTACATCCTTTGACCCAATGTTTATTTATTTCTTGCTAACTTAAATCCATAATAAATGCTTGATTTGATCTGTACGAGATAATAGTTCATTTTTATCACTTGTTGAAGACTCGCCAGTGTCAGAGTCTACTTGTAGCAGAGGATAAATGAATTGAGTTTGTTTTATATTTTCAAGCTAAAGTTATTCAAATATGAATTGTCATCATTTCTTTGTTCTTAAAATTTCTTGGTTTGAATATATTATATTTTATCTACTTCAGATAACACGGGAATAACTCTAGATCACTTCTTCGTACTGATCAGCTAATATTATGTGCATGCCATTCCATTTTAGGAAATTACTGACTGTATATACCATTCGCAGAAATATTCTTTGCAAGGCAGTAGATGTGCTTTTGTTTATCTATTCCAATGTTGAAACATGTGTTTTTCCTCTCTCAATTTTGGCTTATCTAAATATATCGTTGTTATCCCATTGCATCTTTGGTTCTTTGGCTTATGCTTGTAGACATGGGCATTGGTGGTGGACCTGATGAAGCCAAACTTCTGTGTAATGCAATGCATAAGGTGACTGTATTGTGATACATTGGTTGAGCAGGTAATGTAAGCTTATCTTTGTATTTTCAATTGAGGGATCATAACTGGTACCTTCTGTGTTACAAAATGCCCCCTTTACAACCATTTGTGAATAACCAAATTACAAGTGAGGATTCTCACTGTGGTTCACGCAACCTATTGTTGAAACTTGAAAGTAGGCTGCCATCTCTCTGCCTCCACTTTGATCTTGGTACTGTCGCCTTAGAAAGCGCTGCTGTTTGTCTTGCTCCACACATAAATTCCTGTGCTGGATGTTGTACACCTGCTTCTTCCTTGATAGCCACCACTGCTGCATAGTGTCACGAGATCGCAGTCTTGCTGCAATGGCCAGCCCAGTGAGGATTGCTCAGCCAAATCTGGCAGATCTACGGGCATCACACAGGAAAATGCTCGGCCATCTCCTGATGCTGCGACAGTAGAGGACATGCGCCCAGATTTTGAGGTAGTGGTGCTCGAGGCTGTTGCCTGTTGGCAGTCCAACAGCGATGCTGAAGGGCATGCCAAATGAAGAACCGGCATTTCAGAGTCAACTTCGCCTTCCAGAGGACCTTTTGGCTTAATGCTGTAGGGAGTTCAAAAAAGCAGTGTCCATTTTGGCCCGAAGGAAGTGTCTTTATAATAGGATGCATAATCCCTTTCTAGAGGCTTCTACCACATGGATTTGGTTGATCTAAAGCCGTTAATTAGTAAACGGCTATTTCTTACATTCTAAAACATGTTCCTTTGAGCCACAAGGCAGATGCACCTGCTTTTGACACCATGAAGCAAAGTTTTTTTTTCCTTTTTGAACTTCTTCTGACTTTGCTGCCGGTTTGATTCTACTTTGGAGATTTGACATAAGTTCCACAGTGATGACTTTGATGTTTATGTTTAGCAATACAAAACTTTGTGAGGTAGTATAACTTTAATGGCTTTTGCATCAGCAACCGATGGTACCAATTTTTTATGACCAGTGACTGTTTCGCAGGTATGTGAGCTCTCATTCAGTTGCTGAGGAGCTGCTGAATGACTTTACCGGCGCAGGTTTCGTCAGTGCGAAGTTGATCTTCTACGGAGCATGTTCAAGAGTAGGATTTATTTGTCCAGTCTGGTAGCTCATTGTGTCACCTAAATATAATTGTAGGCATCATCCAACTGGCATGATGACAAGCCGCCACTTGGACGCACTAGTAAATAATCAGCGGCTGATTATTGCATCCGGTTTCATTTTCTTTGTCCTGCGAGCAAAGCTCACGATTCCATCCGTTCAACTGGTTGGTACTCCGGTGCATCCAGTGCTCTCGCTCATCTACCTATTTGGTACTGTTATCCTTTTGTTTATCCTCCGTCGTGGTTCCGCGTTGTATGCGGTGTGGAGATTTAATTCTTGAATTTCTGCTACTGGTACCAAAATGTTGAATTGATTTACTGGAGAAAGATGAAGCATCTTCCTAAGTTACCTCGATAGAAAATGTCCGTATATAAATGTATGGTCATGTGTTTCAAAAAGCTTTTGTATTTTTTTTAAATGTTTGTGTCTACAAAAAAAAATCATGCGTTAGAAAATAGATTTTTGAAAATTATAAATGCATTAGCATTAGTAAGAAATGCCTATGTATAAAAAATAAAAATAAAAATAAAAATTACGGAAAAATGTTGGGGAAAAGGAAAAACGAAAAAAAGGTGAAAAAGGAAGATAAACAGAAAAGAAGAAGAAACAAAATAACCTTTTTTTTTAGCTAAGCAAACAAATAACCGGGCTGAAAAGAGGATAGGCCGGCCCATGCGCGCGCGCGCGGTGCAGAAGGCCCATCCGGCTAGGGTTAAGTAGGCCGTATAGAGCCCTCGCCGCCAACCATCGTCTTCCGGGACCGGCATCTTCCGCCGCCGCAAACCGGAGAGCGAGACCGACCGCGCGCGCAGCACCGCCGCCGCCGCGATTTTCGCTTGGTTTGTTCCTCGCCTCCGCTCCCACTTTTACCTTAACTCCATGGGTATCGTCTTCCTGGCTGCAATAGCCAGTGCTACTGCACCTGGAAAATTGATGATGTAGAAACAACGCCGTGCTTGCACTGTTTTATTCTGTAATATCTTCGTGTTATTATGAAATAATAAGATGCATTCAGAATTCTATCTATTTCGAGTTTCTTTCATGCCATGTCCATGGACGCTGTTGCTTTCCTGTGAAAGGTTCAGCCACTGTATTTTACTCTTTATTACCATCCATGCTGGAGCAGCCTTGTCATGGATGGAAGCATTCATAGCATAACATACTTTGCTGACGCGTGCCTCTGTTTGAAATATACAGTTTGTCTAATTCACATCGAGATGTTTTTTAAGGATGTCACATCTAAGCTACCACAAATACATAATGCAGCAACAAGAAACAAAAAAAACTAGGACAAGAAAAAAAGACCACAAACATAGGGGACATCAGCTTAGATGTGACATAACTATGTCACATCTAGATGTGTCCTAGGCAGACCCACTAAAATATATTGGTAGACTTGTTTGTTGTTATTATGCATGCTTCATTCTGCAATTTTGTAAGAAATTCAGGCCAGGCGTGCTCAAAGTCACACTTGTTATCACAGACATGTAAGATATAATCTCCTTACTTTGTATAGCTTCTTTGATTAGTTCCTCGCCAAGATTCAGCAGCGTTCTGTGTCATCATCTATCATCTAGACGCTAATTTATTATGTCTGACACGGATGGATGGTTTAAAAGCAACTTGTTTCTCTTCCTTGAAATGCTTTTTTCAGCTCTTGGACCGTCAGATGAGCAAGATGGTGGCCATCAGGGTTCCCAGGAACATGCGCGCCAAGCGGGAGCTCCTCAAGCACGCGCCCAAGCTTGTAAGCTTTCTTTCTCTTCGACCCTTTTTCTATTTCAGCTGTTGCGAAATTTCCTTCAGTTTAATTTGCAGTACCAGAAACAAACCGTCTCCGTTGAATTATTATAGACACGGCGCCCCTACAATTAGCGTAAATCATCATTATCTTGTGTGTCCGTGGCCAAGCGAAAACTGGGATCTTCCAGCAATGTCCCAAATTAGTTTCAAGTAGTGTGCTGCATCAGTGTACTTTGGAGCCGAGTTGCACGCAAAAGGTTTGGCCAGATTTTGTGGCACATGTTATACGCTTTGTGCATATAACCACTTGCAAATCTTGACATTAGTTTCTATTGGAAGGCTCTGCTGCTTTATGACCTTCTAGAAAGAAGAAACAGTATGTATGTGTTTCTTTTCGAGTCCTCTATCCTGACCGTTGCTCTAATGCTTGTTCCAGGTTGAGAATGGCAAGAAGATGCTTATTCTCCATGGTACAAAGACTAGCGCAGTTTTGAACGATGTGCTGGCAGATATTTTTCACCTGAAGCGTGATCATGCTGTGAAGTACACCAAGAAGAACGACAACATCAGGCCATTTGAGAGCGGCGGTGAAACTTCCCTGGAGTTCTTCTCCCTTAAATCTGACTGCAGCCTCTTAGTGGTAAGTTATATCAGTTCCCATTGTGTACGTGCTACGTGGTGAGACTCGTTACTCACTTCAGAAAAAAAAATATTAAACTGATGATCGCAGAAGTAGACTGAGCTAGGCAATGACTTATCTGAAACTTTTTCCATGTCTGTTATAGTGACCTTTTCATTTTTTTTCTTTGTAATCAAACGTAGAGAATATTATTCTCCATTAATTTTAACTGTAACTATTTATGTTTTTACAGTATGGTTCTCATTCAAAGAAGAGGCCCAACAATCTTGTTTTGGGAAGGACTTATGATCACCACATATATGACCTTGTTGAAGTAGGAGTTGAGAACTACAAATCCATAGAATCCTATGCATATGATAAAAAGTTGGCGCCTAAACTTGGGACAAAGCCTTTCTTTGCCTTCATTGGGGAGCACTTTGAGAGTGTCGATGAGCTGAAGCATTTGAAGGAAATGCTCCTTGATCATTTCAAAGGAGAGGTGTGCATCTTTATAGATAAGTTGGAACGTAGGGCATAGATAATCCCTTTACCTTTAATTTCGTAACATGTTTATTGTTGATATAGGTGGTAGAGAACCTGAACCTTGCTGGTGTAGATCGGATATTCGTGTGCACAGCAATTTCCCCTACCACTGTCTACATGATGCACTGTGCTCTCCGTCTGAAAAGGTCAGGCACATCTATTCCTAGGATGGAGCTGGTTGAAGTTGGGCCTTCAATGGACCTGGTAGTTAGGCGGCACCAACGTCCATCTGAAAGTTTACAGAAGGAAGCTATGAAGGCTCCTGGTCATGCTAAGAAGGTAAATCCAATGGAACAGCTGTCTTTTGTTCATCGGATATTGTTATCCTGCTGGTTAGGTTGCAAAATGGCGCCATTAGCCATAAACAACTATACTTCCTGCCCTATTTTTGACACCAATAACTCGTATGCCAGTATGAATTCAGAACTACATTTAACATATTTGCAGGTGAAAAATGTGACGAATAATCCAATTGACGGCAAGGAGGGCAGGATCTACATTCCAGACCAGGAGGTTTGTGTCTCTAAACTGTTTCACTAGCAGCTGTGAAGTTTAAATTTAACCTATTTGGCATACTAATCTGGTTCATGGTTTTCTGGCTGAAAGGTTTCGAAACTGACCTTAACAAGCGACATAAAGGGCCTGAAGCGGGAGCGCCGTGAAGCCAAGAAAAACAAGGAGCACTCGAAGAAGCAAAAGGTCAACCCTGAGTGAATAACACAGAAGGCTATTCATTCTTGGTAACCGGTCCATTTTAAGGATTTTTGGTGCACCTGATGATCGCAGCGGCTGTGTTAAGCCAACTGGAGACCAACTTGTTAGGTTGAGCTGTAAATAGTGCGGTACCGTCTTTTTAGGCTGTAAAACCTGTCTACGGACTTCTGCATCTGTGTTGAGGCAACTTATCTATCAGACATTATTAGTGCGAAATTTTTGGAGCAACGTGTGTTACGAGTATTTTGTTTTGCTATTGTTGCCAGTCCTTGATACTAGCTGACCCAAGATGATTGTTGAGATGACATGGTTTAATTCTGGTTACCATGGGCGTTTTTTTTTCTCTGAATCTGTATATCCTGCACTTTTTGTCGTCTTTTCTTTTATCCATATGTTCTTTTTAATCCTGTAGCCCCTGTGAATATGCAGCTTGTCCGGTGTTTTAGTGCTTGGGTTCACATGAGCTACAAAAAAAGGTGAAAATCATTTGTTTTATATAGTACTCCCTCCGTCCGTAAATACTTGTCGGAGAAATGCATAAAAATGGATGTATCTAAAACTAAAATACGTCTAGATACATCCATTCCTCTGACAAGTATTTCCGGACGGAGGGAGTATATAAATCAGTAAACACATTGTTCACTCTTTCAAAATCACCAATTTATCATTTTTTTTTGTGTAGCTCACGTGTCAAAATACATACGAATTGTTCATCATTTTGATTTTTGCTGCTTCTGTCTGGAGCATTTTTTAGAGCAATGGCAATGTAGCAGTGCAGGTGCTAGTAGCTACTACTACTAGTAAAATGATTTTGGGCTTATACTCTAGGCCATGGCACCCAGGTCAGGTGATTGATGCACCATTTCTCCATCCTTCCTTGTCAGTGGATGGCCCCGTTGGGGTTGGGGTTGTCGCTGCTGCTGTCGTTGGCGCCGTCGCTCGCGCTGGCGGCGGGAGGCGTCGGCTGCGCACGGCTGGGCGGCGATGGCGCCGCGCCGGCGCCCCATCCCTCCGGCTTGAAATTGAACGGCATGCCGCCCCCCGGGATGCCTCCTGGCATAGGCATAGGCATGCCGCCGCCCGGGATCCCTGCTGGCATAGGCATAGGCATGGGCATGGCGGGCATCCCGGGGAGGGCAGGCAAAGGCACGGGCATGGCAGGAATCGGCATCCCGGGCATGCCGCCGGGGTTCGGGAACAGCGGGAAGGACGGCATCGTCGACGGTGGCAGCCACCACTTCATGCTGCCGGTGCCGGTCGCGTCGCTCCCCGCCGTCGCCGGCCCCGGGGCAGGCCCGGG
The DNA here is from genome assembly GCA_021437245.1 of Aegilops speltoides. Lineage (NCBI taxonomy): Eukaryota > Viridiplantae > Streptophyta > Magnoliopsida > Poales > Poaceae > Aegilops > Aegilops speltoides. Next base: position 454,463,100 of record CM038145.1, on the reverse strand, counting down.
CGCGGCTGCGGCGACCGTGGCGTCGTAGGACGCGCCGCGCCCCGGCTCGAACTCCACCCGGCTGATCTCGTCCTCGTAGTCGTCCAAGGACGCGTCCTGCGGCGCGGTCTCGGTCGCCGCGGCCTCCATGGAGCCGAAGGCGAACTCCCGGGCGTACTCCTCGTCGCCGACGCTGTCGTCGTGGAGGACGCGCACGCCGTGCCCCCACCCGGCGCATGCCAGGAGCACGAGGAGGCCGAGGAAGACGGACGGCTTGCTCTGCTCCATGGCTCGCTCTGTTCTTAGCTCCGTGGGTGCTGTTCTTGCCGGCGAGGTGGTGAGGAGGAGATGCATGAGCAGTACTGATTTTATAGCGTGGTGACTGGTAACTTGGGAGTTGAGGGTAGGTTGGATCATGGTGAGCTGCCTGCACTCCGATTTCTCAATCATCTCATGGTTTTTTACAGCAGCTCAGGGTGCATGCCGGGGGCGTGCAACAGCAACACCACCTGAAAACTAACAACTTGGGTCAGCTTCTGACTCCCAAATCTGGTGCTTAATCTGCACCCTTTGACCAGATTTTCGACAGCATGCAAGAAATTTGGGCATGAACAGCATGAATGTTCACCACAATCATCGAAAAAATAAAACCTCTATCACAAATTTGGACATGGCAGCGAGCAATTCTCTTTTTGGCAAAGCACAACGAATTTGAGCTCAACTTCCAATATATGCATACAACTTATGGTCTCGCCAATTTTGTTGAGCAGCATCCCACAAATAAATGGGAGAACAGACGCATTCGTCGCGGTTGAATTTAAACCAGCGTTCTGGTTCTGTTCAGGAAGCATTTGAGCACACATGCGCTCACATGACATGACAATTGAGACACACTACAGGTCTGCAGCACACAAACTAGGCAGAATAAATAACAGCAGGGATTTCACTCGATAAATCATGAGTGTCCATCTGATCTAATTAATCTACTCGATCTTCTTGTTCCTTTTGGTGGGTATCCTGCTCAGGACGCCGCTGTCGAGTTTCTGGTACTGCTCCCGGAGCAGGCCCAGGATGCTGTAGAGGAAGTCGTCGACCTGGTCCTCGTACTTCTCGTACAGCACAGGGAGCGTGTGAGCGCACACAAATCCTGTTCCAGGCAAAACCAGGAGTTGTTTTCATCAATGCAAGCATTGGAATGCATGCTTTCGCAAAATAGGAACAGTTATGTTGTTTCTCAGTTGCAAAAAAGGGAGAGAAATGGATGTTATAGCTTCTTACCAATGTAAATAACGGTCAGGAAATTGAACCAGCTACCAGCTACAGAAGCAGACCACAACCCAACAATTGCCTGAAATAAAACATAGCGTGGCATCAAAACATCTCTTGATGATGAACAGACACAACATCAACATGCAGAATTGATTTTTATTTATTTTTCCTGTTTTGAACCCTGAACCATAGAAGATGCATTCTACGGTATTTTCGTATAAATGAAGTATATGTACAACCCTAAAAAAGAACAGCCTAACAGCCTTGGGCTCAACCAATTCCAGTTTTGGGGAAACCCATCTTGGTTTAAACAGAGATGAAGGTCAATCCAATTCCAGAACTCTGACATGCTTGCTTTTGATTCTGTGTGATATGAGAAGCATATCATTCTTAACCAAGTGCTATGAGACACTGGGCAGACCATTTTTGAAGATTTTTTAGTTTCTCTGAATCCAAATATTCCAGCAACCCATGATGATGATGTCAAGGGCAAAACAGTCAGGCAGAATGAGCATTGTTAGGCAGAACTGGTTTTCTTTATATTTTCCTATTTGATGTAATGATCACAATGATGGAATACAAAAAAGAACACAGTAAAGCTCTAGTACCAATACAAAATGCTTCAAGTTTCTTTCACAAGACACATCTTGAAGGAAACCAAGGAACTTGTTTACTTGGGCACCGATGGCAACAGCAATGTTCACAAACAGGTCCTCTGGCAACTTAACCCGGGGTATTTCAGAAGACCTACGTTGACAAGGCATTTTCTATTATTATCATTGCTATGTTGCTGAAAAGGACACACACTGTGCATACACTTCAAAAATTCCATACCTTGAGAAGTTGGACCAAACAAACTGAACAACCATTCCAATAACAAGGGCAAATGAAATGATTGTCAAGAAGTGGTAATCAAGCCACTCGAAGAAGACCCAAATAGCTGTTGCAAGGCCCAAAACGCTGGAAGATATCTTCTTGTTCCTCCATAGTAACACATCAGCAGCTACAAATAACAAAAGAAAAGCCTCAGAAATGCCCACGACAGGAAAACGTAAGTAAGCACATAAGCAGATAGCATACACTTTCCGCCACCCAAAACTCCATGGAGGGACCTCTGACGACCAAACATCTTGTTCTTCACATCAGCGACTGAGCCTGGATCGAAACGGCCAGACCTCTGCTTAGGGAGCTTGTCAGAAATGGTATCCATGATGTTGGTCATGATATTGTCAGACTTCTGCTTGGGGAGCCTGTCAGCAATGGTATCCATGATGTTGCCCATGAGCTTTTCAGCCTTGCTCTCAGAATGTTCCGACATCTTGAGGTATTTCAAGCTCGCTGTGGAGTAGGATGGTATGTCAAACAATATGATCCAGTAATATCATAAGCATGACCAAGCTGACAAGAGCATATGCAGGGAAGCAGGACAGAAGAAACATGATAAAGTAGAATATGTCTGATATAAGAAATTGGGCCAATGCACTTTGCTTTGACATACTTTATTTACTGGAAGTTTAGAAGTATACATTCAACCTTTCGGCCTAAAGCATGTATTGCTAGGACTCTCTCTCTCTCTCTCAGGCTGACTGGTAAGTTGAGTCGGATGGCTGTTTAACAATCAATAGCCATTCATTCATGTACCAGCCTTTCATCATTCATTTCTGACCAAAGCTTTTCATAAATGAACAATCTGGTACACCAAAGTGCCCCACCCCATCCAGGCATGATATACGACTTGACGAACACTTTTTGAGCAATTATTGTCCAAATATATACTTTACGGATCAACAATGAAAATTGCATTCAGTTATGTACCACCGAAAGCACTGCAAACACCACCAAAACCGTCCCCTTGAAGCGAATCTAATCTAACCAGATAAAGACCAGTACTTTATCGATCAAACATCGATCAAACTAAGAAGTCGTTGGATTTATTGCCGAAGCAACCGAAGGGAACGAGGGCGAAATCGTTGTGTACCCACAACAGAAGCATGTTCGTAACCCATCTGCTAATCCAGTCAGAAAAAAACTTTATAGAGTATATAGGTACTTATAAAGTTTTTTTTTTCTTATCCTAAAGAAAGAACAAATCGACCTGCCTTTCCGTCCAGCAAAGCCGCTCTCTCTATCGCTTTCAAGAACAAAAAAATAACTAAAAACGGAAAGGCGCTTCTTCAGATTGCGCATCGCCGCAGCAGAAAACAGCCTGCGGAAAAGCCGGGGCGCCTCGAGCTCGAGAGCCGCCGGAGAGAGATCGTACCGAGGAGGGGCGCGAGCTGACTGAAGCACGCCCGGCGACGGCCGCGCGGAGCAGCAGCCGGCGGCGGCGGCGGTGGCGAGCGAGAGAGCGAGAGGAGTCCGTATTTTTGGTGGGTGGTGGGTCTGGGGAGTTGGGGGAATCGCAGTTGCCCGCCGCAGCAGAATTATTTAGTGGGAGGCGGACCGTGGCGTGGGGTCTCCGAGCTGCTGCGGCGACTGGCGGGTGGGCGCCCCCCTCTGCAAGGCGCACGGGTTTGTGCGCGCGTGCGGCTCGCTTACGGGTGGGGCCGTGCAAGTCGCGGGCCCGCGTGTAAGGGGATGTCGCCGTCACGGGCGGTGTTCGGTGGGGTAAAGAAGTGTGCCGGTGTGGAGCACGAGGGGCGAGCGTGGCCCGCGCAGGATATTTTGATTGGCCTCGCTGCGTTGAGCGAATCGGCTTTGATTGTTAACAGTTGGTCAGCATTGATTCTCTTGCTGCTAAAATAAAATGGAGCAAAACGTCCGCTGATTTGAAAACGACGACGATTTAATTGGATTGCAGGCATTGTTTGCTATCGCAATGCTGTCACGTGGAAGCACATGTTATCTAGAAGTACCCGTTCCAAAAAAACTTGTCTTTGATTTGCCTAGATACAAATGTATCTAGACATGTTTTACTATTATATCATCTGTATCTAGATAAATCTACGACAATCTTTTTAGGATGGAGGTAATAATTTGTTGTAGTTGTACAAGCAACTTGTGATTTTGTTCCCGCAAAAAAATAAATCATAATTCGTTCAAGAGCTGGAATTAAGCTTAATTAATTATCGGTAGAGCTCACTTGGGTGAAAGAGTAGATGTACGGTCCTATCAGTACCATCATCTAAGTCGAACTCTTCGAGACTCGAGTACGCAAATTATGATCCATACTTGTACCGTCTTCTTAAAAATTTAACATTTACTGCTCTATTTATTTCATGTTCACAAACTCATGCGTCTTTGGAATTGAAAGCTCTCCGGTGGTTGCTCATGTGAACTTTGCTTTCCTTGTATATATACCACACACGATCGATGTCGTTCAACTCATTTTAACATACTGGGAGCACTAGTCTAGTACGCTAGAAAGGCCACCTTCTGGGTGAAAAGAAGTACGGGATAGGTAGTGTTGAGATGATCAAATTGAGGGGAGGGTGAGAGAAGAATCAAACACATGTTACAACGTGTATGCGGAACGAGAGATGTCGGGAACCGTAGCAGAGCAGGGGTATCATGTAGGTCAGAGATGCAACGGAGATGCTTAACCTCAACATGACAGCGTCGTTATATTGGGCTTCTTGACTAGCTTCTCGTAGGAGAAAGTCAAAACCCAACTAAACGTGTTTTTTGCACAGGCGCAAGGCCAAGCCCCAATGCCGCTTTTCGCTATATCGCCCACAACCATCTCCCCGTGTACTTTGGTGCCGAAGACACTATATAGTCCACTCTACCGTACGTGTTCCATTGGAATTGTCTACAAAATCAATACCAAGAACCTCAATGATCACCAAATGTAATTATTTGACGTAACTGATTATTAAGACAACTTGAGTTTGACATGCATGCTTCATCTATCTCCATGAACTGTTGTTTCTACTACACTTTGGATTCAAACGAATCTACTTCTTCCTGTATTACGTACGGTACACTTGCTACTCCAGAATTCGATGAACTTTGATTATACTTATATCTTTCCCATTATTCGGTGGTCTTATTCCTACTACGTAATCACTATTGTGCCCATGATATTACTTGCTAGGAAGAATCGGTAATGCAAGAAAGTACAATGAAGCTTCATTTATTATATTTAAATTTTGCTATAAAATACAACACTATGGGAGAGTGTACTTTATTTCTAAAGTGTCAAGTTTATAAAACTATAAGCAAAAAGTTATCATTAATTGATTATCAAATTTCTTGGATTTAGGTATGCTATTTTTCTTGCAAACAATGTATACCCCTATTCTGCAACATTGCTTTTTTTTTGTGAGATTTGATGGCTCTCGGATCAACTTTCACAAATACACTACTCACTATAGATACTATTTCAGGTTGTTCTTTCGCAGTGCCGTATCAAGTTTAATCGATTGAACTGACAAACAACACATGATGTCTTGGAGGAGAACTTCACTAGGAAAGTGATGCAGGTGCTACATGAGGGTAAGTGACAACCATCAAAAGATTACAGAAGAAGGTCCGTGTGCTTAGGGAATTAACGAAAGTGGATGAGGAGGATAACCACTGGCCGACAAAGGAAGCCTCAAGTTCTTCTAAGCCCGTTGACTTTGGTACGGATGTTGGTTAGCGTCTACTTTGTGAGCATTGAAGTAGTTTTGCGTTTGTAAAGAAATCTTTGACAACAAGAGGAACGTACTTGCATTGTAGTGGTGAGATAAGTGTTCTCTGTAAATGCCAATTTCCACTGATCTTTTTTTTTTCTGAAGCATCTTTCTTACATATTACCATTGAAGAAGAAAGTTACATTTATATTGAATTACGTTCATCACTCTTAAAATGTAGAAATTGGACGAACTCTTGTGGAGAAGGAAGAGGAGACACCTCCTTCCCCTCAGCTTGGCCCGTGTGGTCCCGACTCCGCTACTCTGGGCGATTTCCTCACTTCAATGCTCCTCTGGTAGTAGTTGGAGCCCACCGGGAGGCGTTCACTCTGGGTGGCCAGAGCTCGTCGTTCCGATCGTCACTACCTTCAAGTGGTGACGCATCCCGAAGTTTGTCACGTTGCGACCTTCTTTCGCTAGACCTACAATGTGGTTGGGACCTCGGAGACCTGAGTCACTATGGCTTCTTGTTGCCAGCCCTGAGGACCATGTCACCAGCTGGCTCAGTGCAGCCTCGAACCTAGGCAGCAGCCGGACATCTCCTGGGGGGAGATGGTGGGGGTGGTGTGTGTGTCCACTGGAGTGCGGCGTCCCTCGACCAAGTGCATGGTGGAGGATCAACAAGATGGGAGGAGTGCCTCCTCCTTGTTTCGGGTTGGGACACAAGTGGCGGCCCTGATTGGTGCGGTCTGCTTGACGCCCGAATGAGTTGGACTCCCATTGACTAGTACGCTTGTCATGTCCTTCTTCACCCGCTACTGGGCCCACTACCCCTCTATTTGGCTTTGCATATGAAAGGGGATAATGTGCCCCTACCTAGGGTTAACCAACTTCACCTATTGAAGTGCGGTGATGAGGTCACCTTGCTTGTTTCGTCATTTGAACCCCTCCTGGCAAGACCCTGCTTCCTCATTCACCAACACTTGTGAACTAGGAGAGCAACCCTGATCAAGATCATGACCAAGTTGGGCGGTGTTCCAAGCGAAACCTTGCCACACTCTTGGTGGCTGACGGTGTCCACACCCATGGACGTCGTTTCACCTCCTTGGAGGCACAACATTGATTCTCTACTAAATAAAATGAAGCAAGACGTTCGCTGATTTAAAAATGATTTTTGTTCCTGCAAAAAAAACCATAATTTGTAGAAGAGCTGGAATTAAGCTTAATTATCAGTAGAGCTCACTTAGCTGAAAGAGTAGAGGTACAATCCTATCGGTACCATCATCTAAGTCGAACTCTTAGATTATGCAAATTGGGATCCATACTTCTACCGTCTTCTTTAAAACACTAACATTTACCAGCTCATCTGTTACATGTTTACAACCCATGCACCTTCGACCGAATTGAGAATTGAATGCTCACTCGTAGTCGCTCGTGTGTGAATGGTTGCTTTCCCGTGTATATATACTATAGATGGATCTTCAACCGATGTTCAACTCATTTTAACATACTTGGAGCACTAGCCTAGTATACTAGATACATTGCCTTTTTGGGAAAAAGAAGTACTAGATAGGTGGCATTGAGATGATCAAATTGAGGGGATGATGAGAGAAGAATCAAACATATGTTACAACATTTATGCGGAACGAGAGATGTCAGGAACACTAGCAGAGCAAGTCCGTGATGAGGTTGAGAGATGTAAGGGAGATGTTTGACTTTAAGGTGAAGGCTTCATTAAGCTGGGATTCCTGACTATTCTCGACGTGAATCTCGAAGCCCGACCAAACACGGTTTTGCCCAGTTGCAAGCCCACATCCCAAAAGCGGCTTTTGATTATAAAGCCCATAACCATCTCCCGATGTAATTCAGTACCAAAGCCGCTACTTTTCCCCTAAGTCTCTTGTTAGTATTCCATGAGAGTCGCATATAAAATTGTCACCAAGAACCTCAATAATCACGGAACATACTTATTTGAGGTGACTTATTGTTAGCCTTGAGTTTGACATGCCTTGTCTATCTTGTCTATCTTCACAAACTGCTGTGTTTTGGTACACTTCCAAATGAGTGTACTTTTTCCTACATTTAGTACGGTAGACCTATTATTCAAAATTCGCTGAACTTTGATTACACTTATGTCTTTCCCATTGTTCGGTGGCCGTATTTGTACTACATAATTACTACTATTCCTATGATTTGACTCGCTAGGAAGAATCGGTGCAAGAAAGTACAATGAAGCTTCCTTCCTTACATTTGCATTTTGCAACAAAAAACAACACTATGGCAGAGTGTATTCATTTCTAGAGTTGCAAGGTCACAAACAATACAAGCAAAAGCTGGATTGAAATGTCCGCTGATTTCAAAGTTGGTAGACATTGATTCTCTACTAAATAAAATAAAAATGCCCGCTGATTTGAAACGATGATTTAATTAAATTGCAGACACATGTTTAGTCGTTGTTTGCAATCGGAATGTTGCCATGTGGGAGCCATGTTTTTTAACACAGCACAAACGCAGATGCTCACGTATACTCACCCCTTTGAACGCACATAGGCACACCCTACTCCTATGAGAACCTCTGAGATACTGAGTCGGCACAACATCTTGAGGTTAACAAAAATAAATTCAGGAAAATGTGAGCACAAAGTGTCAAGTGTAGGACTTAAACACTAGTGGGCTGGTTCCACCACAAGGAACCTAACCATCGAAGCTAGACTCAGTTTGCATGTGGGAGCCATGTTATCTAGTTTATTGTAGGTGTACAAGCAACTTGTAATTTGTGTTCCCCAAAAAATATAATTCATAATTCATAAAATAGATGGAATCCAGTCCTATCATTACAATCTAGTAAGTTAAACTCTTCGAGTACACAAATTAGGATCCATACTTATACCGTGTTCTTTAAAATAACGTTTACTAGTCCATATGTTGCATGTTCACAAATCACAACTCATATGTGTCTTCAACCTAAGCAAGAATTGAATGCTCATCGACGGCCACTCATGTGAACCATTGCTTCCCATGTATATATATATACCACAGATGGATCTTCAACCGATGTCGTTATACTCATTTTAACATAGTGGATGCAGTAGCCTAGTATAATAGAAAGGTCACCTTCTTAGGAAAAACATATTGGATAGGTGGCATTGAGATGCTCAAATTGAGGGGAGGTTGAGAGAAGAGTCAACCATATGTTACAACATGTATGTGAAACCGGAGATGTTAGGAACAGTAGCAAAGAAAGATTATCCGTTATGTCAGAGATGAAAGGGAGACGCTTGACCTTACTGTGAAGCTGTCGTTAAGCTAGGCCTCCTTTTTTTTTGAAAAAACGATGCGCTTTATTCATTTAAAATAATAGTTACATCCTCAATGAGGATAGGAACAATATCATCCACATGCTCCTCAAACCAATCACAAGTCGGAGAGATTACTAACCTAGCTAGCTCATGAGCAACTTTATTTGCTTCTTTATAACAATGTTCAAATCTAGAAATAGTGAAATCACAAGCAAATCTAGAAATAGTGACCACATTACTCTAGTTGTAACATCACTCACACGCAGTAGAACAAGTTGAGAAGGAGTTCTTATGGTCAACTGGCCGTGCAATCGATGCCCTTGAAACTTTGCTGAAGATAAACACCGCCTCTGGATTTCCTCTTTATGGTAGAAATCTACATGGTTCATTCCGGCACCAAAAGGAAAGAAAACCAGCTTTGCTTTTTGGACCGCAACTAGTTATGTTAGAACTCTGATATATTCACTCTGGACTTAGACTACGATTTTCTGGAGCCATGTGCATGCCCATGGACAATTTTCATGCCCAGATTAAAATTAGCTATAAAATTCTTTGTTGCGTCTATAATATCGGCGACTTCTAACCCATGAAACTCTGTTGCGCGACCAGGAGGGACTTGGTATGATCGACGACGGACACAGGGATGGCAAGCGTAGATACTAGTTCCCGTGCGTCATCCACAACTTCGATGCCTCCGGTTCCGAAGCAAAGTCATAATGTACCCATGCTGTTGTATTTTTACCCTTGTGTTGATGAGAGCTGGAACCACCTGTGCTACTGGAGCAGTTACATTTTTGGCTCACTAGTGCTCCCTCCGTAAAGAAATATAAGAGCATTTAGATCACTATTATATTTCAGTACTGATCTAAACGTTCTTATATTTATTTGCGGAGAGAGTACATTTTTAATAACTTGAATACACTGCTCAAAGGCAAGAGGAGTTGTCTTGTGATCACTTGCTCTCCAGAGATGATAGATTGCGTGCCTTTCTATGTGCTATCTATTTTTATTTTTGTGCAAACTATTCTCTCCGTACCAAAATACTTGTAGTTGGGGGAAACTAGTATGAACATACTGGTCATTCTTTCCATGTGGTGGCGTTGAAGCTCCGTCCATGGTCTTGATGAGAAAGAAGACACTGAAACTGATAATCAGAAGAAGACATGATCTAAGATTTTTCTGCTGGTTCAGATAACTTCAGCAGTGAAGGAAGGAAGTCTGGTTCTGGAAGTCAACAGCAAGATCACTATGCATTGCTTGGGTTGGGCAACTTGCGGTTCTTGGCCACTAAATATCAGACTCAGAAGAGTTACCGTGACATGGCTCATAAACATCATCCACATAAGCAGGCTACTCTTCTTCATGAGACAACATAGGCAGCAAAGCAATCAAAAAATGATGAGATGGAGAGCCATTTCAAGCCGACGAACCCGAGGGCACCGGTGGCCAGCACGGACATCCCAGCCCGCTGGGGCGCGGTGGAGGCGCGGATCTGGCGCTCCCAGTGCAGGCCGGCCCAGCCACGGCAAAGACGAGCAAGTGCACGGAGAAGAGGACCAGTATGGTCTTAATGTAATTTTATTTTTCACAGGTCTTTCTTTGTCTTGTTATCCTTTATTTGTACTGTGCTTTCTTGATAAATAAATATCACATATGCAATGCACCTGTGGGTGTCTTTTGTCAAAAAAAAAACAAGGAGGGGCCAATTCAGCACACAATGGGTCATTCGATGTTAATGGCCCAAAACAATACTATGTGCAGAGCTCACTTGGGTGAGAGTCATCTCAGCTGAACGATTCGAGGACGTGAATGAAGATCCATATTTGCACATATCTTTTTAAAGTACTCCCGCATATTCTTGTTTAGCCCTCCCCTTCCTTCTGTCTCTCTTTTCTCTCCCATAGGCTGCTTGTGGCCTTGCACCTTGGTGCATTTTGCAAGCTCCATGTAACCGGTACTTTGTCCTCAGGCTTTAGCCTATTTTGAAATATAAGGTTGGCGCTGTGCCACCTTCTTATTTAAAAATAAAAATAAAGTACTCCCACATTACGGGGCGGAGGGAGTAACATTTACTTCCATTTGCTAGCCATCTATTAGAAGTTTACATCTTGTGTGATTTATTTTGCAGGGGTACTACTCTTGTATGTATATATATAGACCTCCAACCAGTCATTCTATTCGTTTCAACATATTGATAACACTAGCCTAGTACATTAGATACATGGTGATGGGATGATCAAATTAAGGGGAAAATGGGAAAAGAATTTGACAAATGTTACAACATGTACGCGGGGAACGAGAGACATCAGGAACAATAGCAGATCAGTTTCTCGTTGTGGTTCGGAGACAAAGGGAGATGCTTAACCATGAAGCTAAATGGTTCGTCTCTCTTTCAACATCCCACCACCTCTAGAGCCCACCGTTGCAGCCGGTGTCAATGTGCAGCTCCCCATGATGCACGTGCTCTTTCACCAATGGTACGCTTCATCAACCGTCTCTTGGAGCTGCTGCGCCTTTGGTCCACGTGCACGCGTGCTCCTAATCGTGACGGCCCGCCGGTGCGCCCACATATCTTCCGCAAGGGTATCCTACGCTACCTCGTCGTCCGCAGCTACGCCGAGCTCCTCTTAATTCTCTTTCGTGGTCTCAAGCACCTCTCGCCCTGGAAGGAACATTTCAAGCTGGTCAATCCATGTAATATCTTTAGTAAACTGTTACTAATCAAGAGTAATTAGTGCCCAATAACATACGAAGATGGCCCAATTGACAAATCTTGCTGACTTCACCCTAGAAGGAACATTTGAATCTATCGGCGAGCTTTATTTGAAGTGGTTGACCCGGCCTCCATATCATCACAGTGCACACAAAACCATATTATTAGGATATGACTGATCTCGTTGCTACTGCCAATAAAGAAGAAAGAAGTAGTAGTAGGTAGGGATGATATGATTTGAACCCATGACGAACAAACGCACTACCAAGATGTGCTGCATCCCTTTTCCAAGAGTCTTGACACCACATGACGAGAAAGAGTATGAGTTGCATAGGGTGACCAATTCACCTTGAGCTCGACAACATATATCGTGAGGGAAAAGGAACCCAATGTGAAACATTGTATAGGTTCACCAGACCGACTTCATCATATACTTGGAGTTGGCACGTTTTGCTAGAAGTTGCTTCTGATTAGTGGCGCTGGACATTGATCCGACTTGTGACCAAGTGTATGTGAACCTAAGGTGTCACACGCTTACGGGAAGAAACCTATGTGATCGGATCCGACTTCGCAGGTCGGATGTGATCCGACTTGAACTTTGATCTCGGACCGAGTAGATTATGGACCTAGTGGGCCTAATGTGTTGAGCCCACGCTGGACATCTATATAAGTGGAGGGGGTGCTAGCTACCAGTACCAGATGACAGACGATCGTATAAAATTGCATCGGCTAGGGTTTTGCATGTGTTACATCTAGGCACCTCTACCCGCCTTAGCTATGCAATCGGACCTAGCAATCCACCGCCGAGCTTTCCAACCTACACATGTGGAACCATTAAAGGTGGTGCACTTGTACCATTCCGGTGAACCTATTTGAGGGATCCGGCGACAAGTTGTTTGAAGATCAGCTACGAGAGGAGGAGACGAAATTCGCTGATCGGCTCTTGTTGTTTGGACTGCGTGTCTAGTGGTAATCACGTGATCATCTCCTAAGCATGCTCCTGGGTGTTCTGTGTGGTAGGATTTTCTTGGTCATGCAATAGTTGCAGTCGTGTAGCCCAATAGTGGGGGTGAATATGGAGCAGACTCCATACTTTTCTAGTGATGACTGTCCATAAAGCAACTCTGGTAGAGTGATTTTTTTCTTCATTTTGCCCCTCCAGCCTCCATATTGGTGGTCATTATGAGGGAAGGGGGCTAGAGTTGCTCGTCTCAGTCTTTCCGAGGTGCTCATAGGTGTAGGGTGTGCGGCGTGCATTCATGGAGGTGAGTATATATGTGTATGTATGAGCGTCCCTGTCTGTAATGTGTTAAAAGAAATCATTGGTTATGTTTCAACAAAGGGAAGCAATTCATTTGTTATGGAGTAGAACCTATATCTGGACCATTTTTCGTTGTAGTTTTGTGTTTTTTTTCATTTTTCTTTTTCTTTTTTCCTTTTCTAGCATTCCCAGTTTTATATACTTAAAAGAGCAGCATAAAAGATTCTGGTCACATTCGTTTTTTCTATTATGGAAAACGTGGGATACGTAGACAGTGTTTTTTTTACATGACCAGAGGTCAAAAGGAATAAACTTCACAAGATTATTTTCTAACTTGTTATATTTTTTTTTTATTTTTAATGCTTACTAAGTTGTCCACGTTAGCGAAATCATTGCTTACTCATCCCCAAAAAACAACGGTCTAAGAGTCAATAACTATATGCTCATGTAACGTAAAAGTATGACTTGTTTAGTTTTGGTATTTTTTTCAACAGATTTGCTAAATCTTATCTAGATGAGAAATAACAAAGTCTCACCTAACTTCTATACACCATTTGATTAACTAAGAAAAAAGAAAAAAAGTAAAAATCTGCATGAATCTTCGCGTAAATTAAATGGTTCACACCTTTTTTTCTTTAAAAAATGACTCTATTACAAAGGTTCATCGAAACTACAAAGCACCCCAAACATAATAAAAATTATATCGAGGTACCTAGACTACCAAACGACCTCTACAGCTGAACCGCTAACACTCCGCCGTCGCCGCCCTCGTACCGGAGTTGGCCTCACCTTGTTGATGATAACTAGGAAGTCTTCGTGCACGTGCGTCTAAAGACCAGCGCCATGGAGCTACAGTCGTTGCCGTTGAGCCCTGGAATCAATGGACACCAAATCTGGCAGTCGCATACGTACGACGAGAAATACTAACCTTGCCACCCCGGGGAGCTAGCAGAAATCTTCACTGGAGCTTGGTCTAATCTATCTGGACCGACAAACTTGAGGTTGATCTAAACTTGAAAGATTGACTCAAAGAAAAAGCGTCGCCATCCATTCTAATGTCATCCCTGAAGGACTAAAAGCTAGACACGAATGTAGACTCGGTCAAAACATTGAAGGAAAAAAAGTGTTTTCATAATTGATGTAAACCTTGACATCTAGCTCACGGGGAAAAATAAATGCCTACCAACCTTTCGCGAAGAGTGATTTCAGGTCATTTGCCCTTTATATATACACCACTGCATGCTTTGTTCGAGCATATAACAACCTCCGTGTTTCAGTTTAATCCTAAGACCTTGGTAGAATATATTTTTTCTAAATACTGGCAGCACAAGCTTAGTACATCAGATAGGTGACAGTCACACATACATGTCGAGTAAAGGGCCGGTGAGACAACAAACGATAGAAATGTAACACCCGCAGGAACAGTGGTGGAGCCATTAGTCAGAGAGCTCATAGAGAAATGTTAAGAGTTTAGATCTTGAGAAGAGTGAAACGTTACGCGGTCACCGTTTGTGCCTTTTAGTTACTACCCAGTAGTCCTGGCCATCTCCAGCCCGGCCCTGTCGGCCCACCCTGACCCAGCCCTAAAATCAGGGCCTAGGCCCGATGGGCTTGCCTGTGGGCTGGGCTTGGGCCTGAGTTTTGAGCCCACCAGCAGGGCCTGAACGGTCTTGGGCTTGGCATATTGGCATTTTAAGGAAGAGGCCCGACCCACAAGCCTAAGCCCTAAGGGATTTTCAGGGCTTTTTACTAGATGGGCCGGGCTTGGGCTTGAAAAGTAGGCCTGATGGTAGGGCCTGGGCCTCAGATTTTTGCAGTGGGCTTTTTTGGGCCCAGCCCAAGCCCGGCCCGGCCCATGGCCAGGTATACTACCTAGTCATGTATTGTTCGTGGATGCAGTCTTGTAATTAAATCACTTCTTGACTTACCATTTTCTCGAAATGGGGAATATATTAATATCAAGTAGATAACAATTACAATCTCTGCACCAACAAGATGCCTAAGAACATCTAGGATGCACACAGCCAAAAAAGAAATAAAAAGAGAAAAAAGGACCCTGTCACGGTGATCAATCACTAGTAGTACTCTAACCACCACCAAAGACAATACCTAGACTAGAAAGAAGGTTCCCCAAAAGCAACACCTTCAGGAAGGAAACAATGCACAAGCGTTGTCGTTGCCCGACCAAAGATCGTAGGTTTTCACCCTGGAGAAAGACCGTGTTCCCATAACAATGCCTTCAACAAGGCCACTGCCAGGCACAACCAATAAAGGCCAGACCTTAGGTTTTCACCCTGGAAATCACGACTCGGTATACAAAAAAGCACCACCAACAAGGAAGCCCTCCAATGTTGCCGCCCCCACTTGGAGAGGCTACTACTACAAGTCACATACCACCAGGCTCACAAGAACTCGTGCCCGATCTGGACGGGAACATATCCCGCAAGTCAAGTCTGAACAACTGTCTGTGAAGCAAAGTCTTCATCGCATCCAAGACCGCTTCTTCGCCACTTGTAGGTCCTCCAATCACGCCATGACATTCTCTGCATGTGTTGATCCCTTGGAAATCTTGGTCCAGACATGTTCCAAGGTGTCAACAAAAATAGAGCTTCACGATACCCCGGTGAAGCTGGTTATGCTCATGTTGCGGGTGCGCACGATCGGCCCCTATCCATTGAAGGTGTCCAAAGAGCACCATATACGCCAGTCCTTGTTTTCCATCGAAGGAGAAGTCCGGAACTCACCGATGGCCAGATCAAAGAGGACTGATCACATGTAGAACGGTGACTTCGTGCGAAGACCACTAGGGCAACCGCCCGGCCGATTTTTTACAAGACATGAGATCCCAAGATAACCATATCTCGATGCCCACCTCTGGTGGAAGGAGGAGGCAGCCACCGCCATGTCCAGGGCCGACGCCCCGACGCCCTAGTGATGCGCAGAGGGACCTCATATACGACGCTGATTGCAGCAAGAAGTCGCCGTTTCGCACAGGAGGCGGTTCACGTGGGCCGGCCCATTCGCTGTCCTTCGACTACTAGAAAAAGGGCTATAGATAGGATTGATACTAATGGCGCACCGTGGAAGTAGTGCGCCACTACTATATACTAATGGCGCACCAGTTGGTGATGCGCCATTAGTGTGGAAGACACTAATGGCGCACCAGAAACATGGTGCGCCACTAGTTTTTTTTTCATTTTTCCATACATACTAATGGCGATCGTTGAAGCGCGCCATTACTAGTTCTAATTCAGTAATGGCGCACTGTGCACCGTGCACCATTACTGTATTTTTTTTTATTCTTTTTTTGCAAAACTACTAATGGCGCACCATTTCACAAAGGCGCCATTACTAGTTTAAACTACTAATGGCGCACTATGACCCGTGCGCCATTAGTGTGTGTATATATATATATATATATATATATATATATATATATATATATATATATATATATATATATATATATTACTTTTCTCACAAAACTACTAATGGCGCACCACTGCAGATTTATGCCTTAGTAACCAGGGTTACTAATGGCGCATTTGCTGTTGGTGCGCCATTAGTAACCTGGGACCCCAACAAGATATTTTAGACAGCCCCACACCTACCCACTCACTTTCCCCACTTCATTCCCTCCACCTCCTTCTCCAAGCTTTCGGCTGCCATCTCCTCCTCACCTCATTTCCACCATAGATTCATCAAAATTAAGTGGTGAAATTACCTTTTTTTGATAGGTAAGTAAGGGGAAAGCTATCTTCATGATGTAGATCTACTTTTTTTCTCCCTAGCTCGCTCCAACAACGTGCACATGCACTTTTTGTAGCCTAACTAGATCTATGTATGTTTGTGGTGTTGCATGTGTTTGTGGTGTTGCATATATGTTTGTGTTTGCAGGTACCAGTATTTGAAATGCGGTAGTTGCCAATATTTTGCCGGAATGTTGATTCATTTCCGTTTCGGCGAGAATTTTGGCACTATGCATTCTTTTTGGTCCTATTTTTAGGGAAGGTCATGCCAAATTTTTTCTTGGTTCTAAAATATCGTTTTGCTCTACCCTGCAGGCGACCATGGTCCGCACGATGACCGAAGGCATCGTGAATAGGTTTTTGAGCTCTGCGAAGGCCGAGATGCTTCAAAAGAACGAGATGGAGATAAGATGTCCGTGTCGAAGATGCAAGCTGAAGAGCCTTATTGCGGACCCGGATTCCGGGCAGGTGCGGGACCACCTGCTCTTGCGTGGTTTCATGGATGGCTATAGGTGGCAAGGTGATGAAGATGACTATGAAGTCGTCCATGGGGGCCGGGCAAGAAATGAGGAAGGGCAACAAGACAAGTACCACCGCGGCGAGGGCGGGCGAGAAGACGAAGAATCTCCAGGACATGATCACGGCGATGATGCTGTACACAGTCATCATGTAGAAGATGTCGTACATGATGATGAGGAAGATCAAGACGAAGGGCATGATCATGAAGATGAAGATGCCGGAGCAGAAGACGATGGAGGCTGGGTGCAGGACCTCATATTCAAGAGCTGCTTCTCAAGCGCACGGATAACGCAAGAGCCGCCGCCGAGAGAAAGCCAAGCTGGATCAACTGGAGATAGACGCGTTACTCCATTGTATGAAGGATGCAGGCCCGAGGATACCCGCCTGAAAGTAACGCTCATGGCTCTGGAGATGAAGGTAAAACACAAAATGACTGACGCATGCTTCGACGAGAACATGTCATTCTGGCACAAACGTCTTCCCAAGGGGAACAAGTGCCCAACCAGTTTCGAGGAGGCGAAGAAAATCGTGTGTCCTCTGGATTTGCCGCACGTGAAATACCATGTGTGCATGAACAATTGCATCATTTATCGGGACGAGCAAGCAGAGTCTACCATATGTCCGGTGTGCGGTGTCACTCGATACAAGAAGAGGAAGAAAGCTCCTCGAAAATCGGTGTGGTACTTTCTGATCACTCCTCGTCTGCAGCGGTATTTCGCGGACCCTAAGGTAGCAAAGCTCCTGCGTTGGCACGCGGATAGGGAGGAGAAGAAGCGGGAAGATGACGGAAATGATCCGGAGATAAATAAAAAAGACAAGATGTTGAGTCACCCTAAGGATGCGAGCTAGTGGCAAGCGTTGAACTTCGAATACCCAGAATTTGGGAAGGATCCAAGGAACATCGTGCTGGGCGCGAGCACCGATGGAGTCAATCCGTTTGGCAGCCAGAGAAGCACACATAGCACCTGGCCTGTGTTTGTGTGGATGTACAACCTTCCCCCCTGGTTGTGCATGAAGAGGAAGTACATTCACATGAGTATGCTAATTGAAGGGCCGAAACAACCAGGAACGACATCAATCAGTCTGGGGCTGCTGAAGAGGAGCTAGACACGCTGTGGAAAACGCCACCAATACGTGGACGCCGCAGAGAAAGAATATTTCCCTATGAGAGCCGCGACCGCCACGAGGGTGCACGACTATCTCGATTACGGATATCTCACGGGCAGGTAGTCCATGGATTTTCGGATGCGTAAGGTGCATCGATGACACAACGACGCCGCCTAGATAGAGATTCGGTCTTGAAAACCGTGTTCATGGGACATCGAAGGTGGCTTCGCGACGATGACCCGTGGAGGAAATGCAAGGATCTGTTCGATGGTGAAACCGAACCCAAAACGCCTGTACGAGGAGCGGCGAGGAAATAGACGAGCTGTTGAAAAATTGGAAAGACCGCCCACCGCCGGAAAGAAGCAAAAGGCGCCAGAGCCGGAAAGAAGCGAAGGCGCCAGAGCAGCTGGCTGAAGGTATGGAAAACGAGGTCTGTTTTTCGGGACTTGCCGTCTTCGAAGATCCATCGTGTGCCTCACAGCCTTGATGTCATGCATATCACGAAGAACGTGTGCGAGTCTCGCTTGGTACCCCGCTCAACATGCCGAGAGGACCAAAGATGGGCGAAAGCAAGGGGCGACTTGAAATCAATGGGCATCGGCAGAGCTTCACGCTAATCATGATGATGATGATGATGATGATGATGATGATGAGGCGAAGGGACACGTAAAGTCGTCGCAAAGGCAAAAGGCCAAGAAGACCGTGAATGACTACCCTCCGCGTGCTTCACTCTAAGTCGAGGAGATCGAGCAGTTTTTCACCGCCTCCTAGGAGTAAAACTTCCTTACGATTACGCTGGGAAGATAAGCAGATACTTAGACCCAGTGAGCGAAGTTCAGCGGGATGAAGTCTCACGGTATCACGTGTTGATGACGCAGATACTTCCAGTTGCAATCCGTGGGATCATGGACGCGCACGTCCGCGGAAACGCTATTTGGCCTATGCAACTTTTTTCGACGCCATCTCTCGGAAGTCGATTGGCGTGAGGCAACTCGAAGGCTACAGGAAGAGATCGTGGTGATACTATGCGAGCTTGAGATGTACTTCCGCCCGCATTCTTCGACATTATGGTGCATCTGCTAGTCCATATCATGGAGGATATCATCCAACTCGGGCGACGCTCTGCACAAAGATGATGCCGCTCGAAAGGATGAATGGTGTCATCAAAGGATACGTTCGCAACATGTCACGCCCAGAGGGAAGTATAGCCAGGGCTTTTTGATCAAGAGTGCATCTCCCATCGCACGAATTATCTAGGCATCGAGAACCCCGTTGGTCTGCCCGTCAACAGGCACCTCGGCAGGCTCACTGGATGGGGTCACCGTGAGGGTCGCCGCGAAATGCATGTCGACTTCGAGGGTCGACTCGTGGACTTTGAAAGAGCAAACCTAGTCACGCTACAACACATAGACATGGTCGATCCTTGGGTGGTAGAGCACAAAACCTTTATTGAGAAGACGTACAATGACCGAGGCTAACAGAGGACGGACGGAGATATAATCAAAGAGCACGACTCATGTTTCACGCGTTGGTTCAAGCAGAAGCTTCTGTCGTACCCTTTACATGAGGATTCTTCCGCGGAAGAACAACTCATATTCGCCTTGTCACAGGGCGCCGAGCACAACCTGATGACCTATGAGGCATACGATATCAACGGCTACACATTCTACACCGAGAACAAGGACATGAAGAGCGATGGTTATCAGAACTCCGGGGTAACGATGGAATCCTACACCGGCAACGACAAGGACAGATACTACAGAAGGATCGAGGAGATCTGGGAGCTGAGCTACGCTGGAGAGAAGGTCCCGATGTTCCGTGTCAGATGGGCCAAGTGACGAGGACATGTATTAGGGGTAGGGTAACGGGCCTGACCTAAAGACCCTACCCATGGACACCATACACTTTGTACTGGGCCTCTGGGACGATCGCCCGTCGGGCGTACCACAACTTGAAAGTCACTCGGACGGCAACAACCACTCGAGCACAAAGACCTCCACTCGACGAGCTCATTCCACTCGGCAAGATAACTCACTCGGATATGCGAAGACCAATAGTCGGCATGACGGTTTTGTAGTGGGTTGGTATTATGGCATTGATGCTCCACTTTGTAACATAGGAGGTGAGGGGTGGCGACTTATATAAGCCACCCCCACCACTAGACAGGGGGCTTTTTTTTCCTCTCTTTCTTCTACTCTCTCTCTTTTCACCATTAGTCTCGGGACTTAGCTCAGATGGGGATCCGTTCTCTCTCACACACACACATTGTAATCTCCGGATATATACTCAGATATAACAACGCCTCCGAGCACGAGACGTAGGGTTGTTATCTCCACCATGAGAGGCCCGAACTCGCTAAAAGCACCGTGTCACCCATATGCATCTCGATAGATCATGCTCCGTTACCCTATACCTTATTATTGTCGGAATCGTTCCCACGACAGTTGGCGCCCACCGTGGGGCATGGCGTCTATCAAGCCATGATGTAGATGGTTATTTCTTCAAGCACCGATAGCAGATCGATGGCGGCTGGTTTGCTGGCCTCCCCTCCGCGTGAGCTGACCACCTGAATCAGCGCGAAAGGAGGAAGGCTGCACCTCTGCACACGGTCACCGGCGCGTGGTCTCCAAACCTTGGTACGGCCGAAAGCGCGGCGCCACCGCACCATCCGCATCGTCGTCGTCTCCACACCTTGGTACGGCCGAGCACGCGTGCGCGCCACCGGCGCCATCCGCGTCGTCGTCGTCTCCGCACCTTGGTGCGACCGAGTGGGCGCAGCGTGGCCACCGGCGCCCGTCGCTGCGTCGTCTCCATACCTCAAGTACAGCCGAAAAGTGCGCGCGCTGCTCTCCGACCACGACCGATTGTACCTCGCTCTGCGATGTCGTGGCTGAGCCGTGCGGCGCGGCCACCGGCGCCGTCCGCCTCGTTGCCGCCACGCACGGCTGCCGGTGTCGTCCGCTTCATCATCGTCTCCAACCTTGTTGTCGAGCCCCATGCACGGCCGCCGACGCCGTTCACCTCGTCGCCGACTCCGCCTTGTGTTCTCGGCCTCCGTGGCGGCGCGCAGAGCCGACAGCGGTGCGGCGCAGCGCTCCTTCCTCCAGCGACCAGCGCCGTCGCCACGGCAGTCTCGGCGGCGGGGCGCTGCGGCGACAACCTACAAAACAGTCTCGCCCGCAACCCGTAACCGATGCATGTTCGGGATCGAAGGAGTCAATGCCTCGTAAATTCCCTGGTAAATGCATGCACAACGTGGCCACTTCCATAATCAATTAAGTGGATGCGGGAAAGAAGGAAACGGAGGACGTGGTGATCAGAACGCGGATTAATTGACTACCTCCTTAATTGGCCATTCAATGAAGATCTCCGGCGCTAGTCACGCCAAAACAAGGTGCGTTGATCCATTTTTTTCAAAGCCGCAGCACCAGCCTCCAGCAAGACGCACACCTGCGTTATTTACAAGCTGGCCCAGATGCTCCCCTATTCCGAGCGGTACTCTTATGCGGTCGGACAGCATAAGTCTACACTCGAACAGGTATGGCAATCGCTTAGTCGGACAGTGCGCCTCCGACTTACTCCGCAGATCGGATAGATGCTACACTCGGGCATGCCTCGTTTACTTTGACACGCCCGAGTTCATTCAGATACATTTTCATGAAATCTGCATTCAGACGACTAACGCAGAGCACTCGATCGTTCGCATGTTCCCACTCACTCGAACGCCTCTTCAATGACACGCCGACTTGGCTGTTCCGACGCCATCGTCGGTTGGACACATCCACACCAGCTCATCCTCATGTATCATTTGCCCGACAAAGAACTCTCATCCGGTCGGAGGCTCGGCGGTGGCTTGTGCATTCGAGCCTGACCGGCGCGACACAAAGCGCCGAGGACGGCCATGTCCCGCACATGGCGATGGCTCCCCGGTCAGCTGCTAGACGGCGTCACTCGGACGGATTTACTCGGGCGTTCAGTTGGTCAGGGGATTTACACCAACGGCATTCGCTCCGGTCAACATCTACTCGACGCGTCTACGTCACTCGGACGCCTCGCTCGTCGTCACTGCGGCACGCGCCTCTACTTCACCAGGACGCCACGCGCCTCGTCACTCCGCGGCACGCATCCACATCATCCGGATGCTTCACGCGTCGCCACTCTACGGGACGCGTCTATGTCACTCGGACGCCCCGCATCGGTTGGTCACCTCATCACCACTCGACCGCTCCGGGCCTCGTCAATCGGTTGGTCACCTCATCACCACTCGGTAACCCCGCGACACAGTTTTTACAATCTCATAAATAATTGTTATTCTTTTTATATGCTCTCAATCCCCCAGTGGGTGACTTAGTTGCGAATCCGTCTCGTCTAAGTTTCAAAATATTCTACCGAGTGGAGAGCAACCTCCCACTCGGGGCTTAGCTGATCGAGACTCGCCTAAGTTTCAAAAATCCTACCGACCGGAGAGCAACCTCCCACTCGGGGCTTAGCTGCAGTCCAAGACTACGCCTAAGTTTCAAAAAATCCCACCGACCGGAGAGCAACCTCCCACTCGGGGCTTAGCTGCAGTCCAAGACTCGCCTAAGTTTCAAAAAATCCCACCGAGTGGAGAGCAACCTCCCACTGGGGCTTAGCTGCAGTCCAAGACTACGCCTAAGTTTCAAAAAAATCCTGCCGAGTGGAGAGCAACCTCCCACTCGGGGCTTAGCTGCAGTCCATGCTACGCCTAAGTTTCAAAAAATCCTACCGAGTGGAGAGCAACCCTCCCACTCGGGGGCTTAGCTGCAGTCCAGTACTCGCCTAAGTTTGAAAATCCTACCGAGTGGAAAGCAACCCTCCCACTCGAAGGGCTTAGCTGCAGTTCAGTACTCGCCTAAGTTTAAAATAACCACTCGGCCGCTCCGCGCGTCGCCACCAGGTTGGTCACCTCATAACCACTAGGCCGCCCCGCGCGTCGCCACCAGGTTGGTCACCTCATAACCACTGGGCCGCCCCGCACGTCGCCATCAGGTTGGTCACCTCATAACAACTGGGTCGCTCCGCGCGTCGCCACTCGGTTGGTCACCTCATAACCACTCGGCCGCTCCGCGCGTCGCCATCAGGTTGGTCACCTCATAACCACTGGGTCGCCCTGCGCGTCGCCACTCGGTTGGTCACCTCATAACCACTCGGCCGCTCCGCGCGTCGCCACCAGGTTGGTCACCTCATAACCATTGGGTCGCTCCGCGCGTCGCCACTCGGTTGGTCACCTCATAACCACTCGGCCGCTCCGCGCGTCGCCATCAGGTTGGTCACCTCATAACCACTGGGTCGCCCTGCGCGTCGCCACTCGGTTGGTCACCTCATAACCACTCGGCCGCTCCGCGTCGCCACGAGTTGGTCACCTCATAACCACTCGGCCGCCCCCGCGTCGCCACCAGTTGGTCACCTCATAACCTTTGGGCCGCCCGCCGCCGCCACTCGGTTGGTCACCACATAACCACTCGGCCGCTCTGCCGCCGCCAGAGTTGGTCACCTCATAACCACTAGGCCGCCCGCGTCGCCGCCACCAGTTGGTCACCTCATAACCACCGGGCCGCCGCCCGCACGCCGCCATCAGGTTGGTCACCTCATAACCTTTGGTCGCTCCGCTGTCGCCACTCGGTTGGTCACCTCATAACCACTCGGCGCTCCGCGCGTCGCCATCAGTTGGTCACCTCATAACCACTGGGTCGCCCTGCGCGTCGCCACTCGGTTGGTCACCTCATAACCACTCGGCCGCTCCGCGCGTCGCCACCAGGTTGGTCACCCATAACCATTGGGTCGCTCCCGTCGCCACTCGGTTGGTCACCTCATAACCACTCGGCCGCTCCCGTCGCCATCAGGTTGGTCACCTCATAACCTTTGGGTCGCCTGCGCGCCGCCACTCGGTTGGTCACCTCATAACCACTCGGCGCTCCGCGCCGCCACCAGGTTGGTCACCTCATAACCATTGGGTCGCTCCGCGCGTCGCCACTCGGTTGGTCACCTCATAACCACTCGGCCGCTCCGCGCGTCGCCATCAGGTTGGTCACCTCATAACCACTGGGTCGCCCTGCGCGTCGCCACCAGGTTGGTCACCTCATAACCATTGGGTCGCTCCGCGCGTCGCCACTCGGTTGGTCACCTCATAACCACTCGGCCGCTCCGCGCGTCGCCATCAGGTTGGTCACCTCATAACCACTGGGTCGCCCTGCGCGTCGCCACTCGGTTGGTCACCTCATAACCACTCGGCCGCTCCGCGCGTCGCCACCAGGTTGGTCACCTCATAACCACTCGGCCGCTCCGCGCGTCGCCACCAGGTTGGTCACCTCATAACCATTGGGTCGCTCCGCGCGTCGCCACTCGGTTGGTCACCTCATAACCACTCGGCCGCTCCGCGCGTCGCCATCAGGTTGGTCACCTCATAACCACTGGGTCGCCCTGCGCGTCGCCACTCGGTTGGTCACCTCATAACCACTCGGCCGCTCCGCGCGTCGCCACCAGGTTGGTCACCTCATAACCACTCGGCCGCTCCGCGCGTCGCCACCAGGTTGGTCACCTCATAACCACTCGGCCGCCCCGCGCGTCGCCACTCGGTTGGTCACCACATAACCACTCGGCCGCTCCGCGCGTCGCCACCAGGTTGGTCACCTCATAACCACTCGGCCGCTCCGCGCGTCGCCACCAGGTTGGTCACCTCATCACCACTCGACCGTCCTGCACGCCTTTAGACAGTTAAGTCATTTTACATTATGTTATTTTCGTCTTCCCGAGTATTCCGTAATTCACACATCATGTTCACTCGGAGGCCACGCCACCGAGCGTACCTCTACGCTCGGTTGCTTATTTTCACATATTTGCTTAGTACTGGTTATGTGACTCCCAAGTCCAACTTCCATTTTTTCGCATACATCATTCACGAACACCATGTGTCGTTCTTCATTTCGAGTTTGCATCGGTCCTCCGGGCTGCAACTCGGTCGAAACACTACACTTCATTTTATCGAGCCAATATTCCAATGAGTTGATCGGGTCCATCGCTCGACAAGTTCGAACGGATCCTTCGCTCTTTCAGACTCTTGATGGTTAACCAGCAAGCCCCTTGCACTCCCAGCGGGTGTCTATGGGTGTTATTTGCACAAGTCATTTCAAGCACACATCAAATTTCCTCTAGAAATTATTTCATTGGCTTGTGCCATTGCTTACACAAGTTACGCGATCACTCACCGGCCCTATGTGCCAACTTCATCACTGCTCGCACTCGGTCACCATACCGGTCCCAGCGCACCACAACACCGACCTTGTCGCTCTGTTGACTTCAAACACATCCGGCCAACCCCTATGTGGAACTCTCTTCATCGTATCAATGATATAGACCTCATCGGGCATGAGACAGATAAGTCTCTTTCATAATTAAACTTCACACTTCACTCTTTTGCAAGTTTGCCTCTTTCGAGCATCACTCGGAAGCTTCTCCTCATCTTTACCCAAGTCCGACTCGATGAATTGCAAATCATCCATTCAAAACTATATTTCTCGTATTCCGACATGTCCATTGTCGAAGCATGTAGTATGCTCGGGGGCTACGCCGCACTCGGGGGCTGCATCTCATTTGGAATGACACTCTCCTAAGTGGTCGAGTACTTCATCACCAATCAGACCCTTCACTTCAACAAGTACATTCGATCCGTCACTTTGACAAATTTCATAATCACTCAGACACTCTGCGTGCCATCTTCGTTCCTACTCAAATTCAGTTGTCGCACCGGTCTTGTTGCGCCACAGCCACACTACACCGACCTCGTCGCTACATCAGCTTCGAAAGCATCTGGCTAACTCCTTCAAGGAACATTTTTGCCACTTGGCTGGACACTTAGTCCTTCACTCGGCCACCTCGCATAGCATCACTCGGTTGTGCACATCTTCACGCCTCGACCGTCCCGCGCGTCACCACTCGGTTGTGCACGTCTTCACCACTCGACCGCCCCGCACGTCTCCACTCGGTTGTGCGCGTCTTCACCACTCGGCTGCCCCGCACGTCGCCACTCGGTTCTGCACGCCTTCACCACTCGGCCGCCCCGCGCGCTGCCACTCGGTTGTGCCCGTCTTCACCACTCGGCCGCCCCGCACGTCGTCACTCGGTTCTGCACGCCTTCACCACTCGGCCGCCCCGCGCGCCGCCACTCGGTTGTGCGCGTCTTCACCACTCGGCCGCCCCGCACGTCGCCACTCGGTTGTGCGCGTCTTCACCACTCGGCCGCCCGCCGCGCCGCCACTTTGGGTGTGTGCGTCTTCACCACTCGGCCGCCCCGCACGTCGCCACTCGGTTGTGCGCGTCTTCACCACTCGGCCGCCCCGCACGTCGCCACTCGGTTCTGCACGCCTTCACCACTCGGCCGCCCCGCGCGTCGCCACTCGGTTGTGCGCGTCTTCACCACTCGGCCGCCCCGCGCGTCGCCACTCGGTTTTGCACGTTTTCACCACTCGGCCGCCCCGCGCGTCGCCACTCGGTTATACACGTCCTCGCCCCTCGGCCGCCCCGCGCGTCACCATCAGTTGGACATGTCCTCACCTCTACACCCCCAACATGGGAACGACTAGGTTACTCATATGATCAAACCTCATATCACATTCTATAGCGAGCTTACCTCTTTCGAGCATCACTCGGGGGCTACCTCCAGATCACTCAAGTACTACTCGACTTCTGAGTCGAGGAGAAACAAGCTAGACCAATATCAGATCCTCAAGTACTACTCGACCTCCGAGTTGGAGAGGAACAAGTTGATTGGTACCAACTAAGAAGATTTTAGTTTTCTCAGACCTCCTCCGATCGCCTGCTTGATCGGCAGTGATCTCGGGGACTACACCAGTGGGTGCACTCAGCGTGCCCCCACTGGAGTAATCTCCACTCGATGCGGCTGACCAGTCCGAGTGATGAACAACAAAAAACAGGCTCTAAGACTCCCACCGACTGTTGGTATCCACTCGGAACGGTCCGCCCGGTCCGAGTGACAGCCGAACAACAACAAAAAAATACAGGCTCTAAGACTCCCGCCGACTGCCCGCAGTCGACGGCAGTCTCGGGGACTACACCCAGTGGGTGCACTCAGCGTGCCCCCACTGGAATGGTATCCACTCGGAACGGTCCTCCCGGTCCGAGTGACGGCCAAACAAGAAAAAAAAAGACGTTCCACGCGTGAAGAAATTCCGAGTAATCAGTTACTCGATGCAGGACCAGCTCCAAATCACTCCAAAAAAATTGCTATAAGGTGAGTTCAACGCTCCTCCGTGGACCCGATTGAGCTCATTTCACTCGGACACCGTGCAGTCTGGAATCCGTCAAGGCAACACGCGGAGATAAGACCACCGGGTGACCAGAGGAAGTTCATAAGTGTCTCCGTAGCACTCGACTCATCTGGGAATTCACCTCAACTCGACCCGCTCAACCTCGGTCGATTCGGGGCTAATGGCGAGGACATGTATTAGGGGTAGGGTAACGGGCCTGACCTAAAGACCCTACCCATGGACACCATACACTTTGTTGGGCCTCTGGGCGGATCGCCGTCGCACGTACCACAACTTGAAAGTCACTCGGGACGGCAACAACCACTCGAACAAGACTCCACTCGACGAGCTCATTCCACTCGGCAGTATAACTCACTCGGATATGCGAAGACCAATAGTCAGCATGACGGTTTTGTAGTGGGTTGGTATTATGGCATTGATGCTCCACTTTGTAACATAGGAGGTGAGGGGGTGGCGCACTCTATATAAGCCACCCCCCACCACTAGACAGGGGGGCTTTTTTCCACTCTCTTTCTTCTACCTCTCTCTCTTTTCACCATTAGTCTCAGGACTTAGCTCAGGATGGGGATCCGTTCCTCTCTCACACACACACATTGTAATCTCCGGATATATACTCAGATATAACAACGCCTCTCCGGAGCACGAGACGTAGGGTTGTTATCTCCACCATGAGAGGCCCGAACTCGCTAAAAGCACCGTGTCACCCATATGCATCTCGATAGATCATGCTCCGTTACCCTATACCTTATTATTGTCGGAATCGTTCCCACGACACCAAGAGCGTCCTAAAAGAAGACCGGTATTTCACCACCATGGTTATACCCGAAGCCAAATCCAAGACCGCGGGTGCAAACGTCACTGCGAAAAATGAGCCATGGGTACTGGCTTCCCAAGTGGACCAATGCTTCTTCATTACCGACCCGTCAAAGCCCAGTCGTGTTGTCGTGAGGAGAGGCAAAAGGAAGATCATCAGAATGGATGGAGTAGCCAATGAGCAAGACTTCGACAAGTACGGCGACCCGAAGATTGAACATGACGACGACGATGAAGTAGAAGCACACACCACAAGAAGAAGCAGGACCACCCTACCTAAAGGACGTCCGTTCCACAGAAGAACTCCATTTGCGAAAAAGAAGGGCAATAAGATTATGAACAGATAGCTAGCTAAGATCGATTGTATTTAAATCGTAGTCTTCACTTCTCGATTGTATTTCGACATTTTGAAATGATATTTCTTCTATTCTAGTCCTCATGAATGTTGAATTATGTTTATTATGGTATTGAATTTCTAACTCACAAAAAGTATTGAATTTGTTAATATTTTGTGAACTCATTAATATTTTTAAATTTTTATGATGTTTTTTCAAATATTTTCAAATAATAAATTTGATGATATTTTTTAATATTCATAAATAATTTCAAATAAGAAATTTGATGATATTTTTTCACATTCATAAATGTTTTCAGATTTGATTTGTCATTTTCTGAAAAAATATAAGATGAAACTAAATATTTTTCACGACCCCCCGCACCCGTCAACGAATGTAAATGCTCCCTCCCTCCCTCCCTCCTCTACTCATCTCCTGTATATAGTGTAATAATTTTTATCAATAAAAAATAAGAAAATAAAAGTTACTAATGGCGCACCAGGAGAGGGTGCGCCATTGTTATCAATAAAAAAAATTACTTATGGCGCACCCCTCGGTGGTGCGCCATAGCTATGGATGTACTTATGGCGCACCCCTGGGTGGTGCGGCATTGCTAAGCCTCCCCCCACACTAAAATCCCCAGTCTCTCACATTTCTCTCTAATCCCTCCCCTGCCTCATCTCACCCGTGCCTGACCACCACCGACCACCACTGTTGGAAATATGCCCTAGAGGCAATAATAAAAGTATTATTATTATATTTCTTTGTTCATGATAATTGTCTTTATTCATGCTATAACTGTATTATCCGGAAATCGTAATACACGTGTGAATACATAGACCATAATATGTCCCTAGTAAGCCTCTAGTTGACTAGCTCGTTGATCAACCGATAGTCATGGTTTCACGGCTATGGACATTGGATGTCGTTGATAACGGGATCACATCATTAGGAGAATGATGTGATGGACAAGACAATCCTAAGCATAGCACAAGATCGTGTAGTTCGTTTGCTAGAGCTTTTCCAATGTCAAGTATCTTTTCCTTAGACCATGAGATCGTGTAACTCCGGATACCGTAGGAGTGCTTTGGGTGTACCAAGCGTCTGGCGAATCGGGTGACTATAAAGGTGCACTCTGGTATCTCCGAAAGTGTCTCATTGGGTTGACACGGATCGAGGCTGGATTTGTCACTCCGTATGACGGAGAGGTATCTCTGGGCCTACTCGGTAATGCATCATCATAATGAGCTCAAAGTGACCAAGTGTTTGGTCATGGGATCATGCATTACGGATGCGAGTAAAGTGACTTGCGATAACGAGACCGAACGAGGTATTGGGATACCGACGATCGAGTCTCGGGCAAGTAACGTACCGATTGACAAAGGGAATTGTATACGGGGTTGTTTAATCCTCGACATCGTGGTTCATCCGATGAAATCATCGAGGAGCATGTGGGAGCCAACATGGGTATCCAGATCCCGCTGTTGGTTATTGCCCGAGAGTCGTCTCGGTCATGTCTACGTGTCTCCCGAACCCGTAGGGTCTATACACTTAAGGTTCGGTGACACTAGCGTTGTATGAATATGAGTATGCAGCATACCGAATGTTGTTCGGAGTCCCGGATGAGATCCCAGATGTCACGAGGAGTTTCGGAATGGTCCGGAGGTAAAGAATTATATAAAGGAAGTGGTGTTTCGGCCATCGGGAAAGTTTCGGGGTCACCCAGATTGTCTGGGACCACCGGAAGGGTCCCAGGGGTCCACCGGGTGGGGCCACTCATCCCGGAGGGCCCCATGGGCTGAAGTGGGAGGGGAACCAGCCCATAGTGGGCTGGTGCGCCCCCCTAGGCCCACCCCATGCGCCTAGGGTTGAAACCCTAGGGTGGGGGGGGGGGGCGCACCACATGCCTTGGGGGGCACTCCACCCCCCTTGGTCGCCGCCCCCTTGGGAGATTGGATCTCCCAGGGCAGGCGCCCCCCTGGGGGCCCATATAAAGGAGGGAAGGGGGAGGGAAGCCGCACCCTGTGCATTGGCGCCTCCCTCCCCCTGCTACACTTCGTCCTCCTCCCGCAGCAGCTTGGCGAAGCCCTGCCGGAGTTCTGCTGCATCCACCACCACGCCGTCGTGCTGCTGGATCATCATCAACCTGTCTTTCCCCCTTGCTGGATCAAGAAGGAGGAGACGCCTCCCGTCCCGTACGTGTGTTGAACGCGGAGGTGCTGTCCGTTCAGCACTCGGTCATCGATGATCTGAATCACGGCGAGTACGACTCCATCACCACCCTTCCCTTGAACGCTTCTGCACGCGATCTACAAGTGGTATGTAGATGCAATCTCACTCCCTTGACTCGTTGCTTAGATGAACTCATAGATGGATCTTGGTGAAACCGTAGGAAATTTTTAATTTTTCGCAGCGTTCCCCAACAAAGTGGCATCATGAGCCAGGTCTATCGTAGTTCTCTATTGCACGAGTAGAACACAATTTTGTTGTGGGCGTGGATCTTGTCAACTTGCTTGCCACTACTAGTCTTTTCTTGCTTCAGCGGTATTGTGGGATGAAGCGGCCCGGACCAACCTTACACGTACGCTTACGTGAGACCGGTTCCACCGACAGACATGCACTAGTTGCATAAGGTGGCTGGCGGGTGTCTGTCTCTCCCACTTTAGTTGGAGTGGATTCAATGAAAAGGGTCCTTATGAAGGGTAAATAGAAGTTGACAAAATCACGTTGTGGTTATTCGTAGGTAAGAAAACGTTCTTGCTAGAACCCAATTGCAGCCACGTAAAAGATGCAACAACAATTAGAGGACGTCTAACTTGTTTTTGCAGCAATTGTCATGTGATGTGATATGGCCAGAAGTTGTGATGAATGATGAATGATATATTGTGATGTATGAGATCATGTTCTTGTAATAGGAATCACGACTTGCATGTCGATGAGTATGACAACCGGCAGGAGCCATAGGAGTTGTCTTTATTTTTGTATGACCTGCGTGTCATTGAAGAACGCCATGTAAATTACTTTACTTTATTGCTAAACGCGTTAGCCATAGAAGTAGAAGTAGTCATTGGCGTGACAACTTCATGAAGACATGATGATGGAGATCATGGTGTCATGCCGGTGACAAGATGATCATGGAGCCCCGAAGATGGAGATCAATGGAGCTATATGATATTGGCCATATCATGTCACTACTAATATATAATTGCATGTGATGTTTATTATGTTTATGCATCTTGTTTACTTAGAACGACAGTAGTAAATAAGATGATCCCTTACAACAATTTCAAGAAGTGTTCTCCCCTAACTGTGCACCGTTGCTAAAGTTAAATCGTTTCAAGCACCACGTGATGATCGGGTGTGATAGATCCTTACGTTCACATACAACGGGTGTAAGACAGTTTTACACATGCAAAACACTTAGGGTTAACTTGACGAGCCTAGCATGTACAGACGTGGCCTCGGAACACAGAGACCGAAAGGTCGAACACGAATCGTATGGAAGATATGATCAACATGAAGATGTTCACCGACGATGACTAGTCCGTCTCACGTGATGATCGGACAGGGCCTAGTCGACTCAGATCGTGTAATACTTAGATGACTGGAGGGATGTCTAATATGAGTGGGAGTTCATTGTAATAATTTGATTAGATGAACTTAATTATCATGAACTTAGTCTAAAACCTTTGCAAATATGTCTTGTAGATCAAATGGCCAACGCTCATGTCAACATGAACTTCAACGTTCCTAGAAAACCAAGCTGAAAGATGATGGCAGCAACTATACGGATTGGGTCCGAACACGAGGATCATCCTCATAGCTGCCAGAAACAATATGTCCTAGAAGGACCGCTAGGTGACGCTCGTCGAGAGAACCAAGGCGTTATGAGCGCTTGGCGGTCTTGTCTTGATGATTACTCCCTCGTTCGATGCGGCATGTTTTACTGACTTAGAACCGGGGCTCCAAAAGCGTTTTGAGCAACACGGAGCATATGAGATGTTCGAGGAGCTGAAACTAGTTTTCCAAGCCCATGCCCGGGTCGAGAGATATGAAGTCTCCGACAAGTTCTATAGTTGTAAGATGGAGGAAAACAGTTTTGTCGGTGAGCACATACTCAAAATGTGCGGGTTGCGCAACCGCTGACCCAGTGGACATTAACCTCCCCGATGAGGCGGTCATTGACAGAATCCTTGATCGCTCCCACCAAGCTACAAGAGCTTTGTGATGAACTACAATATGCGGGGATGGTGAATACCATTCTGAAGTATTTTCAATGCTGAAGTCAGCAGAGGTTGAGATCAAGAAAGAACATCAAGTGTTGATGGTCAATAAGACCACTAAGTTCAAGAAGGGCAAGGGCAAGAAGAACTTCAAGAAGGACGGCAAGGATGTTGCGGCGCCCGTAAGCCGATTCTTGGGAAGAAGTCAAAGAATGGACCCAAGCACGAGATCGAGTGCTTTTATTGCAAGGGGAAGGGTCACTCGAAGCGGAACTTCCCCAAGTACTTAGTGGATAAGAAGGCCGGCAACACCAAAGGTATATTTGATATACATGTGATTGATGTGTACCTTACCGATTACTCGTAGTAACTCCCGGGTATTTGATACGGTGCCGTTGCTCATATTTGTAACTCACAAGCAGAGCTGCGAATAAACGGAGATGGCGAAGGGCGAGGTGACGATCTTGGCGTCGGGAATGGTTCCAAGGTCGATGTGATCGCCGTCGCACGCTACCTCTACATTTACCTATGGGATTAGTTATAAACCTTAATAATTGTTATTTGGTGCCAAGTTTGAGCATGAACATTGTATCGGATCTCGTTTGATATGAGATGGCTACTCATTTAAATCCGAGAATAATGGTTGTTCTATTTATATGAGAGATATGTTTTATGGTCATGCCCTATGGTCAATGGTTTATTCTTAATGAATCTCGGCGTAATATTACACATATTCATAGTGTGAATGACAAAAGATGTAAAGTTGATAACGATAGTCCCACATACTTGTGGCGCCGCCTTGGTCACATTGGTGTCAAGCGCATGAAGAAGCTCCATCTTGATGGACTTTTAGAGTCTCTCGATTATGAATCATTTGACATATGCGAACCATGCCTCATGGGCAAAATGACCAAGACTCCGTTCTCGGAACAATGGAGTGAGCAACCAACTTGTTGGAAATCATACATACCGATGTGTGCGGTCCAATGAGCGTTGAGGCTCATGGAGGATATCGTTATGTTCTCACTCTCACCGATGACTTGAGCAGATATGGGTATGTCTACTTAATGAAACACAAGTCCGAGACTTTGAAAAGTTCAAGGAATTTCAGAATGAGGTAGAGAATCAACGTGACCGAAAGATAAAGTTCCTCTGATCGATCATGGAGGAGAATATTTAAGTCACGAATTTGGTACACACTTAAGGAAATGTGGAATCGTTTCACAACTCACGCCGCTGGAACACCTCAGCGTAGCGGTGTGTCCAAGCGTCGTGTCGCACTCTATTGGATATGGTGCGGTCTATGATGTCTCTTACCGATTTACCGCTATCATTTTGGGGATACGCTCAAGAGACAGCTACATTCACTTTAAATAGGGCACCATCTAAATCCGTTGAGGCGACACCGTATGAATTATGGTTTGGGAAGAAACCTAAGCTATCGTTTCTAAAAGTTTGGGGATGCGATGCTTATGTCAAGAAACTTCAACCGAAAAGCTCGAACCCAAGTCGGAAAAATCGTCTTCATAGGATACCCTAAGGAAACCGTTGGGTATACCTTCTACTTAAGATCCGAGGGCAAGATCTTTGTTGCCAAGAACGGATGCTTTCTGGAAAAAGAGTTTCTCTCGAAAGAAGTAAGTGGGAGTAAAGTAGAACTCGATGAAGTACTACCTCTCGAACGGGAAAGTAGTGCAGCTCAAGAAAATGTTCCCGTGATGCCTACACCAACTGAAGAGGAAAATAATGATGATGATCAAGGTACTTCGGATCAAGTTGCTACTGAACTTCATAGGTCCACAAGGACACGTTCCGCACTGAGTGGTGCGGCAACTCGTCACGGAAATCATGTTGTTAGACAACGGTGAACCTTCAAACTATGAAGAAGCGATGGCGGGCCCAGATTCCAACAAATGGCTTGAAGCCATGAAATCCAAGATAGAATCCATGTATGAAAACAAAGTATGGACTTTGACAGACTTGCCCGATGATCGGCGAGCGATAGAAAACAAATGGATCTTTAAGAAGAAGACGGACGCGGATGGAAATGTTACCATCTATAAAGCTCGACTTGTCGCTAAGGGTTATCGACAAGTTCAAGGGATTGACTACGACGAGACATTCTCTCCCATAGCGAAGCTGAAGTCCATCCGAATCATGTTAGCAATTGCCGCATACTATGATTATGAGATATGGCAGATGGACGTCAAAATGGCATTCCTTAACGGACATCTTAAGGAAGAAATGTATATGATGCAGCCGGAAGGTTTTGTCGATCCTAAGAACGCTAACAAAGTATGCAAGCTCCAGCGATCCATTTATGGGCTGGTGCAAGCATCTCGGAGTTGGAACATTCGCTTTGATGAGATGATCAAAGCGTTTGGGTTTATGCAGACTTATGGAGAAGCCTGCGTTTACAAGAAAGTGAGTGGGAGCTCTGTAGCATTTCTCATATTATATGTAGATGACATACTCTTGATGGGAAATAATATAGAACTTCTGGACAACATTAAGGCCTACTTGAATAAGTGTTCTTCAATGAAGGACCTTGGAGAAGCTGCTTATATATTAGGCATCAAGATCTATAGAGACAGATCGAGGCGCCTCATAGGTCTTTCACAAAGCACATACCTTGATAAGATTTTGAAGAAGTTCAAAATGGATCAGTCCAAGAAGGGTTCTTGCACGTGTTGCAAGGTGTGAGATTGAGCTCGGCTCGATCCCGACCACGGCAAAAGATAAATAAGAGATGAGTGTCATCCCTATGCTTCAGCCATAGGATCTATTATGTATGCCATCTTGTGTACGGACTGATGTAAACCTTGCCGTAAGTTTGGTAGGAAGGTACCAAAGTAATCCCGGCAAGGAACACTGGACAGCAGTCAAGAATATCCTGAAGTACCTGAAAAGGACAAAGGACATGTTTCTCGTTTATGGAGGTGATAAAGAGCTCGTCGTAAAGGGTTACGTCGACGCTAGCTTCGACACAGATCTGGATGACTCTAAGTCACAAACCGGACACGGGTATATGTTGAATGGTGGAGCAGTAAGCTGGTGCAGCTGCAAGCAGAGCGTCGTGGCGGGATCTACATGTGAAGCGGAGTACATGGCAGCCTCGGAGGCAGCGCAAGGAGCCCAGATTTCACAAGAAGACCAGGCACATCAAGCGTCGTTTCAACTCCATCCGTGAAAATGTTCAAGATGGAGACATAGATATTTGCAAAGTACATACGGATTTGAATGTCGCAGATCCGTTAACTAAACCTCTCTCGCGAGCAAAACATGATCAACACCAGAACTCTAT
Source organism: Aegilops speltoides (assembly GCA_021437245.1). Lineage (NCBI taxonomy): Eukaryota > Viridiplantae > Streptophyta > Magnoliopsida > Poales > Poaceae > Aegilops > Aegilops speltoides. The sequence continues at coordinate 454,426,668 of CM038145.1, read as the reverse complement.
GGTTGTGCGATTCATCACAATGTAACTAGATTATTGACTCTAGTGCAAGTGGGAGACTGTTGGAAATATGCCCTAGAGCAATAATAAAAGTATTATTATTATATTTCTTTGTTCATGATAATTGTCTTTATTCATGCTATAACTGTATTATCCGGAAATCGTAATACACGTGTGAATACATAGACCATAATATGTCCCTAGTAAGCCTCTAGTTGACTAGCTCGTTGATCAACTGATAGTCATGGTTTCCTGGCTATGGACATTGTATGTCATTGATAACGGGATCACATCATTAGGAGAATGATGTGATGGACAAGACCCAATCCTAAGCATAGCACAAGATCGTGTAGTTCGTTTGCTAGAGCTTTTCCAATGTCAAGTATCTTTTCCTTAGACCATGAGATCGTGTAACTCCGGATACCGTAGGAGTGCATTGGGTGTACCAAAGCGTCAACGCGTGGCGGGTGACTACAAAGGTGCACTACGGTATCTCCAAAAGTGTCATTGGGTTGACACGGATCGAGGCTGGATTTGTCACTCCGCATGACGGAAAGGTATCTCTGGGCCCACTCGGTAATGCATCATCATAATGAGCTCAAAGTGACCAAGTGTTTGGTCACGGGATCATGCATTCTGATGCGAGTAAAGTGACTTGCCGGTAACGAGACTGAACGAGGTATTGGGATACCGACGATCGAGTCTCGGGCAAGTAACGTACCGATTGACAAAGGGAATTGTATACGAGGTTGTTTAATCCTCGACATCGTGGTTCATCCGATGAAATCATCGAGGAGCATGTGGGAGCCAACATGGGTATCCAGATCCCGCTGTTGGTTATTGCCCGAGAGTCGTCTCGGTCATGTCTACGTGTCTCCCGAACCTGTAGGGTCTACACACTTAAGGTTCGGTGACGCTAGGGTTGTATGAATATGAGTATGCAGCGTACCGAATGTTGTTCGGAGTCCCGGATGAGATCCCGGACGTCACGAGGAGTTTCGGAATGGTTCGGAGGTAAAGAATTATATATAGGAAGTGGTGTTTCGGCCATCAGGAAAGTTTCGCGGTCACCCGGTATTGTACCGGGACCACCGGAAGGGTTCCGGGGGTCCATCGGGTGGCGCCACTCATCCCGGAGGGCCCCATGGGCTGAAGTGGGAGGGGAACCAGCCCATAGTGGGCTGGTGCGCCCCCTAGGCCCACCCCATGCGCCTAGGGTTGAAACCCTAGGGTGGGGGGGGGGGGCGCACCACATGCCTTGGGGGGCACTCCACCCCCCTGGCCGCCGCCCCCTTGGGAGATTGGATCTCCGGGGCCGGGCGCCCTGAGGGCCTATATAAGGAGGCGGGGGAGGCAGCCGCACCCTGTGCATTGGCGCCTCCCTCCCCCTGCTACACCTCGTCCTCCTCCCGCAGCAGCTTGGCGAAGCCCTGCCGGAGTTCTGCTGCATCCACCACCACGCCGTCGTGCTGCTGGATCATTAGCAACCTATCCTTCCCCCTTGCTGGATCAAGAAGGAGGAGACATCTCCCGTCCCGTACGTGTGTTGAACGCGGAGGTGCTGTCCGTTCAGCACTCGGTCATCGGTGATCTGAATCACGGCGAGTACGACTCCATCATCACCCTTCCATTGAACGCTTCCGCACGCGATCTACAAGTGGTATGTAGATGCAATCTCATTCCCATGACTCGTTGCTTAGATGAACTCATAGATGGATCTTGGTGAAACCGTTGGAACTTTTTTAATTTTCTGCAAAGTTCCTCAACAACCACTTCCCCCGTGCTCGCCGTCCCCGGCCGTGCTTGCTTCCCCCGCCGCACCCGACCACCACCGCCCCCAACGCCCCCTCCTCGAGCCGAGCGCCACCTCCCTCACCGTCCCTCCTCCGCCCGCGCCCGCGCCCTCGCCATCCCCCCCCCCCCGCGGTCCCACCTGCGTCAACCTCCCTCACGAGCGTGACATCTAGGGTTCCTAGCCGCCGCCACCGCTGCCGGCCCGCCGCCATGGCGCGCCTAACCGGCCGAACCCTCCGCTGCTCCGCCTCCGGTACAGGACCCCAACAGCGCCTCCCCCCATCAAGCAGCCGCTCCCACCAGCGGCGCCCCCTCCCTGGAGTAGGCGCTCCTACCCAGCAATGCTGCCACCCGGAGCTACGCCGGCGACCAGTCCGTAGGCAGGTAGCCACCACTCCTTCGTCCTTCCTCCCTCTTCCCTCATCCCCCCTCCCTCCTTCCTCTTGCATCCTCTGTTCAATTTTTTTACTGATTTTTTTAGTGGATGAGTACTTGATGTAGATTCGATACTGTGGGAATATAATGATAGTTATTTCTTGCTTGCTGCGTGATTTTTCCAGAGCATGCTCAAGTTTACATGTGAAAGGATTGTGCTTGATAGGTGTTTGTGATAATGCCTCTAAGGGCAAATGTTTACAAACTGTAGGTTGAATATTTTTCATGAGCAAATGTTTTGGTTTAAACATGTTAGGAGTGAAACATGCGATGATTGACAATGTCTGAGAAGGAAGAGATTAAGTTGTTTTATCTGCAATTTGAGAGAGCAGGAGCTTTGTGTTGGTTATACTGGCCAAAATTGGTTAACACATATCTTCCAGAGAGATCCCTGTTCTAGGATCTGAGCTCCTTCTTCTCTGAATTCAACTAAGGCATGAGGAACAAGGGGGGAGATAGCTATTAGATCCATGTCTTAGTAGTGGTAAACAATCGTGTAGGTCAATTTTGACTCTGATCTTGAAGTACAGGGTTGCAATGTTTTGGCATCAACACTTGTAAGAAAAGAAAAAGCAGGAGAATGAAGATTATATTAAAAAAAATGGTAGTGGTAAACAAGCATATAATCCCTCCCAGGTAGTAACAATAACTTTATGCAGGAGAGTGAACGAAGAAGCATAGGCTTAATTGAGCTGTGGAGTTCTTGTTACCTTGTCTGTCTGTCCTCGTTAGTTACATGTATCTCTCTGTTTGTGTTTTTGCGTAACAGGTTCAATCACGGTTGGAGAAAAATTGAGGCGTTTGTTGGCTCCGAGACAGTGATACAGGTATATACATGTGCTCTGCTTACTTGTTTGGTTTGCAATAGTGGTGAGCCTCCTCCACCCCCACCCGCCCCCCCCTCTGTCGCATGCACCCGTCGCCCCCATCGGGTAAATTCTGTTATGAAATAATTCCTACTGTTATTTAAAATATAAATGAAATGATTTGGAACACCAAGCAAGAGTTACATTTCAAGTTCTTTGAACCTTTTCATATAAGCTTGCGAAGATTTAATTGATCATAGAAAATGAAAAACAAAGGTCATACCGATCCTAGTTGGTATTATTATCCTCAATTTTAAGTGTTGAATGAACACATAAAGAGAGTGCTAAGTGATTTCAATATATCAAGTTCCAGACTAATATATAGGATTGTTGGTTTTTAACCTTGGTTGCCATTGTTTCTATTTGTAACGGTGCGAAGAATGACTCATGCTGTTTGTGCTAACAATCTCTAAGTGAAAGCAACTAGTTGGAGTAGATTTGTGCACACAATACTCCTTCCAAGACAATTTGCTTCAAGGAGTAGTATCGGTTTGATTGCAAGGAGTAGTTTGATAAAGTTTCAGCATGGTTTCAGTTTGCTTCCAAGGAGTTGTTCTCTGTCGGTCCAATTCGAAGAAATAAAAAGTGAATAGTTTGTTTGTTCCTGTGTGGTCACTCTATTTTTGAGTCTTGACATTAGTTATGTTTGTTAGTAGCTAGATATTTAAATGAAGCTTGTTCTTTTCAACTGTTCAGTGATGCCATGAAACTGAATATAGTAGTTGAAAACCCTGCTTTTCTTCTGATCGTGAAATTTGAAGTCTGTTTGTGTTTTGGTTTTGTTGGTTGACAATTATGTTTAGTTTTTCATTTCATGGGTCTGTAAAATGTGCAGGTGGTGAGTTGAGGCTCAGCATACAGCTTGTTTGGACTAACCAAGAGGACGAGGTATGTTGCTTCCCCAAGCTAAGTGACACGTACGCGCCAAGTTTTCTGTTATATAATTACCTGTTAGTGCTTAGTTAAACTGCATGATACGGCCATAGCAGATGGATGGTACTAGGTGTTGTTTTGTTTCTTGCCAATGTATTCAGAGATCAGATGTGCCGCTGTAGATTTCTTTTCTTGAAGGCAGCTCACATAAGTTGAGCTACAAGTGAACAACTTGCTGCTATTAGATCTGGAATGGAAGCTCACATAAGTTGAGCTGATTTTTGTCCATATGAAAGCAGAGGACCATATGGTCTGTGGCCTTTTCATCCATATGAAAGTAGAGGCACATTGTGGTGCTAGTTTGCTGGGTTTTGTCTCCGACCATCGTGTCGTGATGAATTTGCACATACCCCGAGAGGCCCTTGAGTTTGCCGGAATGTTGATTAACCTCCGTTAAAGCAAATTGGTACTCCATATGTCCTATTTTCAGCAAAGGTCATGCTGAAATTTTCCGTGAATTTTAGCATGACTTTGCTAAAAATAGGACATATGGGGTACTTGCGACTAATGCATGGGCCGGGGTATCTTAGTACTTAATTAAGTAGGATCAACTGCCCCTTTATTCTTGCTGCATTAAACCATAGGTGGCAATAGAGCCAAGTGACTAGGCCCAACTTAGAATTCTCCTTAGCATCAATAAACCCTAGATGATAAACCAAACATAGGTGGCAATAGAGCCAAGTGATTAGTGCCAAGTGATTAGGCCCAACCTAGGGTGCCTCGGCATCGATAAACCCTAAATGATGAAAACTTAACTTGGCTGCCCCGGATGCCTCGGTGTCGATGAGAACCTAAATGATGTACGCTTAGGCTTTTAGGGTGCCTCGGCGTCGACAAACCCTAAATGATGAAAGCTTAGGCTTTTAGGGTGCCTCAGCGTCGACAAACCCTAAATGATGAGACCATGATCCTGTTCCTTGACAATAACCAACTTTTTAACCAAACTTTTTTCCTATTTAGAGCAAAACATGGCCCACAACGATGAGGCCGGTGGTTGAGCGGCAAGCAATTCAGGAGCTGTCCCGGAGATGGAGGAACAACCTCACCGCTATGAGGACACCGCGGAAGACACCGATCCTGACAACACAACCCCTAGTGGCGTCGGGGATGACACCACTGATGGTGCCGCCGAGGATGCCACTACTGATGATGGCGGGGCGCACACAGATGGCAGCCAACCGAAGAAGCAAAGGAAGGACCGGCGCCCGAATGCGCTCTGCACCCTCAAGGAGGAATTCACTCAAGTGGACTCGACGGAATCTATGAGCCCAAACATATAGTCAAGGGGTACTCGCTTCAGCTCGGGTGCATTCTCCGGAGCACCGTCTCGATCAACACCGATAACCTTAGGAATAAGGACCACGGGAATTTGCGCAACCTCCTCTTCACGAAGCTGCACGAACGATACAAGTTCCCCGCCAAATTTGAAAACACACACCTCTCAGGGAATAAAGTGAACAGTGCCGCCCTCACGAAGATGAGCATGGCCCTGTCTACTTGGAGAAGCGTGGTGAAGAGAATGATTGATAAAGGTGATAGTTATGAGAAGATCAAGGGGAAATATCCTTTGATGAGCGAAGATGAGTACAAGGAGTTCAAGATCAAGTGCGAGAGCGCGCAACCTCGAATCAAGCTAGTGGGGAAAGAAATGCGGAGTTGAACTTAGGGAACACAAACTCGGTCCCGCGGTTCTGAGTGGCGGAGCCTATATGGGACAAGGAGGACGCGGGCGTGCCGAGCAAGGCCTACCGCCCGCTCGAGAAATACAGCGGTGACAAGCGGACCGGGAACTATGTCGGGGCCGGTACAAGGGACCCGATAACAAAGGAGCTTACCGCGGATCCGAAGACCAGGGCGCTTGAGCTTGTTCTGGTAAGGAATACACCCTCTCGTAATTAGCTCCATATGGTTATACTCTAATTAATCCCCAATATTTCTAAATGGTTCACGTTCCTTTCGCAGGACACTGAAAGCAGTAGCGTGGGGTCATCTCAGAGCTCCCCTTTCGACACCCCTTTAAATAGGGCGTTGAACGTAATGAAAAACAAGGATAAGCTCACTAAGCCGACGTCAGCTGGTCATGTGGCCGGCAAAGGCTTGTCCACAGAATGGGGGTCATACTATACCGCTGGTGTGCGGAAGGATAAAAAGGCCAGCTCGGAAAGCCAGACGCGTGAGGTTGAAGCACTCAAGGCACAAGTGGCGCGGATTCCAGAGCTTGTCCAAGAGCAAGTGGAACAACAACTGGGAGCGAAGCTCAGCGCCATGGTGCCTACGTTGATTCATGGGTCGACGGCGTGGATTGCGGGCGCCAAGAGGGGCCTCCCGGTTCCCGGCTTCACGGCGATAACTTCGACTGGTAGGCAGCGACGCCATTGGTGTCTCCGGCGGCGGCGCCATTGGTGTCTCCGGCGGAGGCGGTATTCGTGTCTCCGGCGCCGGCACGGGCATTGGAGCTTAATGCACCCGGGTGTACGCCGACCGGCACCTCGCCAGCAAGCGCCCCCTCCATCAGTTGCACACCCGCCGTTGGCGGTGCCTCGACATTAGCCGAGCTCGATGACATCACGGTAACTAAGCCTCTCGGCCGATGACTTCATCTCCTTGCCTTTGGTGGGCATCCACGGCGCCAGTACATGTTTTCGCGGGCGCCGCCGGCGTGCCTTGCACTCTTCGCGCCGTGGGCGCGCCGAGTTGGTCGATGTCGCCAAGGGCGAGAATCGTTCAACCGGCAACCCCATGTTCCACGGTAATCCGATGCCATCCACATTGTATAGGGTTGAAGTGGTTGGTCTTTGCCGAGCTGCGACGAGCTGTTACCTCGATTCGACCAGCTGGGGCGGCGAAGAAGATGAGGTGACCCTCGGCGCTGCATAAACGGCCCTGCTTTGGCGAAGAGCGATTCGTTTAGGGCGGGGACACCACCCCACGACAAGACCGCCCGATCGTGCGGCGCCAAGCCATGGCAAGAACGCCACAACACTACGGACCTGCGGACATCCCTATGGCACAGATCCGGACAGCCCTATGGCATAGGATCGACGACGACAACAACGACGACGATACATTTACCAAAGTCGATAAGCACTTTGCCAAACATGGGTACGCCGACGAGTTCTGCGAGCCTCTTTCTCAAGAACCCAACCAAGGCGACCGCAATCTAGCTGGTGCGGCGGAGAAATCCAAATGCAGCAGCGTAAATCGGCGTTGAGTTCTCGGAGATGCCTCCAGCTCCGCCTTCACCGAGCCTCGGATAGCTGAGGTGCAAAATATTATCAGCCCCAACACGCTCAAGAAGGCGGTGCATGAAGCGAACTTCGGTCCCATTACGGAGATCAAGAAGAAGGACAAAACAAAAGACTAACAAGGGCGCCGGTGCGAGCCAGCCGCCACCGAAGTTCGATCCGTGCTCGGGGCGGGCCACTTTCACCTAAGGATATCTCGGCGGGTGCATGTGGCGGGTAGAGGCGATGCTACCGCCAAATATGCTGAATGCGCAACCGGTGCTATCGTGAGTCGCACGACAATGTTCTTTCTTTGGAGAAGCGGCGTCTCGAGAGAGAAGGATGTGGCATACCGGTTTTCGTGGCCAAGGTGCGGAGGGCAAGGGCTTTGTGGATGGCGACATCGGGGTACGATTGTCCTGCGGTTTGATGACATCTTTGCTATGTTTAACCTTCATCCGCTGCACTACACCTTCGTTCGGCTGTTTTCGCTGAGTATGGAGATGCGGATCATTAGAGACAAGACCCCGGACATCGTGATAATCGACCCCTTCTACATGTGTGCCAAGCACTTGAGCAGCGCTGGGGACCGCCAAGTTGCGAGTTCACACCTCGAAGGCGTCATTCTGGCAAACCCAGAGAAGGATAACTTCCTTGTGGCTTACTTTCCTGAGTAAGTCATCCCTTAACCGCCCCGTAACATATGATTTCTTAGATTTCGATCGTTCTTTTTTTTCTAACATTCCGTGTTCTGTGCAGTGACACACATTGCACACTCATCCTCTTAAGCCCGAAATATTCCATGTCCACATATTTCGACCCGAACCGTAACTCCAAGATAGACTACACAAATGTCAAGAAAGTTCTTGATGATGTTCTCCCCGGCTACGCCAAATCTGGAGGCACCTTCACTAGGGCGTTTCGTAAGTACGGCAAGCACATGTTCTCACACAATACAAAGTTCTGCTGCGTCAAGCAGCCGCTTTGTGATCGAAGGATGCCTACTACGCCCTCCATCATATGCGGGCGATCGTAAGGGACCATCATCAACTTCTGCTACCAGATAATCTCAAAGGTTGGGCCGCGAACTTGTCGGCAATCCAGGACGCGGACCTCAGACAAGAATTCTTTCGCATCCAGTTGGAGTTTGCGGACATCATCCATCAAAATGTCCTTCATACCTCGGGGCAGTTCTTCCTTAGATATCAACCTTCCAACAATGAGATAGATGGAATGCTACAAATGCAGGGTGACAACGACCGCGATTTCATGACCATCACGACAGACGGCGGCTTCATCCACGCTCCTGTCCGATGAGTCGAGTCGAAAGTAGTGATGTGTAGTTCTGAAACATTGATTGGCTCATGTTGTAATTAAACTTTAATGAATTCGTATGTCTCTTTGGTTTGGACAGTCGTTCAACTTAGATGTAATCGATGCTATTTATTAGTAGGACCATGAATCGTGCTATTAATGTCTTGCTTTTCTCTTGATCCTTTTGTTGCATACTTACATATTGCTTATGTATTGTCATTGTTTGGCTTGTGCATAGAGATGCCGTCGTATGTCGTGTACAAGGGTAAGGTTCGAGTCTACGACGATCGGGAGGATTGTCGGAGACAGGTTCACCGCTTTAGCGGTATGAGTTACAAAGGTACACCACTAGGGCGGAGGCGAATCTAGATCGCCCGCTATCTAGCGGGAGAGAGGAGGGAGCGTTGGAGGAACGGATGAAGACCAGTTTGATCGCGATGATGCTCATCGTGATGACCACAACTCTCTTCTATGTGATGGTAGTTTAGATGATCGATATCGACTTGTAATGTGAAGACAAACTCGATACTCGCGGTCTGTGAGACTTGTAATGTTTTATCTTTGTTCGGTCTTTTGAATTCGGAGACTAATATGATGAATTGTATTCGGAGACTAATCTTCTATTGTATTCGATGAATCAGATATTGCCGTGTGCTGCTGTCTATATTCTGTCCAATAATATATTTTGTAACCTCTGCAAAAATCAGAAAAGTAAAAAAAAACCAAATATTCATACTAATGGCGCATCACCACCAGGTGCGCCATTAGTATGCCAAAGGTGCCTAATGGCGCATCAACACAGAATGCGTCATTAGTATGACAAAGCACATGCTTACGTATGGCCCCCCGGAAGGCACACTAATGGCGCATGGTGTTACATACTAATGGCGCACTGCTTGGTGAGTCATTAGTATACCAGATATTAATGGCGCACCCGTGATGCGCCATTAGTAAAAAATACTGGTGGCGTGCTACTAATGGTGCACTGGTAATGCGCTATTAGTAGGCAAAACCAGTGCGCCATTAGTAAGTCTTTTCCTAGTAGTGTTCGCCGAATGAAAGAGATGCAAAAATAAGAGAGCGCTAGTGCAGGGATCGAACCCGCGATCTCTACAAGCGCACACTATGCACTAGCCACCCCGCCAGGCAAGCAACTCATGAAAGATTGGCAGCGCCGACAGAAAAGAACCAACCAGAAACAATACAAAATAAAACAAGTTCGCAAAATTCCATAAAACTTGTGACCGAAGGTTCGAACACAAGTCCTCCAGCCAGAACATTTTTTGAAACATATTTTTTTTATGAATGAGATTCTGAACATATTTTGATAAAGAGAACATATTTTAAAAACATGAACATAACAAAGATTTGAAAACAAGAACATTTTTTTGAAATTAATGAACATTTTATAAAACACGAACATGTTTTGAAATTGTGAACAAAACTAAAACGAGAACATTTTTTGAACTTCTTGCAAGACTTTCTGAAAAATGAACAGTTTATGAAATTATGAACAAAATTTGAAAGCGGAAATATTTTTGAAATTCCTGAGCATTTTCTCAAAACATGAGCGTAACAAAAATTTGAAAGCGAGCGTTTTTTGAATTTACTGAACATTTTCTAAAACACAAACTTTTTTGAAATTGTGAACAAAAATTAGAACAAGATTTTTTTACATTCCTGAAAGGTTTTTTGAATGACGAACATTATTTGAAATTTTGAACAAACTTCGAAAACGAGAACATTTTATGAAATTCCTAAACATTTTTTGAAACATGAACGTAACAAATATTTGAAAAAGATAACCTTTTCTGAATTTACTGAACATTTTTCTAAACACGAACGGTTTTTGAAATTGTGAAGAAAATTAAAAAATATATTTTTTTAAATTCCTGAAAGACTTTTGAAACAGATACATTTTTGAAGTTGTGAACAAAATTTGAAAATAGGAACATTTTATGGAATTGCTGAACATTTTTCTCAAAACATGAACATAAAAATATTTGAAAATGTGTCACATCCCTAGTTCGGTATGACCTAGACTAGCTAGTCATTTGTGCATCATGTTTAAATTCCATTTAAATTTAAAATGAGGATTTGTGAAACCCTCAGAATCATTTCGAAATGACCCAAATAAAAATTGCTCCAAAAGGGTCCAAGAAAATGCTCATGTTGCTCTCTGAAAATCTGGGCAGAGATAAAAATCAAACCAATATTTTTAGGATCTCATAAGTATTTATTTTGGGCATTTGGAATTAATGGATAATTATTTGCATTGGATATATATATGTTATATATATAATATATGTCCAAAAATTATGCCATTGTTGATGAGCTCTGGAATAATGCCACTAGCCCTAAAAAATTGGCATAAGAAAATAAAATGGTTTAGTATTTTATTTAAACCAAACAAATGTTAGAAAAATAGAAAAAGAAATAAAAGGGAAAAACCTTACCTGGACCTACCTGCGGCCCAGCTCTGTCTTGGCCCGACCACAAGAGCCCAACCAGCTAGCCCAGCCCACTGGCCCCCTTCTCTGTCGTCTTCCTCCCGACAGAGGGGGGGCAGGTTCGACGCCAGCGCACCACCATGTTGCGCCACTGCTCCCTTCCTCGCCCTGTCCTCCCCCTCGTCGCTCTGGATGCTCCACGCGACGCCACGCACCGCCCCGTACCCCTCTCACTCTCCCCCGGTCCTCTCCTCTCCTCTCCATCACTCTCTCTCTCACGGCCGAGACCGCCGTCGCCGCCGTCCACAGCCACCGAGGCCTCGACCACTACAACGCCTCCCCGACGCGCTCCACAGATCCGCCGCGACCCCCTCTCCCTCCTCACCAAGCCAAGCAACCCGGGCGAGCCCCGCTTCGTCCTCGGCGCCGTCGTCTTCATCTCCGGCCGCCGGAGATCGTCTTCGCCGCCCCGCCGACTCCAGCCTCCCCCGAGCTCTCCGACGACGTCTTCGAGCCCACCGTGAGCCCCCACATCGGTTCCCCCTTCTCCCTTGCCTCCCCGCGCTCTATAGCTAGCCCCGCCGTCGAAGCCGAACTCCGGCCGCCGCCGCAAGCTCGCTTCCGGCGAGCACCGACCTCCCCGTGTCCAACCACTCGCACCACTGGATGCGGCAGCTCCCCAGCTACGCCTAGCACGTCTCCACCGTCGATTTGGTCACCGGAGGACCAAATCCGAGGCCCTCCGCCGCCTTCGGCCTCGCCGGCGGCTAAACGCTGGCGGGATTGACCGGGTCAACCCCGCTAACTAACAGCCCTGTGACACTGACATGTGGGGCCCGACCCTGCTAATTTTTAGTTTAATATTAGCTTGAAAATTAATTAACTCCATTAATTAACCATGACACTGACGTATGGGGCCCACTTGTCAGGTTTGACCTGGACCTGGTCGTTGACTCGCTGACGTCACGCTGATGTCAGGCTGACGCAGTTATCCATTTTCTGGATTTAAATTAAATCAGGAAATTCCAGAAAATGCTTTAAACTTCAAAAATTCATATAAATTCAACCGTAGCTCAGATTGAAATAATTTATATATGAAAAATTATCAAAAAATTGCAATCTTTCCATCTGTACTAGTTTCATGCATGACAAACCAACTTATACATGCTGTATAAGTGAAAACATGTAAATGGCATTTTAAGAGACTTAATTTAGAGTTGCATTTGAACCCTTGGTTCAAATGGATCTCTTCCAAATAAAATGCTAGATGCATTAGCACAAACAGCATCACATCTACATGCCATGTTCATGCATCATGTTGTTGCATATGTTTGTGTTTTGATTGTCGACACCGTTCCTTCTCGATAGGTCCTGCTCCGGAGAGTGTTCCAGAGTACCTGTCTGAGGAGCAGTGCCTTCTTTGTTGATCTATCAGGCAAGCAAACCCCCTTGTTCATTCCGATACAATCCTACTCTCTCGCTCCTGCTCTCAGTTATTGCATTATGACAACAACGATTCATCTGCTACTTTGTGCTGCGGTAGTTGAACCCATTCCTCTGCATGACCTGTCATTGCCACGATAAATAGTTAAAACCCACTAGCATGTGTAGGAGTTGGTGAGCCATGTTGTGTGCCTACCATGCTATGCCTGCTATTGCTTAGAGTTATGTCGGTCGATTCATTGGGAATGAATTGGAGTCTGATGCTCTATGTTACGATCTTTGAGATTGAACGTGTGAACACGATTTGGTAAAGGTAGCGGTGAGAGGCCATGTAGGAGTACATGGTGGGTTGTCTCACTGGAACCGTCCTTAAGCACTAAGTTCTATTTATGTTGTCCAATGACTCGATACTACCACACATTGGGCTCCGGGCGCTCCAAGCCCTCTCGACTTATTAACCAACTTGATCTCTGTCCAGGAGTCGCAACTAGTTTCTGGTGTTTGTAGGTAGTGCTATTTTTATACCAAGTGGCACCCGGCAGGGTGGGTTTGGGACAGACTAGGCACACGTGGCCTGGTGTACATTACCTCCTTGGTAAACGTTGCGAGATCTACACCGATCACCAGAGTCTCAAGTATATCTTCACCCAACCGGATTTGAACCTTAGGCAAAGACGTTGGTTGGAGTTGATCTCAGACTACGACTTAGGGATTACCTACACCCGTGCAAAGCTAATGTCATGGTGATGCGCTAAGTCGTAAGTCCTATTGCAACAATCTCATGTTGCGCAAGGCCAACCACTTCTCCATGAGGAATTACGTAAGCTTAACCTTCACATTGCTCCTCAAGGATTCCTTTCTACCTTGGTGGCGAAACGACCTTGAGGATCGTGATTGTCGCTGCTCAAAAGCAGGACACGGGAATTTCCCGGATCAAGAGAAACATTAAGAAGGGAGTTTGTGGATGTTTCTCTATGGATGATCGAGGTGTTGTTTTCTTTGAAAACCGCTTGGTGGTTCCCAAGAATCAGCATCTTCGACAAATGATTCTTAAGGAGGCGCATGAATCTCCTCTCACGATTCATCCCGGTAGTACTAAGATGTATCAGGACCTACGCCAGAGGTTCTGGTGGACTAGGATGAAGAGAGAAATTGCTCAGTTTATCACTAACTGTGACATTTGTCGTGCGTTAAGGGAGAGCATCAAAGACCTGCTGGCACCCTTCACCTTTAGCTATTCTGAATGGAAATGGGATAAAGTTGGTATGGACTTCATCACCGGCTTTCCCAGGACCAAGAGAGGGAATAATGTTATCTTCGTAGTCGTTGATCGTCTTTCCAAAGTGGCTAACTTCCTTCCTGTTCGAGAGAGTATCACCGCTAGTCAGTTTGCTGACTTATATATTTCTCGAATAGTATCACTTCATGGTGTTCCACTAGAGATCAATTCAGACCGTGGTAGTCTTTTCACTTCTCATTTCTGTGAGAGTTTCCAAACTACCATGGGAACCCATCTTTCCTTCAGTACCGCTTTCCACCCTCAGTCGAGTGGTCAGGTGGAACGGGTCAACCAAATTCTCGAAGACATGCTTAGAGCTTGCGTTATCTCATTCGGTATGGATTGGGAGAAATGTCTTCCTTTTCCCGAGTTTGCTTATAACAATAGCTATCAATCTAGTCTCAAGAAAGCTCCTTTTGAGATTCTCTATGGACGAAGATGTCGAACACCTTTGAACTGGTCAGAAACCGGCGAAGACAATTCTTTGGACCGGACATGATCCAGGAGGCAGAAGAGCAAGTTCGCATCATTCGTGAGAATTTGAAAACAGCCCAGTCTCGTCAAAAGAGCCAGTATGATCGTCATCATAAGGATATGACTTATGAAATTGGCGACAAAGCTTACCTTCGGGTTACTCCTTTGAAGGGTACCCATCGTTTCGGTATCAAAGGCAAGTTGGCTCCTCATTACATTGGTCCTTTTCGCATTCTCGCTAAACGAGGAGAGGTTGCCTACCAGTTGGAACTACCCCCACATCTTTATCGAGTTCATGATGTCTTCCACGTCTCTCAACTCGGGCGTTGCTTCTCGGATCCCATCCGTGGAGTGGACCACGAAACGCTTGATCTCCAAGATAACCTCACATACCGAGAGTATCCATTCGCATTCTTGATCAAGCGAGCGTGTCACTCGGCGTCATAATATCAAGTTTCTCAAGGTTCGATGGTCTCATCATTCCGAGAGAGAAGCTACTTGGGAGCGAGAAGATCGTCTTCGACTGGAGTACCCCACTTTCTTTCCGTCGACCCCTGAATCTCGGGACGAGCTTCTTTCAAGTGGGGGCGAGTTGTCACATCCCTAGTTCTGGTATGACCTAGACTAGCTAGTCATTTGTGCATCATGTTGAAATTCCATTTAAATTTGAAATGAGGATTTGTGAAACCCTCAGAATCATTTCTGGAAATGACCCAAATAAAAATTGCTCCAAAAGGGTCCAAAAAAATGCTCATGTTGCTCTCTAAAAATATTGGGCAGAGATAAAAATCAAACCAATATTTTTAGGATCTCATAAGTATTTATTTTGGGCATTTGGAATTAATGCATAATTATTTGCATTGGATATATATATGTTATATATATAATATATGTCCAAAAATTATGTCGATTGTTGAGGAGCTCGGAATAATGCCACTAGCCCTAAAAAATTGGCATAAGAAAATAAAATGGTTTAGTATTTTATTTAAACCAAACAAATGTAAGAAAAATAGAAAAGAAATAAAAGGAAAAACCTTACTTGGACCTACTCTGCCCAGCTCTGTCTTTGCCCGGCACCTTGCAGCCCAAAGACTAGCCCAGCCCCACTGGCCCCCTTCTCTGTCGCCTTCCTCCCGACAGAGGGGCAGTAGCGTGCCCGACAGCAAGCACCGCCAGCCCGTGCCACCTCCTCCTCCCTGCCTGCTGTCCTCCCCTCGTCGCTCTGGATGCTCCACGCGACGCCACACGCCTGCGTTCCCTCTCACTCTCCCCCGTTCCTCTCCTCTCCTCTCCCTCGCTCTCTCTCTCTCACGGCCGAGACCGCCGTCGCCGCCGTCCACAGCCACCGAGGCCTCGACCACTGCCGCGCCTCCCCGACGCGCTCCACAGATCCGCCGCGACCCCCTCTCCCTCCTCACCAAGCCAAGCAACCCGGGCTAGCCCCGCTTCGTCCTTGGCGGCGTCGTCTTCATCTCCGGCCGCCGGAGATCGTCTTCGCCGCCCCGCCGACTCCAGCCTCCCCCGAGCTCTCCGACGACGTCTTCGAGCCCACCGTGAGCCCCCGCATCGGTTCCCCCTTCTCCCCTTCCTCCCCGCGCTCTGTAGCTAGCCCCGCCGTCAAAGCCGAACTCCGGCTGCCGCCGCAAGCTCACTTCCGGTGAGCACCGACCTCCCCGTGTCCAACACTTGCACCACTGGATGCGGCAGCTCCCCAGCTACGCGTAGCACGTCTCCACCGTCGATTTGGTCACCGGAGGACCAAATCCGAGGCCCTCCGCCACCTTCGGCCTCGGCGGCGGCTAAACGCCAGCGGGATTGACCGGGTCAACCCCGCTAACTAACAGCCCTGTGACACTGACATGTGGGCCCGGCCCTGCTAATTTTTAGTTTAAGATTAGCTTGACAATTAATTAACTCCATTAATTAACCATGACACTGACGTACGGGGCCCAATTGTCAGGTTTGACCTGGACCTGGTCGTTGACTCGCTGACGTCACGCTGACGTCAGGCTGACGCAGTTATCCATTTTCTGGATTTAAATTAAATCAGGAAATTCCAGAAAATGCTTTAAACTTCAAAAATTCATATAAATTCAACCGTAGCTCAGATTGAAATAATTTGTATATGAAAAATTATCAGAAAATTGCAATCTTTCCATCTGTACTAGTTTCATGCATGACAAACCAACTTATACATGATGTATAAGTGAAAACATGTAAATGGCATTTTAAGAGACTTAATTTAGAGTTGCATTTGAACCCTTGGTTCAAATGGATCTCTTCCAAATAAATGCTAGATGCATTAGCACAAATAGCATCACATCTACATGCCATGTTCATGCATCATGTTGTTGCATATGCTTGTGTTTTGATTGTCGACACCGTTCCTTCTCGATAGGTCCTGCTCCGGAGAGTGTTCCAGAGTACCTGTCTGAGGAGCAATGCCTTCTTTGTTGATCTATCAGGCAAGCAAACCCCCTTGTTCATTCCGATACAATCCTACTCTCTCGCTCCTGCTCTCAGTTATTGCATTAGGACAACAACGATTCATCTGCTACTTTGTGCTGCGGTAGTTGAACCCATTCCTCTGCATGACCTGTCATTGCCACAGTAAATAGTTAAAACCCACTAGCATGTGTAGGAGTTGATTGAGCCATGTTGTGTGCCTACCATGCTATGCCTGCTATTGCTTAGAGTTATGTCAGGTCTGATTCATTGGGAATGAATTGGAGTACAGTGCTCTATGTTCTGATGCTGAGATTGAACGTGTGAACACGATTTGGTAAAGGTAGCGGTGAGAGGCCATGTAGGAGTACATGGTGGGTTGTCTCACCGAACCGTCCCTAAGCTAATCGAAGTTCTATGTATGTTGTCCAATGACTCGATACTACCACACATTGGGCTCCGGCGCCCAAGCCCTCTCGACTTATTAACCAACTTGATCTCTGTCCCAGAGTCGCAACTAGTTTCGTGTTTGTAGGTAGTGCTATTTTTATACCAAGTGGCACCCGGCAGGTGGGTTTGGGATGACTAGGCACACGTGGCTGGTGTACCGAGTGGCACCGGATGGTGGGCTCGGGAACCCCGCACACATCGTTTGGGGCCGTGAGCGACACCCGCCGGATCTCCTTGCGGATGGAACCCGAATAGGCGATAAACCTGGGCTAGAGTCTTGTGTGGTTAGTCGTCGTGGCCGACTCCTCGCCAAAGCTTCCGCTTGAAGGTTGCCGAGATACACGACGTGTACATGGTGGTAAGTGGCGAGGCGTGTGTGAAGAAGTACACCCCTGCAGGGTTAACATGATCTATTCGAATAGCCGGGTCCGCGGTTATGGACTTCTTGGATGCTTACATTGTACATAGACAACTTGAAGTGGATACTATAAAATGCTCAAGACAAGTGTGAGTGCTATGGATGGCCTTCTCGTAGGGAGACGGGGATGAATCCATAGTAGTGTATTGTGTGGTGACTAGTTGTCGTGGATTTGTCACGGCAGATGTCCTTAGTGTTAGGACTTAGTCGCGAGGCCAACGCATCTATGTGGTAGCTTGAGAGGGGTTGAGCGGAATCGAGAGACGCAACACAAGACAGGGATTTAGACAGCTTCGGGCCCCGAGAAACATCATCCGGTAAAAACCCTACATGCTGTTTGAGGTTAGGTCTCATTATCATCACGGGGGAGTCGCCGTAAACCGGCTCTCCTCTTTGTGTCTAGCCCTAAGATTGTTTCTTCTTGCTTATCGCTTCTAGCTTCTAACTTGTCCCTCTTTGGGGAGCCCTGCCCCTCCTTATATATGTTGAAGGGGCGGTTTACATGACTAGTCCTATTTGGATTAGGATTACTTTATTACAAGTGGAGTCCTAGTCTTGCTTCCTTTGTAGGAGAATAACTTATGCTTTCCTCATAAACCGCCCACCATTAAACGTGAACTGCCTTCGGGCCATGGGCCTCGTCATCCATCGACCCGCCACCACTGGTTACGTAATGAACCGCCAAGACTGGGCGGGTATCCTCGTGAACCGCCAAGCTCCGGGCGGGTTACCAGTGAGTCGTCCAGTCCGGCCGGGTTAAACTTCCGGCCGGTTTACACCACGGGGTATATCCCTGACATTAGCCCCCAAGTTTAGCTTGGATTTATCCATGGTAAACTTATGCTGCAAAATAAACACAAGAACAAATTTGACAGGTTGCGCCCCGGGTTAAGAATTCTTGAAAACCGGCACCTGATCATCCTTAAGTCCCTACCATTCCTCCTCCTAGAAAATCCGGGTCAATAACCAGCTTCATACTCAAATTGCTGATGTTGGCTTCTCATAGAAAAATATTGTGAAGAATAATCCTCTTGAACCGCTTCCAAAGCTGGTTTAAGAAATATTGGTCTTGACATACTCATCTCAGAGCCCCAAGTCTTGAGCAGAACAAAGTGATGATTTGAGACTTGTTTCCATATAATTATCTGCTACTTTGAAGAAATCCATGTTGTTCATCTCGCCATTAATAAAACTGAATACTCCATATATGTAGCCCCCAAGTGCCGGGTTGTCATGCTTGCAGCAACCAGGGACTTGAAATTGCCTTATACTCATAAAACTTCAACCAGTGTAGCCCCCAAGGGCCGGGTCATTTATGCAATAATGAGCAGGGACTTGAGTTGTTGACAGGAGCAATTGGTAGCCCCCGAGGGCCGGCTCATTATAATGTGACGAGTCGGGTCTTCAATAATATGAGCAAAAAATGACTTTGCATTAGCCCCCAAGTGTCATGGTGCATGCTTGCAGCGACATGAGACTTGCATATTTGATGTAATCTCAACTTAAATAATGTAGCCCCCAAGTGTCGGGTTGTAAGCCTGCAGCAACTCGGGACTATTCCTTCAATTATAAAATAAGTCATATCCATTGATAAAATAATAACCGTTGCACTAAATCGACTTTCAAAACCTCAATCATAATACTGGTCATTGATAACCATAATAAAAATCCAGCCATGTTGGCTATTCAAGATAATATAATCCGTATGAAAACCTTATTCAAGATCATAATGAAAATTCAGCCAAGTTTGGCTATTTGAATAATATAACCCAATGATTTATAAGTTTATGATTCCAATGGCGCAATCCAAATATATATCGCGACGATAGTCCAAAACCAGGCGGTTTAATAAACACCGGATAATTTATAATCATGCTTTATTCAACCTGTTTCGCATACAACAAGTTTAAAGTGTCTGGCGTTTTCACGGACGGGTCATAATGCCCAACATATAACCCGGTTTATAACCAAGGCTGCACTTAAGAATAATTAAATATGGAATATATCATACCGTGACATTGAATGACATCATTGGTTTACCAACTTTTGTAGTAAGAGTGATAACCCCAATCTTGAGTAATGATAACTCCTTTCATCTTGTGCGGTTAATGATAAACCGCATCGGGTTGTGATAAACACCGTTTAACCATATATATATGGCGACTCAGTAGTCAAACCAGCATCGGCGGATAGTCTCCGGATTATGATTTGATCATGTATTGACAACTTGTAATTGAAAGTCAACCCGGTTAATGAACACCGTTTACTCCATAATAAGATGGTAACATAAAATCAAAAAATCAAACCGCAAATAATCTCCGGATTAAGAATTGACCATGTTCCGTCAATTGACAGTCGAACCGGTCTGCGAATTTTGTCGGTTTAAGAACGCAAGAAAGAAGAAATATTTATTAAAGAAAATTTCAAGCAAAGGCAATGATAAAACCGTTTGCAAAAATATGCTACACTGAGCTGATCAGATGGTGTTACCATGGTCGGACAGGACCAAGCCCCAATAGGAGTGACAATGATTCAAGTCAGCCAGGTCCCCAAATGATTCGTGGCATATATGCCAAATCAAGAGGCGTGGCAATGGTTCGGGTTCGAGCAAGCCCCCAAGTGATTTCATGGCCTTAGGCCGATCAAGAGGCATGACTGGTTCAGACTTGACCATGTCCCCAAGTGATCTG
This sequence comes from Aegilops speltoides, assembly GCA_021437245.1. Taxonomy (NCBI): domain Eukaryota; kingdom Viridiplantae; phylum Streptophyta; class Magnoliopsida; order Poales; family Poaceae; genus Aegilops; species Aegilops speltoides. The sequence goes on along the minus strand of CM038145.1, from coordinate 454,406,456 downwards.
GTGGCTGTCGCCTATCAAGAGGTGTCGCGTTGGTTCGGACACGACCAAGGCCCCAAGTGATATATGAAAAGCAAATGTCAAGGGGTAAACCGGAGGCTGCTTTAAAAATAGAGCCACTCCATGTAACCACGCATGATGTAAAAAAGAACAGAGACCCCGCTTTATGAATCAGAAGCCCCCATGTGATCAATAATATGTTAGGCCAATAAGGCATGATAGCCATGTTTGAACCGCGCATCATGGCAGCAGGTCCTCTTCGGTAATTTTTAACTTTTTTGCAAGAGATAAATTCTTCTTGAACCGGGATCTTGCACCAGATATGGAGAGCTTCAAAGCTTTGTGGGAGACATCTTTCCCTTGAAGCGGATTTTAAACCGGAATCTTCATTTTTAGCCGGAAATTTTCTGACGGCCTTTAAACTCAAACTTGCGAGAAGTTAATTCCTTTTGAACCGGAAATTCTAAACCGGATTTGAGAGCTTGATGAGACCGGCTTCCTTGAGCCGGATTTTAAAGCTCGAGTCCTTTTGATGACCGGAACTTCTTCATTGAGCCGGATTTTGTAATTGTCATATACTTTCTAAGCCGGAAATTTCCTGACGGCCTTCAAATAACAGTAGCCTCCGGGACCGGGTTATCTTTCCCTCCATTGTCATGGGGTTTTTAAATTTGCTGAAACTAGCAAAACTTGCTGCGTCATATCATCGTAGCCCCCGATTCTCAAGGTGACTCGAAGAGTTGGCTTGAGATTCTCCATATTTGACCGTCATATAAACCGGCATAACTTGTATATCATTGGTGTTGATAGCATGATGTGAATCCACAGAAGGTTGAGGTGACTGCGGCGGGTCATAAATGATCCCGTATGAGCCGTGTCAGCAACTCGGCCAATGGTTCCTTCCAACTGGTGATCTGAAGTTAACCAAACTGTAATGGCGGCGACATGCGCGCCCCAAATGAACCACCCAGGCGCATAGCGGTTGATAGTATATGATAATTTGCCTCCATTTTGCTTGAAAACCGGGCTACCCAAGCTGTGACTTGCTCATACTCAATAAACAGCTCATGCGAGAAAGTGCGGCCCGGTGTGTTGATGTAGACCAGGCCACGAGAGATGACGGTAAAGACGGCCGTAACATCGAGGCGTCATAGATCGATGAACCGCCGTGTCGTTGTAAGTCAAAAGGCGAAGTTAAGCACGCCGCTTTGATGTAGTAGACAATTGTCCCGCATCAACAATATTGCGCACCGAGGCAAAGATAAAACTGCTCTTCGACAAAAATAATATGTGACAATAAAATATATTTTAAATGGATCCCACCTGACTCGTCCGGACAGTAAATGAGTCAGCTATGGCGTTGTAAGCCGGTGCGGATGGAAGAGTCGACTGCGGTGTCAGAAGTCGGGCCGATCGCTGGTGTCTGTAAGCCGGTACTTGGATTCGGACGAAACTGCAGTGAAGCGACGGTGGCTTGGTGCGGCCGTTCAATCAGGGTTGACCCGCCGGTGAAAACGTTGCCTTGCAATTTCTGACAGATGGGATTTGATGCCTACGTGAGTGGCAGCTTTCCTGGTGCGGGTCCCTCCATACTAATTAAGGAAAACGCTGCAATCTATGGCCACTTTCAATCGATTCGATTTAACCGTGTCGGACTTTCTTGGGATATTGAAATCTTCATGGACGACAACCACTCAGACGTGGCCGATCGGACAACCGCCCGACACAAGAGTCATCGGACCCGCTTCGCCGATTCTCCGCCGACAGCTCTTGTAGCGATAGTTTTGGTTTTGAGGAGAATAATTCCTTCTCTTGATCTCGACGAGTTATGGCGGTAGCAACGATCCAGCCCTAATGTTCTCTTGATCTTGAATCTCGAATATACCGTTTGACTGTTCGTCGACGATGTAAACTTCGCGCGGTTCTTTTCCATCCGAAAATCACGAACTTCTCAATCCTCAAGAGATCCTCCAAGATCTTAACACCACCGCGGCGCGAGCCCCACGGTGGGCGCCAACCGTCGATGGATTTGTCACGGCAGATGTCCTTAGTGTCGACTTAGTCGCGAGGCCAACGATCTATGTGGTAGCTTGAGAGGGGTTGAGCGGAATCGAGAGACGCAACACAAGACAGGATTTAGACAGCCGGCCCCGGAAACATCATCTGGTAAAAACCCTACATGCAGTTTGAGGCTAGGTCTCATTATCATCACGAGGGAGTCGCCGTAAACCGGCTCTCCTCTTTGTGTCTAGCCCTAAGATTGTTTCTTCTTGCTTATTGCTTCTAGCTTCTAACTTGTCCCTCTTTGGGAAGCCCTGCCCCTCCTTATATATGTTGAAGGGGCGGTTTACATGACTAGTCCTATTTGGATTATGATTACTTTATTACAAGTGGAGTCCTAGTCTTGCTTCCTTTGTAGGAGAATAATCCTTATGCTTTCCTCATAAACCGGCCCACCATTAAACGTGAACCGGCCTTCTGGGTCATGGGCCTCGTCATCCATCTGACCCGCCCGCCGGGTTATGAATGAACCGCCAAGACCGGGCGGGTATCCTCGTGAACCGCCAAGCTCCGGGCGGGTTACCAGTGAGTCGTCCAGTCCGGCCGGGTTAAACTTCCGGCCGGTTTACACCGCGGGGTATATCCCCGACACTAGTGGACTCGTGTGCGCCATATCACCTCAAAGAAGTTCTGGTAGTCGTAGAACAGGATAGCCACAGAGTCAAAGCTGGCTTGCTGCAAGTAAACCCCACATTACCCTCTTGATACAAGTGCATGTATGATAGGATCTGATGTAAGTCTTGCTGAGTACCTTTGTACTCATGGTGCTTTATTTATGTTTTTGCAGCGGAGACTTCGGTCTTACTAGTGTTCTCGTGGACTTCGACAAGTAGCTTGTACCTCAGCTACGATCTTGATCGGATGTTGTAGATAGTTAGGCTCTTCAGCCTTTTTCATTTATAGATGTCTGTACTCAGACATGTAATGCTTCCGCTTGTTGCTTGTATGCTCTGTATGATGGGTCCTGTGACCCCTGTTTGCAATAAATGCTATGATGGCTCTTCTGAGCCTTTATCTATATGAGTTTGTTGAGTTATGCTGTGATGCCATGTTGTACAGCACATACTTGCATGTTATGCGTACGTGTAATGTGTATTGCTATGTGTGGGATCTGACTATCTAGTTGTTTATCCTTAGTAGCATTTCTTACCGGGAAATGTCTCCTAGTGCTTTCACTGAGCCATGGTAGCTTGCTACTGCTCCGGATCACTCAGGCTGGCCGGAATGTGTCCTTCTTCGTTTCAGGTCTCGTTCTTCGGGAAATGTCACGCGATGAATACCGAGTCTGTTAGCCCGCTACAGCCCGGTTCACCGAGTCTGTTAGCCAGTGCTATAGCTCGATTCACTACCGATGACCGACACGTTCGATGCTGGGTCATGGATGCCTATCCCTGTAAGTTTGTGCCACTTTGGGTTTACGACTAGCCATGTCAGCCCGGGCTCCTTATCATATGGAAAAACAGACATCTATAAATGAAAAAGGCTGAAGAGCCTAACTATCCCGTGTGCCAAAAGGCGCAAACGGTCCCGGGCAAAGGTAAGGCGACACCCGTGGGGATACCGTGCGTGAGGCCGCAAAGTGATATGAGGTGTTACATGCTAGATCGATGTGGCATTGAGTCGGGGTCCTGACAAAATGGGAACATTTTTTAAATTTATTGATTTTTTTAAACACGAACATCTTTTCAAATTGTGATTTTTTTTAAAATATGATTTTTTTTTGAATTTCCTGAAAGACTTTATGAAACACGAACATTTTTGTAAATTATGAACAAAATTTGAAAACGGGAACATTTTATGAAAGTGCTGAACATTTTGTGAAATTGAGAGTAAAATTAGAAAACAAGAACATGTGATAAAATTCTGTAGAAATATTTTAAATTCTCAAACAAAAGAAACATGAAAAAATAAAAAAGAAAGAGCAAAGAAAGGAAAACAGAAAATGAAAAGATTTTTTAAAAAAGAAAAGAATTAGAAAAAAATAAAAGAAGGGAATAGAAAAACTGGTTCAGGATCCTTCTAGAAGGTTCCCAGAACCAGAAAAAACCGACTGGGAACCACCTAGAAGATTCCCAAAACCGGATTGGCATAAACATTTGAACGGGCCGGCCCATTCGAACGCTCGTCGATCGCCCCTGTGCGTCGCGCCAACTACTTGTCGCAACTAGCGGCAAATAGGAATTTCCATGCGCAGAGGCAGACCATCGATGCCACAGACAGGCAGCAACATGCTACGAGATAGGGACCCGTCAGGCCCAAACGGGAATAGATCGAGCCCGCCCCGCCGCCGCTGCCAGCCGCCTGCTGCCATCGCGCCTCTGGCCACCGCCGCCACACACCACCGCAACAAAAGAAGAAGGAGCGGGCGCCATCGCCGCCACGCCCAGCCACGACCAGCAGTGATGAGGCGCGGACTAGCGAGATGCTAATTCGCCGTCTAGATGGCCCGATCTTTCACGGCGATGCTTGATCAACAGTTCGTCCCCTTGTTCCTCCTCGCAACCTTCAAGATAATTTTCACTTGTGTACGAAAATACACAAACAAAAATAATGACCCCCCGGATCAGCACATAGACGTCGATGTGATGATCAGCCCTCCGTCGCTAGTAAATTTCCATGATAGAAAAATCACGGATAATACACAAGATATGGTCGCCCATAACTCGAACGTTTTTCTGTAGGACTGTGCTATAATCCGGTCGACTGGACTATAGCAACAGATCCGAACGAATCCCTCGATCCTCCTTTCACACGAAGTGGAGCGAGCCATGCGTGGGTTTTCTAAAAAATTAAAGCAAGCACAGAACACATTCAAGATTCTTTTCCGTAATTGTTGCATGCATGCATATAGGACAAAAATATTGGTGTCAGCAAAGATTCTATCGAATTCAAAAATTCAAAATGTTTTGTAGCACAAACCGTCGCTCCGATTGAAAAGTTGTTTTCACATAAAAGATTCGTCGCGACGAGATCTTCGAAACTAGATCCCATGTTGATATGTTTCGACGACTTTTTGTATCCGGTAAAAAGTTACCACATGCGACCTACATAGGTTATCATGTCCGTGGTGCATAAGTTATCATGTTGTTTACACAAAAATAACCAAGGCATGAAAAAAGTTTCTCGAACATTCTCTTCACATGCACATGTCTGCATGCAATGGAAGAATTTTTTCATGTCATCCTAGTTCTTCTTGTTCGAAACTCCAAAATGTTTTATAGCTTAAATCGTCGGTCCAATCGAAAGTCGATTTCACATAAATATTTTTTGCGACGAGACCTTCGAAAACTAGGTCTCATTTTGATATGTCTTGATGACTTTTTTCGTGCAAATAGTTATCAGGCCCCGGGCTAAAGTTATCAGAACATGCGACGAGACCTTCGGAAGTTATCAGGAGGGGGGGGGGTATGTTTTCAAACAACTTCATCCCGTCCCACCACCCTCCGGACGGAAGTTACTGTGGTATTTATGCGTAAGTTATCACGTATACGGTGCATACAGTATCATGCTATTTGACGGTAGTTATAGGTGATGTTTTAAAACACCTCCTCCCCCGAGTCAAAGTTATCACGGTATTTGCGCATGAGTTATCAGATTTGTGGTGTGTAAATTATCATGCTAATTGCGCAAAAGCTATCGGGGGATGTCTTCAACCTTTTCTCCCGGGTCTAAGTTATCACGACGTTTGTGCATGAGTTATCATGTTTGTTAAATTATCATGCTATATACGCACAAGCTACCGGGGGTGTATTATACCACATGTAGCCTGATACCTACAAAAATTAACGATGTTGATAACTATAGTACATCTTGCCCGATAATTGCATAGTAACCATGTTGGTAACTATAGTAGATATTGCCCGATAGCTATAGTAGATATTGCCCAATAACTACAAAATAACCATGTTGATAACTATAGTATATCTAGCCCGATAACAACAAAATACCCATGTTGGTAACTATAGCGCATAGTAACTATGTTGTGAGACGGTGCATCTTGCCACTCTTCAAAATTTTGATGCGGGAGAGGACGGGCGTGGGACATTCCTAATCTACTTAAATCCTCCAAAATCAAGTACATGCTGAAGCATGTTTTCAGAATTGATTGAACACTGTTTTTTAGAATCAAGTACACGCTGAAACAAGGTATTTACACACAAGTTATCGGGGGATGTTTTTTAACAACAATTTTCGTGGGCCAAAAAAGTTAGCGTGATGTTTGTACGTGAGTTGTCAGCTATGGTGTGAGCATATTACCATAATATTTACACAAAATTACCCGAGGGTGTTTTGCAACAACTTTTCACACAGGTCAAAAGTTACGCGTCATTTGTACGTGAGTTATCAGCTTTGACGTGTGTACATTACCATGATATATATATATATACAGAAGTTACCGGGTATCTTTTCAACAAATTTTCCCCAAAAATAATTGTAACGGGTACATTATCACATCATTTACACAAGAGTTACCGAGCATATATTTTAAGCAACTTTTTTCTCATATTTGTTACAAAAATTAGGCGTTCACCCATTAACTTTTCAAACACTAACTATAGTAGATATGGTAGTCCAATACCAAGTTTTTATTCAATTGATAAAACACATGCACTAGCTGGTACGTGCTTTGCCTAGTTTGATCCGGTCTAGCTTGAGTCTAGTGTAGTCCTGGCCATGGGAAGCCCGGCCCGGCCCGGCCCGACGCTGCCCCCGGGCCGGGCTCGGGCCTAGTTTTTGAGCCGAAGGCGGGCGGGCCGAGCCAGGCCCGCTGTTTTGCCATTTTCTGAAGGTCGGGCCGGGCCGGCCCGAAGCCCGACGGGCTTTTACATGCTCGGGCCAAGAAACACAGGCCCGATTGCCGGGCCGGGCCGGGCCTGGGCCTGAGTTTTTTGTGTGGGGCTTGGCTAGGCCCGGCCCGAGGTTTAGCCAGGTATAGTCTAGTGTCAATCTTTATGTAAGGTCAAAAATAACTATTTTCTATCGTTAGCACAACAATGGGTCCTGGCTAAGGTGGACACCTGGTGTAGTTTAGCGCCTCGCCTTAACCTCGTCCTGTGCTCGAATCCCAGCTAGCACATGCGTCGTTTCTTTTTTCACCAGGATGATAGTGACGCGGAAAGTCGCCAGGAAAACGAGGGTATCCGCACGATGTAGATCTGACGGTAGGCGAGGCGTTCGGATCTGTCGCTAATTTCCAGTCGACTGAAAGTTAGCTTTACTCGAAAATAAAACTCAAAACTCATCTTTCGTACAAGGCCGAAGCCTGGCTTTTATATGCCAAATAGTACGTAACTTGACTATCAAAAGAAAAGCTAACGTAACTACCTAACACTCTTCCTAAAATAAACGTGTACAGGTGGACTACCTAATAAACTGGAATATAAACTGACCGGTGGATTTTCTAGCAGCTAAATCAAACATTTAACCGTCGAGGTGACGTTCTGAAGTTTGGCTCCACTTTGGCAGGTGCAAAATCCTTTTTGATCCCCTTTCTCTCACCAAAGCGTACATGCATTACTTGGCAAGGTTGTTCCCTTAGAAATACATCAAAAGGATATAGTTCCTTCGTACTTGATCTATACCATGTGTGTATTCTTGATTTTGAACGATCAGAACATGCCACACTAGGACATCTTTTGCTCGATTTCTTGGGACGCCATACTAATTTATTTGTATCACTTATTTCTGGACCACATAATACCCGCATCTTTCCGTCAGTTCCTCGGTGAAATCTCATCGCCTGGAAAATATTATTTTCTGTAATTTCTTCATTGCTTGATCTTTTAACTGACTCAACTTCAGTAGCATCAACAATCACCATGCCTGTATCAAGCAGGGGCCCGCTGCCGCCACGTCGCGCGGGCTTTGCACGGCGACGCGTCCGGCGGTGGCGGAGGGAGGGGAGGAGGTGAAGAGAGAGGCTTCGGTCGCCAGCAGGGGAAGCCCCAGTGCGGCGCGGCGCCGTCGCGTACGGGGTCGGGAAGTGGGTTTGGTTACGGGGAGAGAGCACAATTTACAAATAGTCGCTGCAGTCCTCTGCTCATTGAGCCGGACAAGTTTCGTGAAGCCGTTGTGGATGCCGACCTCAACGATGTGGCGTCGCTGAGGCAGGAGCTGCTGTGGCTAGACCTGGACTTCGGCGGAGGAGGAAGTAGGGCAACGCTGCAAGTGGTTGTGCGGTTTGGTTCCCTCGTTGTCATGTTTACTGCTAACCATGTTTGATGTCTCCACGGACGACTGTGAGTTAAATATATGTTTAGTTCATTAACTCAAAGTGATTGCACACTTAAATGAACAATTCAAAAAGGGATCATATAAAGGCCATTAACTTGTTTATGTGTTGGCGCTCAATCTAGTACAAAGAAAACTGAAAAAATAACTCAATCGTACGGGTCCAAGGCAAACCGACATGGTGGCCACATGGACATTTTTATTTTATTAAGAATGTGTTGGCGCTCAAAAGAACCCATGTAAAAATAACTAAATCGTAAGGGTCCAAGGTATTGGGTGAGAGTGTAGAGGTATATTCATGTCATCTCGTTCAACACTGAGGATGTGAATTAGGATCCACACTTTTTTTTAAATAACATTTACTTTCATTTACTAGCCATCTATTTTTTTTGAGGGGCTAGCCATCTACTATTACAAGTTTACTATACTTGTTTTTTTTTTGCTGGGATGCAAAGAATTGAATGCTCCCCAACCGTCCCTAATGTGAAGGATGATTTCCCTTGTGTATATATATATAGACCTTCAACCACTGTCATTCTATTCATTTCAATGTATTGGTATGGTAGCACTATCCTGGTACACTGGATACGTGGTGATGAGATGATCAAATTGAGGGGAAGATGAGAGAAGAATTAGACAGATGGTACAACATGTACGCTGGAATGAGAGACATCAGGAACACTAGCAGAGCAGTGCTCGAATGTGACCGAGGGACGAAGGAAGATGCTTAACCATGAGGCTAAATGGTGTGTCTCTCTTTCAACATCCCACCACCGCTAGAGCCCATCGTGGCAGCAGATGCTGGAACTCCAGCTCCTCATGATGGTTGTGCTCTTTCACCAATGGTCCGCTTCATCCAAGACGAACTTTAGGACCGACAAATCATACAACAAGGTTTATACCTGAATCTCACGGGAAGCAGAGCAGCCTGCTCGCCTGAATCGTCGGCGTTCAGCGGTAGTAGAACATGCCGGGTGCTTGTAGGAGGAGCAGGTGGTGGGGTCGAGCGCCAGAATAGCATCTTTGTGCCGCAGGCGTGGCTGCTGCGAGCCAGTGCTGATGGTGGCGTACTACTCAGGGTTGACGATGTAACAGTGCAGGATATGGCACCGCCGATCGCCCATGGAGGAGCTGAAGCAATGGAACATGGATGAGCGCCGGTGCAGGGAAGGGATGCATCTCCAATTTGTCAAGAATTCGTGTCCATGTCGCCGATATCTGTCCGAAATGTCAGGCCAAATTGAACGCAGGACCCCAAAGAAATGATCGTTTTGTTGGATTTTATCCGCTTGGATAGAGAAATTGGCGGCGTCGCAGTTTTATCGATGCGCTGGTCTTGCGCCTAACACGTGGACACATCAGGTCCGCCAAGGCGGCTGATGCCCGTATGTATGCATTTTTTTGGCCACAAAACACATTTCTTTTATTCATCAACGACATTTGGATACATTGTAGTACACTTCGCTGTGAGAGCAAGACCAAAGAAAATAAGAAGCACAATTAGACATTTTAAGAGATCCAATTTCCATAACTACTCTCACTAGTTGGATTAATATCTTCTTTGCACACTTCTTTCTTCTTCATTTCTAAAGAAGTAGACGTTGCTTTGCATCTAAGCTCATCTCCAGTCTCATCTCTAGCCTCTATTCTAGTAACGAGAGCATGAGCATCTATCAATTTTTATGCTATCATTAAATCAATGTATTTTTCTTTCCAGTACCAAAACTTGCATCCATCCTACACACAAATTTGAATATAAGCAATGAGCTACCGAACGTCGAATCCGGGAGCACAACCGGATCAAAAGAAGCACATACCCCATGTTTTTTGCACTTGAAGAACACCCATCCAGAATGTTCCGGCGTGGTAGAAACGCGGCGCATGGCCTGTCGCAGGAAGTCGTCGCACTTTATGAGCGGCAACGGTGAACTAATAAGCCGCTGGGCCAGCGCCGAGCTCGGGCAATGGTCGGGTGTGTCCCTTTTGGGGTTGTGCGGTCCGGTACCCGGCCAATCCATGGCAAGGCCCAGTCGTCGGCGGCCGGATGCGTACCGGTTGGCCACCGGTGCCGGGGCGAGAAAGGCACAATCCGGTGGTCGTGCTCTGGGCGGTCGAGCTAGACAGCGAGACGACCGGGAAAATGGGCGGCGGCTATGGCGGGGTAGGGGGTGGGGGCGGCGGGAGGGGGAGGAGAAGTGAAAAGGGGGCGTCTATGTCCCCGAAGGGAGGGCCAGGGAAGGACAAGAGTACGCGTCCTCCTCGTCCGCGCATGTCTGACGCAAACATTTTTTCAGCAAGTATTGTCTAGATGTATATTATTTCCTCCGATGAAAATCATGTTGAGCAACAAAAAAATTGCATTTAGTTACCACCAGAACTGTTTACTTCCGATAAAAATAAGTAGGACCTACAAAAATGGGGTTTTCTGTTGATGCCTCGAGCCGAGGTCCGATTACCAAGCGCTGCAGCGCTCAAATAAGCAAATCTACCTGAACAAAGACCGGTATTTTATAGAGAAAACATCAATCTAAGAAGTCCTTGGACTTCTTGCCAAAGCAACGGAGGAAATGATGCACAATTGTCAAAGAAAAACCGTCCCATCTCTGGCCAAGCGTCATCGAGAACCCGTCTAATAATCGGGTCGAAAAAGAAAACAAGTACTGCATCGAGAACCCATCTAATAATCTGGTGGGAAAAAGAAAACAAGTACACAAGCAAAGCACACTGCCTCGAAAGCTTGTAATTCTAAACAACAAATCTATATTTCCATTTAGAAAAACCACTATCATTTCCAAGAAACAATTTAACTAAAAATGGAAAGGCGCTTCAGATTCCACATCGCCGCATCAAAAGCAACCCTGCGGGAAAGATGAAACGCCTAGAACTTGAGGGCCGCCGAATAGAGGTCATACCGAGGAGGGAGAGAAGTGGACAGGATGTCTAGAGTCGACCGCATGGAGAAGGCAACGACGAGTGAGAGAGCGAGGGGACATGGAAGTGTCTCTACTCCTAATGGACGACTTGGTGAATAGTCTGCGCGGTTCAATTTTTTTACTGATTTTTTTAGTGGATGAGTACTTGATGTAGATTCGATACTGTGGGAATATAATGATAGTTATTTCTTGCTTGCTGCGTGATTTTTCCAGAGCATGCTCAAGTTTACATGTGAAAGGATTGTGCTTGATAGGTGTTTGTGATAATGCCTCTAAGGGCAAATGGTTACAAATTGTAGGTTGAATATTTTTCATGAGCAAATGTTTTGGTTTAAACATGTTAGGAGTGAAACATGCGATGATTGACAATGTCTGAGAAGGAAGAGATTAAGTTGTTTTATCTGCAATTTGAGAGAGCAGGAGCTTTGTGTTGGTTATACTGGCCAAAATTGGTTAACACATATCTTCCAGAGAGATCCCTGTTCTAGGATCTGAGCTCCCTCTTCTCTGAATTCAACTAAGGCATGAGGAACAAGGGGGGAGATAGCTATTAGATCCATGTCTTAGTAGTGGTAAACAATCGTGTAGGTCAATTTTGACTCTGATCTTGAAGTACAGGGTTGCAATGTTTTGGCATCAACACTTGTAAGAAAAGAAAAAGCAGGAGAATGAAGATTATATTAAAAAAAATGGTAGTGGTAAACAAGCATATAATCCCTCCCAGGTAGTAACAATAACTTTATGCAGGAGAGTGAACGAAGAAGCATAGGCTTAATTGAGCTGTGGAGTTCTTGTTACCTTGTCTGTCTGTCCTCGTTAGTTACATGTATCTCTCTGTTTGTGTTTCTGCGAACAGGTTCAATCATGGTTGGAGAAAAATTGAGGCGTTTGTTGGCTCCGAGACAGTGATACAGGTATATACATGTGCTCTGCTTACTTGTTTGGTTTGCAATAGTGGTGAGCCTCCTCCACCCCCACCCGTCCCCCCCTCTGTCGCATGCACCCGTCGCCCCCATCGGGTAAATTCTGTTATGAAATAATTCCTACTGTTATTTAAAATATAAATGAAATGATTTGGAACACCAAGCAAGAGTTACATTTCAAGTTGCTGAACCTTTTCATATAAGCTTGCAGAAGATTTAATTGATCATACAGAAAATGAAAAACAAAGGTCATACCGATCCTAGTTGGTATTATTATCCTCAATTTTAAGTGTTGAATGAACACATAAAGAGAGTGCTAAGTGATTTCAATATATCAAGTTCCAGACTAATATATAGGATTGTTGGTTTTTAACCTTGGTTGCCATTGTTTCTATTTGTAACGGTCTGAAGAATGACTCATGCTGTTTGTGCTAACAATCTCTAAGTGAAAGCAACTAGTTGGAGTAGATTTGTGCACACAATACTCCTTCCAAGACAATTTGCTTCCAAGGAGTAGTATCAGTTTGATTGCAAGGAGTAGTTTCAGTAAAGTTTCAGCATGGTTTCAGTTTGCTTCCAAGGAGTTGTTCTCTGTCTGGTCCAATTCTGAAGAAATAAAAAGTGAATAGTTTGTTTGTTCCCTGTGTGGTCACTCTATTTTTTGAGTACTGACATTAGTTATGTTTGTTAGTAGCTAGATATTTAAATGAAGCTTGTTCTTTTTCAACTGTTCAGCTGATGCCATGAAACTGAATATAGTAGTTGAAAACCCTGTTTTTCTTCCTGATCGTGAAATTTGAAGTCCTGTTTGTGTTTTGGTTTTGTTGGTTGACAATTATGTTTAGTTTTTCATTTCATGGGTGCTGTAAAATGTGCAGGTGGTGAGTTGAGGCTCAGCATACAGCTTGTTTGGACTAACCAAGAGGACGAGGTATGTTGCTTGCCCAAGCTAAGTGACACGTACGCGCCAAGTTTTCTGTTATATAATTACCTGTTAGTGCTTAGTTAAACTGCATGATACGGCCATAGCAGATGGATGGTACTAGGTGTTGTTTTGTTTCTTGCCAATGTATTCAGAGAGCAGATGTGCCGCTGTAGATTTCTTTTCTTGAAGGCAGCTCACATAAGTTGAGCTACAAGTGAACAACTTGCTGCTATTAGATCTGGAATGGAAGCTCACATAAGTTGAGCTGATTTTTGTCCATATGAAAGCAGAGGACCATATGGTCTGTGACCTTTTCATCCATATGAAAGTAGAGGCACATTGTGGTGCTAGTTTGCTGGGTTTTGTCTCCGACCATCGTGTCGTGATGAATTTGCACATACCCCGAGAGGCCCTTGAGTTTGCCGGAATGTTGATTAACCTCCGTTCCGGCAAATTCGGGTACTCCATATGTCCTATTTTCAGCAAAGGTCATGCTGAAATTTTCCGTGAATTTTAGCATGACTTTGCTAAAAATAGGACATATGGGGTACTTGCGACTAATGCATGGGCCGGGGTATCTTAGTACTTAATTAAGTAGGATCAACTGCCCCTTTATTCTTGCTGCATTAAACCATAGGTGGCAATAGAGCCAAGTGATTAGGCCCAACTTAGAATTCTCCTTAGCATCAATAAACCCTAGATGATAAACCCAACATAGGTGGCAATAGAGCCAAGTGATTAGTGCCAAGTGATTAGGCCCAACCTAGGGTGCCTCGGCATCGATAAACCCTAAATGATGAAAACTTAACTTGGCTGCCCCGGATGCCTCGGTGTCGATGAGAACCTAAATGATGTACGCTTAGGCTTTTAGGGTGCCTCGGCCGACAAACCCTAAATGATGAAAGCTTAGGCTTTTAGGGTGCCTCAGCGTCGACAAACCCTAAATGATGAGACCATGATCCTGTTCCTTGACAATAACCAACTTTTAACCAAACTTTTTCCTATTTAGAGCTAAACATGGCCCACAACGATGAGGCCGGTGGTTGGCGGCAAGCAATTCTGGAGCTGTCCCAGAGATGGAGGAACAACCTCACCGCTATGAGGACACCGCGGAAGACACCGATCTCGACAACACAACCCCTAGTGGCGTCGGGATGACACCACCGATGGTGCCGCCGAGGATGCCACTATCGATGATGGCGGGCGCACACAGATGGCAGCCAACCGAAGAAGCAAAGGAAGGACCGGCGCCCGAATGCGCTCTGCACCCTCAAGGAGGAATTCACTCAAGTGGACTCCGACGGGAATCTAACGGAGCCCAAACATATAGTCAAGGGGTACTCGCTTCAGCTCGGGTGCATTCTCCGGAGCACCGTCTCGATCAACACCGATAACCTTAGGAATAAGGACCACGGGAATTTGCGCAACCTCCTCTTCACGAAGCTGCACGAACGATACAAGTTCCCGGCCGAATTTGAAAACACACGCCTCTCAGGGAATAAAGTGAACAGTGCCGCCCTCACGAAGATGAGCATGGCCCTGTCTACTTGGACAAGCGTGGTGAAGAGAATGATTGATAAAGGTGATAGTTATGAGAAGATCAAGGGGAAATATCCTTTGATGAGCGAAGATGAGTACAAGGAGTTCAAGATCAAGTGCGAGAGCAGCGCAACCTCCGAATCAAGCTAGTGGGGGAAAGAAATGCGGGAGTTGAACTTAGGGGAACACAAACTCGGTCCCGGCGGTTACAGAGTGGCGGAGCCTATATGGGACAAGGAGGACGCGGAGCGTGCCGAGCAAGGCCTACCGCCCCGCTTCGAGAAATACAGCGGTGACAGGCAGACCAGGAACTATGTCAGGGCCCGGTACAAGGGACCCGATAACAAAGGAGCTTACCGCGGATCCGAAGACCAGGGCGCTTGAGCTTGTTCTGGTAAGGAATACACCCCCTCGTAATTAGCTCCATATGGTTACACTCTAATTAATCCCCAATATTTCTAAATGGTTCACGTTCCTTTCGCAGGACACTGAAAGCAGTAGCGTGGGGTCACCTCAGAGCTGCCCTTTTGACACCCCTTTAAATAGGGCGTTGAACGTAATGAAAAACAAGGATAAGCTCACTAAGCCGACGTCAGCTGGTCGTGTGGCCGGCAAAGGCTTGTCCACAGAATGGGGGTCATACTATACCGCTGGTGTGCGGAAGGATAAAAAGGCCAGCTCGGAAAGCCAGACGCGCGAGGTTGAAGCACTCAAGGCACAAGTGGCGCGGATTCCGGAGCTTGTCCAAGAGAGGGTGGAACAACAACTGGGAACGAAGCTCAACGCCATGGTGCCTACGTTGATTCATGGGCTGACGACGTGGATTGCGGGCGGCCAAGAGGGGCCTCCCCCGGTTCCCAGCTTCACGGCCAGCAACTCGCACAGCGCGCAGGCGACGCCATTGGTGTCTCCGGCGGCGGCGCCATTGGTGTCTCCGGCGGAGGCGGTATTCGTGTCTCCGGCGCCGGCACGGGCATTGGAGCTTAATGCACCCGGGTGTACGCCGACCGCACTCGCCAAAGAAGCGCCCCCTCCATCAGTTGCACACCCGCCGTTGGCGGTGCCTCGACATTAGCCGAGCTCGATGACATCACGGTAACTAAGCCTCTCGGCCGATGACTTCATCTCCTTGCCTTTGACTGGGCATCCCTGACGCCCTGTACATGTTTTCGCAGGGCGCCGCCGACGTTCCTTGCACTCTTCTGCACTTCGTGGGCGCCGAGTTGGTCGATGTCGCAAAGGGCAGAATCGTTCAACCGGGCAACCCCATGTTCCACGGTAATCCGATGCCATCCACATTGTATAGGGTTGAAGTGGTTCGGGTGCTGCCAGGCTGCGACGAGCTGTTACCTCTGATTCGACCCGCTGGGGCCGACGAAGAAGATGAGGTGACCCTCAGCGCCTGCATAAACTGGCCCCTGCTTTGGCCGAAGAGCCAGATTCGTTTAGGGGCGGGGGACACCACCCCACAGACAAGACC
Source organism: Aegilops speltoides (assembly GCA_021437245.1). Lineage (NCBI taxonomy): Eukaryota > Viridiplantae > Streptophyta > Magnoliopsida > Poales > Poaceae > Aegilops > Aegilops speltoides. The sequence continues at coordinate 454,390,367 of CM038145.1, read as the reverse complement.
GCCAATCGTGCCGGCGCCAAGCCATGGCAAGAACGCCACAACACTACCGGACCTGCCGGACATCCCTATGGCACAGGATCCGGACAACCCTATGGCATAGGATCCGGACGACGACAACAACGACGACGATACATTTACCAAAGTCGATAAGCACTTTGCCGAACATGGGTACGCTGACGAGTTCTGCGAGCCTCTTTCTCAAGAACCCAACCAAGACGACCGCAATCTAGCTGGTACGGCGGAGAAATCCAAATGCAACAGGCGTCGTCTGGCGTTCAGTTCTCAGGAGATGCCTCCAGCTCCCGCCTTCACCGAGCCTCAGATAGCTGAGGTGCGAAATATTATCAGCCCCAACACGCTCAAGAAGGCGGTCTGTAAGCAGAACTCGGTCCCATTACAGGAGATCAAGAAGAAGGGACAAAAACAAAAGACTAACAAGGGCGCCGGTGCGAGCCAGCCGCACCGAGTTCGATCCGTGCTCAGGACGGGCCACCTTCACCTAAGGATATCTCGAGGAGGGTGCATGTGGCGGGTAGGGTGATGCTACCGCCAAATATGCTGAATGCCGCAATCGGTGCTATACGTAGTCTGCACGACAATGTTCTTTCTTTGGAGAAGCAGCGTCTCAGAGAGAAGGATGTGGCATACCCGGTTTTCGTGGCCAAGGTGCCAGAGGGCAAGGGCTTTGTGGATGGCGACATCGGGGGTACGATTGTCCTGCGGTTTGATGACATCTTTGCTATGTTTAACCTTCATCCGCTGCACTACACCATCGTTCGGCTGTTTTTTATTTGAGTATGGAGATGCGGATCATTAGAGACAAGACCCGGACATCATGATAGTCGACCCTTCTACATGCGTGCCAAGCACTTGAGCAGCGCTGGGACCGCCAAGTTGCGAGTTCACACCTCAAGGCGTCATTCGCAAACCAGATAAGGATATCTTCCTTGTGGCTTACTTTCCTGAGTAAGTCATCCCTTAACCGCCCCGTAACATATGATTTCTTAGATTTTGATCGTTCTTTTTTTTTCTAACATTCCGTGTTCTGTGCAGTGACACACATTGCACACTCATCCTCTTAAGCCCGAAATATTCCATGTCCACATATTTCGACCCGAACCGTAACTCCAAGATAGACTACACAAATGTCAAGAAAGTTCTTGATGATGTTCTCCCCGGCTACGCCAAATCTGGAGGCACCTTCACTAGGGCGTTTCGTAAGTACGGCAAGCACATGTTCTCACACAATACAAAGTTCTGCTGCGTCAAGCAGCCGCCTGACGGTCAGAAGGATGCCTACTACGCCCTCCATCATATGCGGGCGATCGTAAGGGACCATCATCAACTTCTGCTACCAGATAATCTCAAAGGTTGGGCCGCGAACTTGTCGGCAATCCAGACGCGGACCTCGGATAAGAATTCTTTCGATCCGCTTGAGTTTGCGGACATCATCCATCAAAATGTCCTTCATACCTCGGGCAGTTCTTCCTTAGATATCAACCGTCCAACAATGAGATAGATGGAATGCTACAAATGCAGGTGACAACGATCGCGATTTCATGACCATCACGACAGACGGCGGCTTCATCCACGCTCCGTCCGATGAGTCGAGTCGAAAGTAGTGATGTGTAGTTCGAAACATTGATTGGCTCATGTTGTAATTAAACTTTAATGAATTCAGTATGTCTCTTTGGTTTGGACAATCGCTCAACTTAGATGTAATCGATGCTATTTATTAGTAGGACCATGAATCGTGCTATTAATGTCTTGCTTTTCTCTTCCGATCCTTTTGTTGCATACTTACATATTGCTTATGTATTGTCTGTTGTTTGGCTTGTGCATAGAGATGCCGTCGTATGTCGTGGTACAAGGGTAAGGTTCCTGAGTCTACGACGATCGGGAGGATTGTCGGAGACAGGTTCACCGTTTTAGCGGTAACAGTTACAAAGGGTACACCACTAGGGCGGAGGCCGAATCTAGATACGCCCGCTATCTAGCAGGAGAGAGGAGGGAGCGTTGGAGGAACCGGATGAAGACCAGTTTGATCGCGATGATGCTCATCGTGATGACCACAACTCTCTTCTATGTGATGGTAGTTTAGATGATCGATATCGACTTGTAATGTGAAGACAAACTCGATACTCGCGGTCTGTGAGACTTGTAATGTTTTATCTTTGTTCGGTCTTTTGAATTCGGAGACTAATATGATGAATTGTATTCGGAGACTAATCTTCTATTGTATTCGATGAATCAGATATTGCCGTGTGCTGCTGTCTATATTCTGTCCAATAATATATTTTGTAACCTCTACAAAAATCAGAAAAGTAAAAAAAACCAAATATTCATACTAATGGCGCATCACCACCAGGTGCGCCATTAGTATGCCAAAGGTGCCTAATGGCGCATCAACACAGAATGCGTCGTTAGTATGACAAAGCACATGCTTACGTATGGCCCCCCGGAAGGCACACTAATGGCGCATGGTGTTACATACTAATGGCGCACTGCTTGGTGAGTCATTAGTATACCAGATATTAATGGCGCACCCGTGATGCGCCATTAGTAAAAAATACTGGTGGCGTGCTACTAATGGTGCACTGGTAATGCGCTATTAGTAGGCAAAACCAGTGCGCCATTAGTAAGTCTTTTCCTAGTAGTGTTCGCCGAATGAAAGAGATGCAAAAATAAGAGAGCGCTAGTGCTGGGATCGAACCCGCGATCTCTACAAGCGCACACTATGCACTAGCCACCCCGCCAGGCAAGCAACTCATGAAAGATTGGCAGCGCCGACAGAAAAGAACCAACCAGAAACAACACAAAATAAAACAAGTTCGCAAAATTCCATAAAACTTGTGACCGAAGGTTCGAACACAAGTCCTCCAGCCAGAACATTTTTTGAAACATATTTTTTTTATGAATGAGATTCTGAACATATTTTGATAAAGAGAACATATTTTAAAAACATGAACATAACAAAGATTTGAAAACAAGAACATTTTTTTGAAATTAATGCACATTTTATAAAACACGAACATGTTTTGAAATTGTGAACAAAACTAAAACGAGAACATTTTTTGAACTTCTTGCAAGACTTTCTGAAAAATGAACAGTTTATGAAATTATGAACAAAATTTGAAAACGGAAATATTTTTTGAAATTCCTGAGCATTTTCTCAAAACATGAACGTAACAAAAATTTGAAAACGAGAACATTTTTTGAATTTACTGAACATTTTCTAAAACACAAACTTTTTTGAAATTGTGAACAAAAATTAGAACAAGATTTTTTTACATTCTTGAAAGGTTTTTTGAATGACGAACATTATTTGAAATTTTGAACAAACTTCGAAAACGAGAACATTTTATGAAATTCCTAAACATTTTTTGAAACATGAACGTAACAAATATTTGAAAAAGATAACCTTTTCTGAATTTACTGAACATTTTTCTAAACACGAACGGTTTTTGAAATTGTGAAGAAAATTAAAAAATATATTTTTTTAAATTCCTGAAAGACTTTTTGAAACAGATACATTTTTCGAAGTTGTGAACAAAATTTGAAAATAGGAACATTTTATGGAATTGCTGAACATTTTTCTCAAAACATGAACATAAAAAATATTTGAAAATGTGTCACATCCCTAGTTCTGGTATGACCTAGACTAGCTAGTCATTTGTGCATCATGTTTAAATTCCATTTAAATTTAAAATGAGGATTTGTGAAACCCTCAGAATCATTTCTGGAAATGACCCAAATAAAAATTGCTCCAAAAGGGTCCAAGAAAATGCTCATGTTGCTCTCTGAAAATACTGGGCAGAGATAAAAATCAAACCAATATTTTTAGGATCTCATAAGTATTTATTTTGGGCATTTGGAATTAATGGATAATTATTTGCATTGGATATATATATGTTATATATATAATATATGTCCAAAAATTATGCCAGTTGTTGAGGAGCTCTGGAATAATGCCACTAGCCCCTAAAAAAATTGGCATAAGAAAATAAAATGGTTTAGTATTTTATTTAAACCAAACAAATGTTAGAAAAATAGAAAAAGAAATAAAAGGGAAAAACCTTACCTGGACCTACCTGCGGCCCAGCTCTGTCTTGGCCCGACCTTCAAGAGCCCCAGCTAGCCCAGCCCACCTGGCCCCCCTTCTCTGTCGTCTTCCTCCCCGACAGAGGAGGGCGGTAGCGTTCGACGCCCAGCACCACCACATGCCTGCGCCACCCTCCCTTCTCGCTGCTGTCCTCCCCTCGCCGCTCTGGATGCTCCACGCGACGCCACGCACCGCCTGCACCCTCTCACTCTCCCCGGTCCTCTCCTCTTCTCTCCCTCGCTCTCTCTCTCACGGCCGAGACCGCCGCCGCGCCGCCCACCAGACCACCGAGGCCTCGACCACTCTAACGCCTCCCGACGCGCGCTCCACAGTCCGCCATGACCCCTCTCCTCCTCACCAAGCCAAGCAACCCGGGCGAGCCCCGCTTCGTCCTCGGCGCCGTCGTCTTCATCTCCGGCCGCCGGAGATCGTCTTCGCCGCCCCGCCGACTCCAGCCTCCCCCGAGCTCTCCGACGACGTCTTCGAGCCCACCGTGAGCCCCCGCATCGGTTCCCCCTTCTCCCTTGCCTCCCCGCGCTCTATAGCTAGCCCCGCCGTCGAAGCCGAACTCCGGCCGCCGCCGCAAGCTCGCTTCCGGCGAGCACCGACCTCCCCGTGTCCAACCACTCGCACCACTGGATGCGGCAGCTCCCCAGCTACGCCTAGCACGTCTCCACCGTCGATTTGGTCACCGGAGGACCAAATCCGAGGCCCTCCGCCGCCTTCGGCCTCGCTGGCGGCTAAACGCTGGCGGGATTGACCGGGTCAACCCCGCTAACTAACAGCCCTGTGACACTGACATGTGGGGCCCGACCCTGCTAATTTTTAGTTTAATATTAGCTTGAAAATTAATTAACTCCATTAATTAACCATGACACTGACGTATGGGGCCCACTTGTCAGGTTTGACCTGGACCTGGTCGTTGACTCACTGACGTCACGCTGACGTCAGGCTGACGCAGTTATCCATTTTCTAGATTTAAATTAAATCAGGAAATTCCAGAAAATGCTTTAAACTTCAAAAATTCATATAAATTCAACCGTAGCTCAGATTGAAATAATTTATATATGAAAAATTATCAAAAAATTGCAATCTTTCCATCTGTACTAGTTTCATGCATGACAAACCAACTTATACATGCTGTATAAGTGAAAACATGTAAATGGCATTTTAAGAGACTTATTTTAGAGTTGCATTTGAACCCTTGGTTCAAATGGATCTCTTCCAAATAAAATGCTAGATGCATTAGCACAAACAGCATCACATCTACATGCCATGTTCATGCATCATGTTGTTGCATATGTTTGTGTTTTGATTGTCGACACCGTTCCTTCCTTCTCGATAGGTCCTGCTCCGGAGAGTGTTCCAGAGTACCTGTCTGAGGAGCAGTGCCTTCTTTGTTGATCTATCAGGCAAGCAAATCCCCTTGTTCATTCCGATACAATCCTACTCTCTCGCTCCTGCTCTCAGTTATTGCATTAGGACAACAACGATTCATCTGCTACTTTGTGCTGCGGTAGTTGAACCCATTCCTCTGCATGACTGTCATTGCCACAAGAATAATTAAAACCCACTAGCATGTGTAGGAGTTGATTGAGCCATGTTGTGTGCCTACCATGCTATGCCTGCTATTGCTTAGAGTTGTGTCAGTCCGATTCATTGGGAATGAATTGGAGTACTGATGCTCTATGTTACGATGTTGAGAGTGAACGTGCGAACACGATTTGGTAAAGGTAGCGGTGAGAGGCCATGTAGGAGTACATGGTGGGTTGTCTCTTTGGAACCGTCCTTAAGCTGATCGAGTTCTATGTATGTTGTCCAACGACTCGATACTACCACACATTGGGCTTCGGCGCCCAAGCCCTCTCGACTTATTAACCAACTTGATCTCTGTCCAGAGTCGCAACTAGTTTCGTGTTTGTAGGTAGTGCTATTTTTCTACCAAGTGGCACCCGCAGGGTGGGCTTGGGATGACTAGGCACACGTGGCTGGTGTACCGAGTGGCACCGGATGGTGGGCTCGGGAACCCTGCACACATCGTTTGGGGCCGTGAGCGACACCCCGGCCGGATCTCTTTGCGGATGGAACCCGAATAGGTGATAAACCTGGGCTAGAGTCTTGTGTGGTTAGTCAGGTCGTGGACGACTCCCTCGCCTGGCTTCCGCTTGAAGGTTGCCGAGATACACGACGTGTACATGGTGGTAAGTGGCGAGAGCGTGTGTGAAGAAGTACACCCCTGCAGGGTTAACATGATCTATTCGAATAGCCGGGTCCGCGGTTATGGACTTCTTGGATGCTTACATGGTACATAGACAACTTGAAGGGGATACTATAAAATGCTCAAGACAAGTATGAGTGCTATGGATGGCCTTCTCGTAGGGAGACGGGGATGAATCCATAGTAGTGTATTGTGTGGTGACTAGTGGACTCGCAGCGCCATATCACCTCAAAGAAGTTACGTAGTCGAGAACAGATAGCCACAGAGTCAAAGCTGGCTTGCTGCAACTAAACCCCACATTACCCTCGTGATACAAGTGCATGTATGATAGGATCTGATGTAAGTCTTGCTGAGTACCTTTGTATTCATGGTGCTTTATTTATGTTTTTGCAACGGAGACTTCGGTCTTACTAGTGTTCTCGTGGACTTCGACAAGTAGCTTGTACCTCAGCTACGATCTTGATCGGATGTTGTAGATAGTTAGGCTCTTCAGCCTTTTTCATTTATAGATGTCTGTACTCAGACATGTAATGCTTCCGCTTGTTGCTTGTATGCTTTGTATGATGGGTCCTGTGACCCCTGTTTGCACTAAATGCTATGATGGCTCTTCTGAGCCTTTATCTATATGAGTTTGTTGAGTTATGCTGTGATGCCATGTTGTACAACACATACTTGCATGTTATGCGTACGTGTAATGTGTATTGCTATGTGTGGGATCTGATTATCTAGTTGTTTATCCTTAGTAGCCTTTCTTACCGGGAAATGTCTCCTAGTGCTTCCATCGAGCCATGGTAGCTTGCTATCTTTCCGGATCACTCAGATGGCGGCATGTGTCCTTCTTCGTTCTCGTGGTCCATCCCTTCGGGAAATGTCACGCGATGAATACCGGAGTCTGTTAGCCGCTACAGCCCGGTTCACCGGAGTCTGTTAGCCCAGTGCTACAGCACTGGATTCACTCGGCGATGACCAACACGTTCGATCTTTGGGTCATGGATGCCTATCCTCGTAAGTTTGTGCCACTTTGGGTTTACGACTAGCCATGTCAGCCGGGCTCCTTATCATATGGATGCTAGCGACACTATCATATCGTGTGCCAAAAGGTGCAAACGGTCCGGGCAAAGGTAAGGCGACACCGTGGGGATACCGTGCGTGAGGCCGCAAAGTGATATGAGGTGTTACATGCTAGATCGATGTGGCATTGAGTCGGGTCCCGACAGCTTTGGTATCGATCCCGATTGCTCAGAGGATTACCAAGCCAAACTGGTCGAAGTTGAGTCTAGAAATTCTTTAGTTATATAAGGGAATTGATTGTGGGATGGAACGTAAGGCTCTTTTTACTCCTTATACCTCATGGCCTTCTGATCTGAATCATCTTATCTTTCCTGCGGGGTTAAGGTACTAGGCTTTCTCTTCCATCTATCAGGATCACGTGTTACTACTCCGTAGTACCATAGGATTGGTTGATCAGAGTCATACTCCAGTTTTCGAGTACCTCCAGTGTAGCCTGTTTAGTATGATCTCAGAACATTGAGTGGTGATGTAGAGTATGTTACTACCCCATTTTAGCAGGATGTCTCATTCTGAGCATTTTACTGCCGTTATGCTGCCGGAATTGCCCTAGTAGTTCGAGAGGTACTAATTTTTTTGTCCTACATTCTATAGCCTATAGATGATGCTGATTCCGTCCTTGATTTCGTTTCTTAGGATGTCATCAGTTAAACGAAGTTCCATTGCTCGTAAACAGAACCGCGGAGATGGTAGGGATGAGGATCCTCCCGACCAACCTTCGTTGGCAGAGTTCATGTTAGAAATGGAGAGGAACAAGCGTGAATCTAACCGCTTGTTGGCACGTATCGAGGAGAACACCGCACATCAGTTCAAAGGATCTGTGACCATTCATGACTTTATTCGCTTGCACCCACCTACCTTTCATCATTCCATCAAGCCACTCGATGCAGATGACTGGCTCCGTAGCATCACTCATAAGCTGCGTTCCGCGAACGTAGCTGAAGATGACAAGGTCACCTATGCCACATACCACCTGGAAGGTCCTGCTAGTCTTTGGTGGCAGAACTATGAGGCTATGCTTCCAGCTGGCCAGATTCCTACCTGGAGGGATTTCACTGAGGCTTTTCGTGAGCATCACATTCCCGAGGCCCTCATCGATCGCAAGAGAGAAGAGTTCTGTAGTTTCACCCAGAGTAAGATGGCTGTTGATGCTTACAACAGAGAGTTCGAGAACCTCACCCGCTATGCCACAGAAGAGGTGTCCACAGACGCCAAGAAGCAGGCTAGGTTCCGGAAGGGTCTCAACCCCAAGTTGCGTCGTGATCTCCACTTGCATCATTGTGATACATTACAAGCTCTTGTGAACAAGGCCATTAATGCAGAGACAACTCAGCTCACTTACGAGGAGTCTCGTAAGCACACCCGTGATTTGGGATCTTCTTCCGGCTGCAGCTCTCAGAAGCGCCGGATTTGGGTTCCAAACTCCGCTCTTCCTTCCGGATATACACCGAGACCATCCTATGTGGTGCCTTCCCCAGCTCAGTCGTATGTTCCACCCAGGCCTACTGGTAGACCACTTGTCATTGCGTGTCCACGTCCAACTTCAAGGACTTGCTTCACATGCGGGAAGCCAGGACACTATGCACGTGACTGCTCTCAGACTAGTTATGCTCCACCCCATCCCGAGAAGTATGTTGGCTGTGTTAAGCCATCAAGCAAGACGATCAGTGCCAAGCCAGTTCCCACTGAACGTGGACGTGTGCATCACGTCTCAGCTAAAGACGCTCATGATGATCCGGATGTTGTTCTTGGTACACTCCTTGTCAATTGTCATCCAGCATCGGTTCTATTCGATACTGGAGCATCTCATTCTTTCATTTCTGAAGGCTATGCTCGTTTGCACGACATGTCATTTTGTGATATGCCAACACCACTTGAAATCCAAACCCCAGGGTCTAGATGGCAAACTACCAGAATCAGCTATGGTAATGAAATCCTTGTTGATAGACTTGTATTTCTTGCATCACTTGTAGCCCTCAAGTTCTCAGATATTAACATCATCTTGGGTATGGACTGGATGACAACTCATCATGCCAAGATTGATTGTTACACCAGATCTGTTCAGCTTACACACCCATCTAGCAAGATAGTCACTGTCTCCACCAGAGTTGCAAAGCGTCAGCTCTATTCTCTTAATGCCAGCCCTCTTCCAGACCTGGACGATATCCCGGTAGTCCGTGACTTTCCGGATGTCTTTCCAGAGGAACTACCAGGTGTTCCACCTGACAGAGATGTAGAGTTCGTCATAGATCTTATCCCGGGAACTACTCCAATCTCTAGGAGACCTTACAAAATGGCACCCTTAGAACTAGCCGAGCTTAAGAAACAAATTGATGAGTCCTTGCAAAAGGGTTTCATCCGTCCTAGTTCTTCTCCTTGGGCTTGCCCCGTCCTCTTCGTCAAGAAGAAGGATGGTACGGACCGGATGGTTGTAGATTATCGTCCCGTTAATTTGGTCATGATAAAGAACAAATATCCGCTCCCCAGGATCAACGACCTGTATGATTAGCTCGCTGGATCCTCAGTCTTCTCCAAGATGGATTTGAGGTTAGGCTACCACCAAATCAAGACCAGGAACGGGGACATTCCTAAAACGGCTTTTGTCACTCGTTATGGCCAGTACGTGTACACCGTCAGGTCCTTCAGTCTAACCAACGCTCCAGCTACATTCTCCTGCTTGATGAACTCAATCTTCATGGAGTACTTAGATAAGTTCGTCGTGGTTTACCTCGATGATATTCTTATTTACTCGAAGAACGAGGAAGAGCATGCTGAACATCTTAGGCTTGTATTAGAAAAACTCAGAGAGCACCGCCTTTATGCCAAGTTCTCCAAGTGTGAATTTTGGTTGCCAGAAGTGACCTACCTAGGCCACGTAATCTCTGGTAAGGGCATTGCTGTCAATCCCGAGAGAGTTAAGGCCGTTCTCGATTGGACTCCACCCGAAACAGTTAAACAAGTTAGGAGTTTCCTTGGTCTAGCCAGCTATTGTCGCCGCTTTGTTGAAAACTTCTCTAAAGTGGCCAAACCTCTCACGGAACTTCTCAAGAAGGATAAAAAGTTTGAGTGGTCCCCACAGTGTGAGTACAGTTTTCAGGAACTAAAAAGACGCCTGACTTCTGCTCCCATACTTGTGCCATCGGATTTCACTAAGGACTTTGTTATCTATTGTGACGCCTCACGACAGGGGCTAGGTTGCATCCTTATGCAGGATTGTCATGTGATTGCCTATGCATCTCGACAGTTGCATCCACATGAGGAGAATTATCCTACACATGATCTAGAGCTTGCAGCCGTAGTCTATGCATTCAAGACCTGGCGACATTACCTCCTTGGTAAACGTTGCGAGATCTACACCGATCACCAGAGTCTCAAGTATATCTTCACCCAACCGGATTTGAACCTTAGGCAAAGACGTTGGTTGGAGTTGATCTCAGACTACGACTTAGGGATTACCTACACCCCAGGCAAAGCTAATGTCATGGCTGATGCGCTAAGTCGTAAGTCCTATTGCAACAATCTCATGTTGCAGCAAGGCCAACCACTTCTCCATGAGGAATTCTGTAAGCTTAACCTTCACATTGCTCCTCAAGGATTCCTTTCTACCTTGGTGGCGAAACCTGACCTTGAGGATCGTATTGTCGCTGCTCAAAAGCAGGACACGGGAATTTCCCGGATCAAGAGAAACATTAAGAAGGGAGTTTGTGGATGTTTCTCTATGGATGATCGAGGTGTTGTTTTCTTTGAAAACCGCTTGGTGGTTCCCAAGAATCAGCATCTTCGACAAATGATTCTTAAGGAGGCGCATGAATCTCCTCTCACGATTCATCCCGGTAGTACTAAGATGTATCAGGACCTACGCCAGAGGTTCTGGTGGACTAGGATGAAGAGAGAAATTGCTCAGTTTATCACTAACTGTGACATTTGTCGTGCGTTAAGGGAGAGCATCAAAGACCTGCTGGCACCCTTCAGCCTTTAGCTATTCCTGAATGGAAATGGGATAAAGTTGGTATGGACTTCATCACCGGCTTTCCCAGGACCAAGAGAGGGAATAATGTTATCTTCGTAGTCGTTGATCGTCTTTCCAAAGTGGCTAACTTCCTTCCTGTTCGAGAGAGTATCACCGCTAGTCAGTTTGCTGACTTATATATTTCTCGAATAGTATCACTTCATGGTGTTCCACTAGAGATCAATTCAGACCGTGGTAGTCTTTTCACTTCTCATTTCTGTGAGAGTTTCCAAACTACCATGGGAACCCATCTTTCCTTCAGTACCGCTTTCCACCCTCAGTCGAGTGGTCAGGTGGAACGGGTCAACCAAATTCTCGAAGACATGCTTAGAGCTTGCGTTATCTCATTCGGTATGGATTGGGAGAAATGTCTTCCTTTTCCCGAGTTTGCTTATAACAATAGCTATCAATCTAGTCTCAAGAAAGCTCCTTTTGAGATTCTCTATGGACGAAGATGTCGAACACCTTTGAACTGGTCGAAACCGCGAAGACAATTCTTTGGACGGACATGATCCAGAGGCGTAAGAGCAAGTTCGCATCATTCGTGAGAATTTGAAAACAGCCCAGTCTCGTCAAAAGAGCCAGTATGATCGTCATCATAAGGATATGACTTATGAAATTGGCGACAAAGCTTACCTTTGGGTTACTCCTTTGAAGGGTACCCATCGTTTCGGTATCAAAGGCAAGTTGGCTCCTCATTACATTGGTCCTTTTCGCATTCTCGCTAAACGAGGAGAGGTTGCCTACCAGTTGGAACTACCCCCACATCTTTATCGAGTTCATGATGTCTTCCACGTCTCTCAACTCGGGCGTTGCTTCTCGGATCCCATCCGTGGAGTGGACCACGAAACGCTTGATCTCCAAGATAACCTCACATACCGAGAGTATCCAGTTCGCATTCTTGATCAAGCAGAGCGTGTCACTCGACGTCATAATATCAAGTTTCTCAAGGTTCAGTGGTCTCATCATTCCGAGAGAGAAGCTACTTGGGAGCGAGAAGATCGTCTTCGACTGGAGTACCCCACTTTCTTTCCGTCGACCCCTGAATCTCGGGACGAGCTTCTTTCAAGTGGGGGCGAGTTGTCACATCCCTAGTTCTGGTATGACCTAGACTAGCTAGTCATTTGTGCATCATGTTGAAATTCCATTTAAATTTGAAATGAGGATTTGTGAAACCCTCAGAATCATTTCTGGAAATGACCCAAATAAAATTGCTAAAAGGGTCCAAAAAAATGCTCATGTTGCTCTCTAAAAATATTGGGCAGAGATAAAAATCAAACCAATATTTTTAGGATCTCATAAGTATTTATTTTGGGCATTTGGAATTAATGCATAATTATTTGCATTGGATATATATATGTTATATATATAATATATGTCCAAAAATTATGTCAGTTGTTGAGGAGCTCTGGAATAATGCCACTAGCCCCTAAAAAAATTGGCATAAGAAAATAAAATGGTTTAGTATTTTATTTAAACCAAACAAATGTAAGAAAAATAGAAAAAGAAATAAAAGGGAAAAACCTTACTTGGACCTACTCATGCCCAGCTCTGTCTTGGCCCGGCACCATGCACAAGAGCCCAAAGAGCTAGCCCAGCCCACCTGGCCCCCCTTCTCTGTCGCCTTCCTCCCCGACAGGAGGACGGGCGCGTGCCCGACGCGCGCGCACCGCCGCGCCGTGCCACCTCCTCCCTCCCTGCCTGCCTGTCCTCCCCCTCGTCGCTCTGGATGCTCCACGCGACGCCACACGCCGCCCGTACCCCTCTCACTCTCCCCCGTTCCTCTCCTCTCCTCTCCCTCGCTCTCTCTCTCTCACGGCCGAGACCGCCGTCTCCGCCGTCCACAGCCACCGAGGCCTCGACCACTGCCGCGCCTCCCCGACGCGCTCCACAGATCCGCCGCGACCCCCTCTCCCTCCTCACCAAGCCAAGCAACCCGGGCTAGCCCCGCTTCGTCCTCGGCGGCGTCGTCTTCATCTCCGGCCGCCGGAGATCGTCTTCGCCGCCCCGCCGACTCCAGCCTCCCCCGAGCTCTCCGACGACGTCTTCGAGCCCACCGTGAGCCCCCGCATCGGTTCCCCCTTCTCCCCTTCCTCCCCGCGCTCTGTAGCTAGCCCCGCCGTCAAAGCCGAACTCCGGCTGCCGCCGCAAGCTCACTTCCGGTGAGCACCGACCTCCCCGTGTCCAACACTTGCACCACTGGATGCGGCAGCTCCCACCACGCCAGAAGACGTCTCCACCGTCGATTTGGTCACCGGAGGACCAAATCCGAGGCCCTCCGCCACCTTCGGCCTCGGCGGCGGCTAAACGCCAGCGGGATTGACCGGGTCAACCCCGCTAACTAACAGCCCTGTGACACTGACATGTGGGCCCGGCCCTGCTAATTTTTAGTTTAAGATTAGCTTGACAATTAATTAACTCCATTAATTAACCATGACACTGACGTACGGGGCCCAATTGTCAGGTTTGACCTGGACCTGGTCGTTGACTCGCTGACGTCACGCTGACGTCAGGCTGACGCAGTTATCCATTTTCTGGATTTAAATTAAATCAGGAAATTCCAGAAAATGCTTTAAACTTCAAAAATTCATATAAATTCAACCGTAGCTCAGATTGAAATAATTTGTATATGAAAAATTATCAGAAAATTGCAATCTTTCCATCTGTACTAGTTTCATGCATGACAAACCAACTTATACATGATGTATAAGTGAAAACATGTAAATGGCATTTTAAGAGACTTAATTTAGAGTTGCATTTGAACCCTTGGTTCAAATGGATCTCTTCCAAATAAATGCTAGATGCATTAGCACAAATAGCATCACATCTACATGCCATGTTCATGCATCATGTTGTTGCATATGCTTGTGTTTTGATTGTCGACACCGTTCCTTCTCGATAGGTCCTGCTCCGGAGAGTGTTCCAGAGTACCTGTCTGAGGAGCAATGCCTTCTTTGTTGATCTATCAGGCAAGCAAACCCCCTTGTTCATTCCGATACAATCCTACTCTCGCTCCTGCTCTCGTTATTGCATTAGGACAACAACGATTCATCGCTACTTTTGTCTGCGGTAGTTGAACCCATTCCTCTGCATGACTGTCATTGCCACAGTAAATAGTTAAAACCCACTAGCATGTGTAGGAGTTGATTGAGCCATGTTGTGTGCCTACCATGCTATGCCTGCTATTGCTTAGAGTTATGTCAGGTCTGATTCATTGGGAATGAATTGGAGTCTGATGCTCTATGTTACGATGTTGAGATTGAACGTGTGAACACGATTTGGTAAAGGTAGCGGTGAGAGGCCATGTAGGAGTACATGGTGGGTTGTCTCTTGGAACCGCCCTAAACCTAATCGAGTTCTATGTATGTTGTCCAATGACTCGATACTACCACACATTGGGCTCCGGGCGCTCCAAGCCCTCTCGACTTATTAACCAACTTGATCTCTGTCCAGGAGTCGCAACTAGTTTCTGGTGTTTGTAGGTAGTGCTATTTTTATACCAAGTGGCACCCGGCAGGGTGGGTTTGGGACAGACTAGGCACACGTGGCCTGGTGTACCGAGTGGCACCCGGATGGTGGGCTCGGGAACCCTGCACACATCGTTTGGGGCCGTGAGCGACACCCCGGCCGGATCTCCTTGCGGATGGAACCCGAATAGGCGATAAACCTGGGCTAGAGTCTTGTGTGGTTAGTCAGGTCGTGGCCGACTCCTCGCCAAAGCTTCGCTTGAAGGTTGCCGAGATACACGACGTGTACATGGTGGTAAGTGGCGAGGCGTGTGTGAAGAAGTACACCCTGCGGGGTTAACATGATCTATTGAATAGCGGGTCCATGGTTATGGACTTCTTGGATGCTTACATTGTACATAGACAACTTGAAGTGGATACTATAAAATGCTCAAGACAAGTGTGAGTGCTATGGATGGCCTTCTCGTAGGGAGACGGGGATGAATCCATAGTAGTGTATTGTGTGGTGACTAGTTGTCGTGGATTTGTCACGGCAGATGTCCTTAGTGTTAGGACTTAGTCGCGAGGCCAACGCATCTATGTGGTAGCTTGAGAGGGGTTGAGCGGAATCGAGAGACGCAACACAAGACAGGGATTTAGACAGCTTCGGGCCCCGAGAAACATCATCCGGTAAAAACCCTACATGCTGTTTGAGGTTAGGTCTCATTATCATCACGGGGGAGTCGCCGTAAACCGGCTCTCCTCTTTGTGTCTAGCCCTAAGATTGTTTCTTCTTGCTTATCGCTTCTAGCTTCTAACTTGTCCCTCTTTGGGGAGCCCTGCCCCTCCTTATATATGTTGAAGGGGCGGTTTACATGACTAGTCCTATTTGGATTAGGATTACTTTATTACAAGTGGAGTCCTAGTCTTGCTTCCTTTGTAGGAGAATAATCCTTATGCTTTCCTCATAAACCGGCCCACCATTAAACGTGAACCGGCCTTCTGGGCCATGGGCCTCGTCATCCATCGACCCGCCCGCCTGATTCTGAATGAACCGCCAAGATGGCGGGTATCCTCGTGAACCGCCAAGCTCGGGCGGGTTACCGATGAGTCGTCGATCCGGCGGGTTAAACTTCCGCGGTTTACACCACGGGTATATCACGACATTAGCCCCCAAGTTTAGCTTGGATTTATCCATGGTAAACTTATGCTGCAAAATAAACACAAGAACAAATTTGACAGGTTGCGCCCCGGGTTAAGAATTCTTGAAAACCGGCACCTGATCATCCTTAAGTCCCTACCATTCCTCCTCCTAGAAAATCCGGGTCAATAACCAGCTTCATACTCAAATTGCTGATGTTGGCTTCTCATAGAAAAATATTGTGAAGAATAATCCTCTTGAACCGGCTTCCAAAGCGCTGGTTTAAGAAATATTGGTCTTGACATACTCATCTGTAGCCCCCAAGTCTTGAACAGAACAAAGTGATGATTTGAGACTTGTTTCCATATAATTACTGCTACTTTGAAGAAATCCATGTTGTTCATCTCAGTTACTAATAAAAACTGAATACTCCATATATGTAGCCCCCAAGTGCCGGGTTGTCATGCTTGCAGCAACCAGGGACTTGAAATTGCCTTATACTCATAAAACTTCAACCAGTGTAGCCCCCAAGGGCCGGGTCATTTATGCAATAATGAGCAGGGACTTGAGTTGTTGACAGGAGCAATTGGTAGCCCCCGAGGGCCGGCTCATTATAATGTGACGAGTCGGGTCTTCAATAATATGAGCAAAAAATGACTTTGCATTAGCCCCCAAGTGTCATGGTGCATGCTTGCAGCGACATGAGACTTGCATATTTGATGTAATCTCAACTTAAATAATGTAGCCCCCAAGTGTCGGGTTGTAAGCCTGCAGCAACTCGGGACTATTCCTTCAATTATAAAATAAGTCATATCCATTGATAAAATAATAACCGTTGCGCTAAATCGACTTTCAAAACCTCAATCATAATACTGGTCATTGATAACCATAATAAAAATCCAGCCATGTTGGCTATTCAAGATAATATAATCCGGTATGAAAACCTTATTCAGTATCATAATGAAAATTCAGCCAAGTTTGGCTATTTGAATAATATAACCCAATGATTTATAAGCGCATGATTCCAATGGCGCAATCCAAATATATACTGGCGACGTATAGTCCAAAACCAGGCCGGTTTAATAAACACCGGATAATTTATAATCATGCTTTATTCAACCTGTTTCTGCATACAACAAGTTTAAAGTGTCCTGGCGTTTTACCGCCGGACGGGTCATAATGCCCAACATATAACCCGGGTTTATAACCAAGGCTGCACTTAAGAATAATTAAATATGGAATATATCATACCTGTGACATTGAATGACATCATTGGTTTACCAACTTTTTGTAGTAAGAGTGATAACCCCAATCTTGAGTAATGATAACTCCTTTCATACTGTGCCGGTTAATGATAAACCGTACCGGGTTGTGATAAACACCGGTTTAACCATATATAATACTGGCGACTCGTAGTCAAACCAGACCGGGCGGATAGTCTCCGGATTATGATTTGATCATGTATTGACAACTTGTAATTGAAAGTCAACCCGGGTTAATGAACACCGGTTTACTCCATAATAAGATGGTAACATAAAATCAAAAAATCAAACCGGGCAAATAATCTCCGGATTAAGAATTGACCGTGTTCCGTCAATTGACAGTCGAACCGGTCTGCGAATTTTGTCGGTTTAAGAACGCAAGAAAGAAGAAATATTTATTAAAGAAAATTTCAAGCAAAGGCAATGATAAAACCGTTTGCAAAAATATGCTACACTGAGCTGATCAGATGGTGTTACCATGGTCGGACAGGACCAAGCCCCAATAGGAGTGACAATGATTCAAGTCAGCCAGGTCCCCAAATGATTCGTGGCATATATGCCAAATCAAGAGGCGTGGCAATGGTTCGGGTTCGAGCAAGCCCCCAAGTGATTTCATGGCCTTAGGCCGATCAAGAGGCATGATGGTTCAGACTTGACCATGTCCCCAAGTGATCTGGTGGTATCGCCTATCAAGAGGTGTCGCGTTGGTTCGGACACGACCAAGGCCCCAAGTGATATATGAAAAGCAAATGTCAAGGGTAAACCGGAGGCTGCTTTAAAAATAGAGCCACTCCATGTAACCACGCATGATGTAAAAAAGAACAGAGACCCCGCTTTATGAATCAGAAGCCCCCATGTGATCAATAATATGTTAGGCCAATAAGGCATGATAGCCATGTTTGAACCGCGCGTCATGGCAGCAGGTCCTCTTCGGTAATTTTTAACTTTTTTGCAAGAGATAAATTCTTCTTGAACCGGGATCTTGCACCAGATATGGAGAGCTTCAAAGCTTTGTGGGAGACATCTTTCCCTTGAAGCGGATTTTAAACCGGAATCTTCATTTTTAGCCGGAAATTTTCTGACGGCCTTTAAACTCAAACTTGCGAGAAGTTAATTCCTTTTTGAACCGGAAATTCTTAAACCGGATTTGAGAGCTTCAGTGAGACTGGCTTCCCTTGAGCCGGATTTTAAACTGGAGTCCCTTTTGATGACCCGGAACTTCTTCATTGAGCCGGGATTTTGTAATTGTCATATACTTTCTAAGCCGGAAATTTCCTGACGGCCTTCAAATAACAGTAGCCTCCGGGACCGGGTTATCTTTCCCTCCATTGTCATGGGGTTTTTAAATTTGCTGAAACTAGCAAAACTTGCTGCGTCATATCATCGTAGCCCCCGATTCTCAAGGTGACTCGAAGAGTTGGCTTGAGATTCTCCATATTTGACCGTCATATAAACCGGCATAACTTGTATATCATTGGTGTTGATAGCATGATGTGAATCCACAGAAGGTTGAGGTGACTGCGGCGGGTCATAAATGATCCCGTATGAGCCGTGTCAAGAACTCGCCAATGGTTCCTTCAACCGGTGATCTGAAGTTAACCAAAGCGTAATGGCGGCGACACATGCGCTGCCCGGTGAACCACCAGTCTGCAGCGGTTGATAGTATATGATAATTTGCCTCCATTTTGCTTGAAAAACCGGGCTACCCAAGCTGTGACTTGCTCATACTCAATAAACAGCTCATGCAGACAGGTGCGGCCTGGTGTGTTGATGTAGACCAGGCCACGAGAGACAGACGGTAAAGACGACCGTAACATCAGAGGCGTCATAGACTGATGAACCGGCCGTGTCGTTGTAAGCCGGTGCGGGCGAGTTAAGCACGTCGTTTTGATGTAGTAGACAATTGTCCTGCATCAACAATATTGCAGACCGAGGCAAAGATAAAACTGCTCTTCGACAAAAATAATATGTGACAATAAAATATATTTTAAATGGATCCCACCTGACTCGTCCGGACAGTAAATGAGTCAGCTATGGCGTTGTAAGCCGGTGCGGATGGAAGAGTCGACTGCGGTGCTGTAAGCCGGTGCTGACTGCGGTGCTGTAAGCCGGTACTTGGATTCGGACGAAACTGCAGTGAAGCGACGGTGGCTTGGTGCGGCCGTTCAATCAGGGTTGACCCGCCGGTGAAAACGTTGCCTTGCAATTTCTGACAGATGGGATTTGATGCCTACGTGAGTGGCAGCTTTCCTGGTGCGGGTCCCTCCATACTAATTAAGGAAAACGCTGCAATCTTTGGCCACTTTCAATCGTATTCGACGAACCGTGTCGGACTTTCTTGGGATATTGAAATCTTCATGGACGACAACCACTAAATGCGTGGCGATCGGACAGCCGCCCGACACAGTAGTCATCGGACCCGCTCGCCGATTCTCCGCTGACAGCTCTTGTAGCAGTAGTTTTGGTTTTGAGGAGAATAATTCCTTCTCTTGATCTCGACGAGTTATGGCGGTAGCAACGATCCAGCCCTAATGTTCTCTTGATCTTGAATCTCGAATATACCGTTTGACTGTTCGTCGACGATGTAAACTTCTGCGCCGGTTCTTTTCCATCCAGAAAATCACGAACTTCTCAATCCCTGAAGAGATCCCTCCAAGATCTTAACACCACCGTGCGCGAGCCCCACGGTGGGCGCCAACTGTCGTGGATTTGTCACGGCAGATGTCCTTAGTGTCAGGACTTAGTCGCGAGGCCAACGCATCTATGTGGTAGCTTGAGAGGGGTTGAGCGGAATCGAGAGACGCAACACAAGACAGGGATTTAGACAGCTTCGGGCCCCGGGAAACATCATCTGGTAAAAACCCTACATGCAGTTTGAGGCTAGGTCTCATTATCATCACGAGGGAGTCGCCGTAAACCGGCTCTCCTCTTTGTGTCTAGCCCTAAGATTGTTTCTTCTTGCTTATCGCTTCTAGCTTCTAACTTGTCCCTCTTTGGGAAGCCCTGCCCCTCCTTATATATGTTGAAGGGGCGGTTTACATGACTAGTCCTATTTGGATTAGGATTACTTTATTACAAGTGGAGTCCTAGTCTTGCTTCCTTTGTAGGAGAATAATCCTTATGCTTTCCTCATAAACCGGCCCACCATTAAACGTGAACCGGCCTTCTGGGTCATGGGCCTCGTCATCCATCTGACCCGCCCGCCGGGTTATGAATGAACCGCCAAGACCGGGCGGGTATCCTCGTGAACCGCCAAGCTCCGGGCGGGTTACCAGTGAGTCGTCCAGTCCGGCCGGGTTAAACTTCCGGCCGGTTTACACCGCGGGGTATATCCCCAACACTAGTGGACTCGTGTGTGCCATATCACCTCAAAGAAGTTCTGGTAGTCGTAGAACAGGATAGCCACAGAGTCAAAGCTGGCTTGCTGCAAGTAAACCCCACATTAACCTCTTGATACAAGTGCATGTATGATAGGATCTGATGTAAGTCTTGCTGAGTACCTTTGTACTCATGGTGCTTTATTTATGTTTTTGCAGCGGAGACTTCGGTCTTACTAGTGTTCTCGTGGACTTCGACAAGTAGCTTGTACCTCAGCTACGATCTTGATCGGATGTTGTAGATAGTTAGGCTCTTCAGCCTTTTTCATTTATAGATGTCTGTACTCGGACATGTAATGCTTCCGCTTGTTGCTTGTATGCTCGTATGATGGGTCCTGTGACCCTGTTTGCAATAAATGCTATGATGGCTCTTCTGAGCCTTTATCTATATGAGTTTGTTGAGTTATGCTGTGATGCCATGTTGTACAGCACATAATTGCATGTTATGCGTACGTGTAATGTGTATTGCTATGTGTGGGATCTGACTATCTAGTTGTTTATCCTTAGTAGCATTTTTTACCGGGAAATGTCTCCTAGTGCTTTCACTGAGCCATGGTAGCTTGCTACTGCTCCGGATCACTCAGCTGGCGGCATGTGTCCTTCTTCGTTCTGTGTCTGTTCCCTTCGGGAAATGTCACGCGATGAATACCGAAGTCTGTTAGCCGCTACAGCCGGTTCACCGAGTCTGTTAGCCAGTGCTACAGCACGGATTCACTCGCTGATGACCGACACGTTCGATGCTGGGTCATGGATGCCTATCCCTGTAAGTTTGTGCCACTTTGGGTTTACGACTAGCCATGTCAGCCTGGACTCCTTATCATATGGAAAAACAGACATCTATAAATGAAAAAGGCTGAAGAGCCTAACTATCCCGTGTGCCAAAAGGCGCAAACGGTCCCGGGCAAAGGTAAGGCGACACCCGTGGTGATACCGTGCGTGAGGCCGCAAAGTGATATGAGGTGTTACATGCTAGATCGATGTGGCATTGAGTCGGGGTCCTGACAAAATGGGAACATTTTTTAAATTTATTGAATTTTTTTAAACACGAACATCTTTTCAAATTGTGATTTTTTTTAAAATATGATTTATTTTTGAATTTCCTGAAAGACTTTATGAAACACGAACATTTTTGTAAATTATGAACAAAATTTGAAAACGGGAACATTTTATGAAAGTGCTGAACATTTTGTGAAATTGAGAGTAAAATTAGAAAACAAGAACATGTGATAAAATTCTGTAGAAATATTTTAAATTCTCAAACAAAAGAAACATGAAAAAATAAAAAAAGAAAGAGCAAAGAAAGGAAAACAGAAAAATGAAAAGATTTTTTTAAAAAAGAAAAAGAATTAGAAAAAAAATAAAAGAAGGGAAATAGAAAAACTGGTTCAGGATCCTTCTAGAAGGTTCCCAGAACCAGAAAAAACCGACTGGGAACCACCTAGAAGATTCCCAAAACCGGATTGGCACAAACATTTGAACGGGCCGGCCCATTCGAACGCTCGTCGATCGCCCCTGTGCGTCGCGCCAACTACTTGCCGCAACTAGCGGCAAATAGGAATTTCCATGCGCAGAGGCAGACCATCGATGCCACAGACAGGCAGCAACATGCTACGAGATAGGGACCCGTCAGGCCCAAACGGGAATAGATCGAGCCCGCCCCGCCGCCGCTGCCAGCCGCCTGCTGCCATCGCGCCTCTGGCCGCCGCCGCCACACACCACCGCAACAAAAGAAGAAGGAGCGGGCGCCATCGCCGTCACGCCCAGCCACGACCAGCAGTGATGAGGCGCGGACTAGCGAGATGCTAATTCGCCGTGTAGATGGCCCGATCTTTCACGGCGATGCTTGATCAACAGTTCGTCCCCTTGTTCCTCCTCGCAACCTTCAAGATAATTTTCACTTGTGTACGAAAATACACAAACAAAAATAATGACCCCTCGGATCAGCACATAGACGTCGATGTGATGATCAGCCCTCCGTCGCTAATAAATTTCCATGATAGAAAAATCACGGATAATACACAAGATATGGTCGCCCATAACTCGAACGTTTTTCTGTAGGACTGTGCTATAATCCGGTCGACTGGACTATAGCAACAGATCCGAACGAATCCCTCAATCCTCCTTTCATACGAAGTGGAGCGAGCCATGCGTGGGTTTTCTAAAAAATTAAAGCAAGCACATAACACATTCAAGATTCTTTTCCGTAATTGTTGCATGCATGCATATAGGACAAAAATATTGGTGTCAGCAAAGATTCTATCGAATTCAAAAATTCAAAATGTTTTGTAGCACAAACCATCGCTCCGATTGAAAAGCTGTTTTCACATAAAAGATTCGTCGCGACGAGATCTTCGAAACTAGATCCCATGTTGATATGTTTTGACGACTTTTTGTATCTGGTAAAAAGTTACCACATGCGACCTACATAGGTTATCATGTCCGTGGTGCATAAGTTATCATGTTGTTTACACAAAAATAACCAAGGCATGAAAAAAGTTTCTCGAACATTCTCTTCACATGCACATGTCTGCATGCAATGGAAGAATTTTTTCATGTCATCCTAGTTCTTCTTGTTCGAAACTCCAAAATGTTTTATAGCTTAAATCGTCGGTCCAATCGAAAGTCGATTTCACATAAATATTTTTTGCGACGAGACCTTCGAAAACTAGGTCTCATTTTGATATGTCTTGATGACTTTTTTCGTGCAAATAGTTATCAGGCCCCGGGCTAAAGTTATCAGAACATGCGACGAGACCTTCGGAAGTTATCAGGAGGGGGGGGGGGTATGTTTTCAAACAACTTCATCCCGTCCCACCACCCTCCGGACGGAAGTTACTGTTGTATTTATGCATAAGTTATCACGTATACGGTGCATACAGTATCATGCTATTTGACGGTAGTTATAGGTGATGTTTTAAAACACCTCCTCCCCCGAGTCAAAGTTATCACGGTATTTGCGCATGAGTTATAAGATTTGTGGTGTGTACATTATCATGCTAATTGCGCAAAAGCTATCGGGGGATGTCTTCAACCTTTTCTCCCGGGTCTAAGTTATCACGACGTTTGTGCATGAGTTATCATGTTTGTTAAATTATCATGCTATATACGCACAAGCTACCGGGGGTGTATTATACCACATGTAGCCTGATACCTACAAAAATTAACGATGTTGATAACTATAGTACATCTTGCCCGATAATTGCATAGTAACCATGTTGGTAACTATAGTAGATATTGCCCGATAGCTATAGTAGATATTGCCCAATAACTATAAAATAACCATGTTGATAACTATAGTATATCTAGCCCGATAACAACAAAATACCCATGTTGGTAACTATAGCGCATAGTAACTATGTTGTGAGACGGTGCATCTTGCCACTCTTCAAAATTTTGATGCGGGAGAGGACGGGCGTGGGACATTCCTAATCTACTTAAATCCTCCAAAATCAAGTACATGCTGAAGCATGTTTTCAGAATTGATTGAACACTGTTTTTTAGAATCAAGTACACGCTGAAACAAGGTATTTACACACAAGTTATCGGGGGATGTTTTTTAACAACAATTTTCGTGGGCCAAAAAAGTTAGCGTGATGTTTGTACGTGAGTTGTCAGCTATGGTGTGAGCATATTACCATAATATTTACACAAAAATTACCCGAGGGTGTTTTGCAACAACTTTTCACACAGGTCAAAAGTTACCGCGTCATTTGTACGTGAGTTATCAGCTTTGACGTGTGTACATTACCATGATATATATATATATACAGAAGTTACCGGGGTATCTTTTCAACAAATTTTCCCCCAAAAATAATTGTAACGGGCGTACATTATCACATCATTTACACAAGAGTTACCGAGCATATATTTTAAGCAACTTTTTTTCTCATATTTGTTACAAAAATTAGGGCGTTCACCCATTAACTTTTCAAACACTAACTATAGTAGATATGGTAGTCCAATACCAAGTTTTTATTCAATTGATAAAACACATGCACTAGCTGGTACGTGCTTTGCCTAGTTTGATCCGGTCTAGCTTGAGTCTAGTGTAGTCCTGGCCATGGGAAGCCCGGCCCGGCCCGGCCCGACGCTGCCCCCGGGCCGGGCTCGGGCCTAGTTTTTGAGCCCGAAGGCCGGGCCGGGCCGAGCCCGGGCCCGTCGTTTTTGCCATTTTCTGAAGGTCGGGCCGGGCCGGCCCGAAGCCCGACGGGCTTTTACATGCTCGGGCCAAGAAACACAGGCCCGATGGCCGGGCCGGGCCGGGTCTGGGCCTGAGTTTTTTGTGTGAGGCTTGGCTAGGCCCGGCCCGAGGTTTAGCCAGGTATAGTCTAGTGTCAATCTTTATGTAAGGTCAAAAATAACTATTTTCTATCGTTAGCACAACAATGGGTCCTGGCTAAGGTGGACACCTGGTGTAGTTTAGCGCCTCGCCTTAACCTCGTCCTGTGCTCGAATCCCAGCTAGCGCATGCGTCGTTTCTTTTTTCACCAGGATGATAGTGACGCGGAAAGTCGCCAGGAAAACGAGGGTATCCGCACGATGTAGATCTGACGGTAGGCGAGGCGTTCGGATCTGTCGCTAATTTCCAGTCGACTGAAAGTTAGCTTTACTCGAAAATAAAACTCAAAACTCATCTTTCGTACAAGGCCGAAGCCTGGCTTTTATATGCCAAATAGTACGTAACTTGACTATCAAAAGAAAAGCTAACGTAACTACCTAACACTCTTCCTAAAATAAACGTGTACAGGTGGACTACCTAATAAACTGGAATATAAACTGACCGGTGGATTTTCTAGCAGCTAAATCAAACATTTAACCGTCGAGGTGACGTTCTGAAGTTTGGCTCCACTTTGGCAGGTGCAAAATCCTTTTTGATCCCCTTTCTCTCACCAAAGCGTACATGCATTACTTGGCAAGGTTGTTCCCTTAGAAATACATCAAAAGGATATAGTTCCTTCGTACTTGATCTATACCATGTGTGTATTCTTGATTTTGAACGATCAGAACATGCCACACTAGGACATCTTTTGCTCGATTTCTTGGGACGCCATACTAATTTATTTGTATCACTTATTTCTGGACCACATAATACCCGCATCTTTCCGTCAGTTCCTCGGTGAAATCTCATCGCCTGGAAAATAATATTTTCTGTAATTTCTTCATTGCTTGATTTTTTTAACTAACTCAACTTCAGTAGCATCAACAATCACCATGCCTGTATCAAGCAGGGGCCCGCTGCCGCCACGCCGCGCGGGCTTTGCACGGCGACGCGTCCGGCGGTGGCGGAGGGAGGGGAGGAGGTGAAGAGAGAGGCTTCGGTCGCCAGCAGGGGAAGCCCCAGTGCGGCGCGGCGCCGTCGCGTACGGGGTCGGGAAGTGGGTTTGGTTATGGGGAGAGAGCACAATTTACAAATAGTCGCTGCAGTCCTCTGCTCATTGAGCCGGACAAGTTTCGTGAAGCCGTTGTGGATGCCGACCTCAACGATGTGGCGTCGCTGAGGCAGGAGCTGCTGTGGCTAGACCTGGACTTCGGCGGAGGAGGAAGTAGGGCAACGCTGCAAGTGGTTGTGCGGTTTGGTTCCCTCGTTGTCATGTTTACTGCTAACCATGTTTGATGTCTCCACGGACGACTGTGAGTTAAATATATGTTTAGTTCATTAACTCAAAGTGATTGCACACTTAAATGAACAATTCAAAAAGGGATCATATAAAGGCCATTAACTTGTTTATGTGTTGGCGCTCAATCTAGTACAAAGAAAACTGAAAAAATAACTCAATCGTACGGGTCCAAGGCAAACCGACATGGTGGCCACATGGACATTTTTATTTTATTAAGAATGTGTTGGCGCTCAAAAGAACCCATGTAAAAATAACTAAATCGTAAGGGTCCAAGGTATTGGGTGAGAGTGTAGAGGTATATTCATGTCATCTCGTTCAACACTGAGGATGTGAATTAGGATCCACACTTTTTTTTAAATAACATTTACTTTCATTTACTAGCCATCTATTTTTTTTGAGGGGCTAGCCATCTACTATTACAAGTTTACTATACTTGTTTTTTTTTTGCTGGGATGCAAAGAATTGAATGCTCCCCAACCGTCCCTAATGTGAAGGATGATTTCCCTTGTGTATATATATATAGACCTTCAACCACTGTCATTCTATTCATTTCAATGTATTGGTATGGTAGCACTATCCTGG
Organism: Aegilops speltoides; assembly: GCA_021437245.1. Classification (NCBI taxonomy): domain Eukaryota; kingdom Viridiplantae; phylum Streptophyta; class Magnoliopsida; order Poales; family Poaceae; genus Aegilops; species Aegilops speltoides. Next base: position 454,363,544 of record CM038145.1, on the reverse strand, counting down.
TACACTGGATACGTGGTGATGAGATGATCAAATTGAGGGGAAGATGAGAGAAGAATTAGACAGATGGTACAACATGTACGCTGGAATGAGAGACATCAGGAACACTAGCAAAGCAGTGCTCGAATGTGACCGAGGGACGAACGGAGATGCTTAACCATGAGGCTAAATGGTGTGTCTCTCTTTCAACATCCCACCACCGCTAGAGCCCATCGTGGCAGCAGATGCTGGAACTCCAGTTCCTCATGATGGTTGTGCTCTTTCACCAATGGTCCGCTTCATCCAAGACGAACTTTAGGACCGACAAATCATACAACAAGGTTTATACCTGAATCTCACGGGAAGCAGAGCAGCCTGCTCGCCTGAATCGTCGGCGTTCAGCGGTAGTAGAACATGCCGGGTGCTTGTAGGAGGAGCAGGTGGTGGGGTCGAGCGCGTAGAATAGCATCTTTGTGCCGCAGGCGTGGCTGCTGCAGAGCCAGGTGCTGATGGTGGCGTACTACTCAGGGTTGACGACAGAACAGTGCAGGGATATGGCACCGTCGATGCGTCCATGGAGGAGCTGAAGCAATGGAACATGGATGAGCGCCGGTGCAGGGAAGGGGATGCATCTCCAATTTGTCAAGAATTCGTGTCCATGTCGCCGATATCTGTCCAGAAATGTCAGGCCAAATTGAACGCAGGACCCCAAAGAAATGATCGTTTTGTTGGATTTTATCCGTTTGGATAGAGAAATTGGCGGCGTCTGGCAGTTTTACTGGATGCGCTGGTCTTGCGCCCAACACGTGGATACATCAGGTCCGCCAAGGCCGGCTGATGCCCGTATGTATGCATTTTTTTGGCCACAAAACACATTTCTTTTATTCATCAACGACATTTGGATACATTGTAGTACACTTCGCTGTGAGAGCAAGACCAAAGAAAATAAGAAGCACAATTAGACATTTTAAGAGATCCAATTTCCATAACTACTCTCACTAGTTGGATTAATATCTTCTTTGCACACTTCTTTCTTCTTCATTTCTAAAGAAGTAGACGTTGCTTTGCATCTAAGCTCATCTTCAGTCTCATCTCTAGCCTCTATTCTAGTAACGAGAGCATGAGCATCTATCAATTTTTATGCTATCATTAAATCAATGTATTTTTCTTTCCAGTACCAAAACTTGCATCCATCCTACACACAAATTTGAATATAAGCAATGAGCTACCGAACGTCGAATCCGGGAGCACAACCGGATCAAAAGAAGCACATACCCCATGTTTTTTGCACTTGAAGAACACCCATCCAGAATGTTCCGGCGTGGTAGAAACGCGGCGCATGGCCTGTCGCAGGAAGTCGTCGCACTTTATGAGCGGCAACGGTGAACTAATAAGCCGCTGGGCCAGCGCCGAGCTCGGGCAATGGTCGAGTGTGTCCCTTTTGGGGTTGTGCGGTCCGGTACCCGGCCAATCCATGGCAAGGCCCAGTCGTCGGCGGCCGGATGCGTACCGGTTGGCCACCGGTGCCGGGGCGAGAAAGGCACAATCCGGTGGTCGTGCTCTGGGCGGTCGAGCTAGACAGCGAGACGACCGGGAAAATGGGCGGCGGCTATGGCGGTGGTAGGGGTGGGGCGGCGGAGGGGAGGAGAAGTGAAAAGGCGTCTATGTCCCGAAGGAAGGCCAGGAAGGACAAGAGTCGCGTCCTCCTCGTCCGCGCATGTCTGACGCAAACATTTTTTCAGCAAGTATTGTCTAGATGTATATTATTTCCTCCGATGAAAATCATGTTGAGCAACAAAAAAATTGCATTTAGTTACCACCAGAACTGTTTACTTCCGATAAAAATAAGTAGGACCTACAAAAATGGGGTTTTCTGTTGATGCCTCGAGCCGAGGTCCGAGTACCAAGCGCTGCAGCGCTCAAATAAGCAAATCTACCTGAACAAAGACCGGTAATTTATAGAGAAAACATCAATCTAAGAAGTCCTTGGACTTCTTGCCAAAGCAACGGAGGAAATGATGCACAATTGTCAAAGAAAAACCGTCCCATCTCTGGCCAAGCGTACTGAGAACCCGTCTAATAATCCGGTCAGAAAAAGAAAACAAGTACTGTACCGAGAACCCATCTAATAATCTGGTCAGAAAAAGAAAACAAGTACACAAGCAAAGCACACTGCCTCGAAAGCTTGTAATTCTAAACAACAAATCTATATTTCCATTTAGAAAAACCACTATCATTTCCAAGAAACAATTTAACTAAAAATGGAAAGGCGCTTCCGATTCCACATCGCCGCATCAAAAGCAACCCTGCGGGAAAGATGAAATGCCTAGAACTTGAGGGCCGCCGAATAGAGGTCATACCGAGGAGGGAGAGAAGTGGACAGGATGTCTAGAGTCGACCGCATGGAGAAGGCAACGACGAGTGAGAGAGCGAGGGGACATGGAAGTGTCTCTACTCCTAATGGACGACTTGGTGAATAGTCTGCGCGGTTTTTTTTCGCTGGTTTTTTCGTCATCCTCCCACCTCCGTTTTATTTTCGTCATCCTCCCACCACTTCCGCCTGTTTTTTTCTTCCCCCCTCCCACCACCCCATCGGTTTATTTTTTTCACTATTTCCTTCTAAACAAACACTTTCCTATCGTACAAAAAGATACAGATCTAACTTTACTAAATTACCCAAATCAAACGATCCATCTCATCAATGCAATTTGCTTTAGGAAACATATAATGGATGTGAAGGAAACAAATAACAGACTACCCAAATCAACCAATCCATCCCATCAATGCAATTTGATTTAGGAAACATATAATAAATTTTAAGGAAACAAATAACAGACTTTAAAGAAAAATCCAATTAACTAATCTCTACTCTTAAAGGCCCCTCGATTGATTTTTGCCCCTCGCTTCCTTCCCTAGCATTGATACAATGGAAGGAATTATAATCCACCTATTTGTTTTCCTATATATCCGTGCAGGCAACACAACAGAAACCGGTGAAAAAATCACTCACCTCGCACGTCCCCCTGCCTGCAATCCCGAAACGCCGCTGTTCTCCCCTTCTACCCCACCTCCCCTCCTTCCCATCGGCTCTCTTCATGCCCGACGTGGATGGCGCCGCCTGCCTAGGATGGGGCCCTGATCTTGTTCCGTCGGTGTCTCGCTACCTTCTCCACGACCCTGGCATAGGCGCACAACAGGCCACCTAAGGTGAACAGGAACTCGATTTGGATGACGGCCACTAGCGGGTGGTCCTGTTTTTCAAGAGGCAGACCGGCGCCAGTGGCAACCGAGGGATTCACCAAGGTACGTGATGTCCATGCCTGCTTGCCTCCTCGTCTCATCTGGCAGAGCTTATATGTGGACCGAAAGGAAATGATTGGTTTCACGTCCCTTCTTCTATGTCCTTTGTTTCGAGGTCGTGCCGTTGTGCGGTGCCATGAGCAGAGAGCATCGGCGGCGGCCAGCAGATTGGTCTTCCTTTTGAAGAAGACAGCAGGGGCCCTCAGCGCCATGCCTTCGATTTCTTTTGCTTCAGATCCTATTTTTGTGCACTTTCTTTTTTTTGATCTTTGTGCTTGATCCGATCCTAGATAGTGAAAAAATATTTATGGGAAAAAATGTGTGTGTTCATGACATATATGAGTGTCTGCCTAACTTCTTCCTTTAATTGTTGTTCCAGGTGAGAGCTGAGACTCACGTCCTCGTATTTCCCTAGGTGATGGTCGGCAGCCACCGCTCGACAGTTATACTACTCCACCAATTAGGTAAGAGTAACCTGATGTATTTCCCATCTATTATCTCTAGCTAGATACTTTCTCATGGTCGTTTATGTTCTAGAATTGTCTCGGTTTCCCTGTACGACGTTCCAACTTGTAGAATACATGTTTTTGAAGAGGTAATTGTGTGTTATACTAATTCATGTACTATCAGAAGTAATGTTCTTTTTCTCTGAAATTGGTCTTTATGTAAATTTTTACTATAATTGTTATGTATTGTGGAAGACTTCAGGAGAAAATTCCACCGAATGACATACATTAAATTTGAAATTGCTAGAGTATTTTTCAAATGAATATAGTTGACGAGCAGCACAATTTAGATATGAGGTATGTAGTGCATGTTAGTTCTTCGATCTATAAAGGAATTTGTGTACTTAGACTGATGTTTTCACGAGCTTCCTGCAAAAAGCTAGCCTTACTAGCTTGTGCACATTTCCTTAACCCAACAGTTTACTTGCGTACTGCTCCATAATCTTGTTCTTATGCTCGATGGGACAAGGAAAGCAACCGCTTGTTCCTATGCAGACTTCTTTGGTGTACATGATGAGTTTTTGATAGAGGGTTCCGACATTATTAGTTCCTTATTCTTCTGCTACAGGGCACCACCAAATGGGTACAAGCATTAATCAATATTCTTCTGCTACAGATATGGGTCAGATTTCCTTGTTATTGCCTGGAAATATTCTCGGTATAAGATCGTTTTGACTTGTGCTAAATTGGTTATAAATTATTTAACAAGGAGTTGGCCTTGCAGATACAAATTACTAATTTTTAGGCGTACTCTTCATATGAAGTGTCCATATATAATGGCATGTACCAAGTAGGAATCCTCTCTCGGATATATTTCTCTTCCTTATGTACTCCCTCTGTAAAGAAATATAAGAGCATTTAGATAACTACTTTAGTGCTCTGAATGCTCTTATATTTCTTTACCGAGGGAATACTTATTTGTGACAGACATACATGCTCTATTTTTGAAGGAGAAGATTGTACTTGCAGGATCCAAAACCTAATGATTTTTGTCGAGGGACAGTCACGTGAGTGATTGCACTAAAGATACAGAGAAAAACTGACATTTCTTCTTAGATATTGTATTGAAGTTCTATACTAAATACTATAGGGTGTACTGAAGGTCAATGTTGCACTTAGGCCGGTTGGGTTCTGAATATGCAAGAAAAGGAGGAAAAATTACCAAGGATTACAGATCTTGGTTCAAGAAAAGTGCTGAAAATATGTTTTGGCGCATAATTAGCTCTAACAGGAAAAATATTCTATCAGAATTGCAGGATTCTTCAATCACCTCATTAGCATATGCCAAAGCCTTGAGGTTACCACTATGAATGAAGCAAAATTGTGAAGATGACTGGGAGAATGATTAGCTTAGCTTGGCTAGCTTGTACGTGCTGGTTTCTCTCAGCCAAATGCGTCAGCTGACAAATAAATTGCATTGCAAAATAATTCGGACAAGTACTCATGCATATAAGGTATGCACCAACAGGCTTTAGGTGAAAGGCCGGAGAGGATCTGGTCTGTGTTGGCTGCACCGAAGTGTGGGAAAAGCTGCATGTAAGGTGGTGGAGAAAAATGTCAACGATGTGGACATTGTCCCTCCGGTGACGCTGGAAGCCATCCAAGGGTGGAGGAGGTGCGCCTGTGTGACTCAGGCCAGCAGTGGGTGCTTGCTTCCTCATGGTTTGTTTATTCGTTTTTATGCAGTACATATGCAACTTTGTGCTTGTTCAATACTATTGTCTAAAAATACAGAAATTTTTGGTGTCCAGTAATGTGTTGCAATTCTGTTATCTTTCATATTTTAGCCTTATTCGAAACTTAATGCTAACTTCAGAACCGAAAGATCATAATGTGAGTGTATCTAAGTTGCAGGCTGTTGAACTAATGTTCCTTTTTATTGAGAGCTTTTGACATTGGTCATGGGCTTACACAGTTCAACATTTTAACTGCATTGGAAAAAGTGAGCATGTTTTCCTTCGCATGGGTACTAGGCAAAGGCAATGCAAATTCAGTGACATGAACATTCTCACGATTGTTTCTTCTTCTTGGTTACAAGGATTCCTCTTTTTACAACTCAAAAAATGTACTTTTCTTTGTATGGGTAAGGACCTGTGTTACTTAATATTTGGCCTTAGTCATTTTCACAAAAAAACAATACTTTAATAAAGTTTCTGGACAAATCCAACTAATATCCTTGGACTGATTTCAAATGTTGTGCTTCGGTAGATTGATAATATGAGCACCCAGGAGGAAGTAAAAGGTTTGCGCTCGAGATTTTCGCTCTGTAGCTCAGTTCAAAGCGGATGGAATGGTTGCAAGCTAAGGGAAGTCGTTTTTTGTCCATCCACAATTGATTAAGCATATTAAAAAAATACTTAGATAATAGGCGTGAGTTCTCTATTCATACGATGATTCATTTATTAAAGTTTGGTTAATTTTTAATATTTTTAGTGTTATTAGAATATCTTTTCTATGCATGGGAATTCTTGTTTTTGATGGTGATAAAGGCAGGAAAAGGAATCATGGAGATTTAGTGGACGTTAAGAAGAGGCAACACATTGTGTGTAGTGCAGATAATTTGAGAGGTATGAAGAATGAGAACATGAGAGGACAAATACAATGCCTTGTTTTGTTCAGGGTTGCGCATCTGAGGATGCACATTTACTTGGAGCCCGAGACAATTTGAGATGTAAGAAGACTGAGAATTTGGGAGGACAAATACAATGCCTTGCAAGGTTGTGCATTTGATTGTGCATTTGAGAAGGAGGCACTTGGAATGGGGAGAAAAAAAATAAAGGGATGTGGTGGCTGCAAGAGAGAAGCAAGATGGTGTCGACATTGTTTGGGCCCGATTACATTGCATGAGGCTCTGCACTTGTGGTTGTAGAACCGGCTCACGCTTCCTCCACCCCCACCCCCTTGTTGGTGGTGTCGAATCGGCACGGACACAGGGGGAGGGGGTTAGGGCGGAGAGCGGGGTGGTTGCTGGGGGACTCCTTGGCGGTTTGTGGGGAAGTACGGTTTGAAGGAGAGATGTTGCGATGGCGAAGGTGAGAAGGACTTGAGAAATGTCCTCGTACTCTGGTAAACTGAGTGGGAAGGGAAGGGTCCGGTAGGAACAGGGAAGGGTGCGTCTTAGGGTTGGTTTTAGGTGTTGGGCCCATGTGTTGGAGATAACATGGCGGGTAGTCCAAACAACCATTTTTGTTCCACACATATGGTCTGTATTCGATGGAGTCCGGACTGTCCAGACGGTTTAATTTCGGGGAGTCCACTAGGTGCCCGTACATGCCCGGGCGTATGAGGAAAAATGAGCTTCAACTTACAAACGACCTTAATCATTTTTATTTATTTATATGCATTGCAGCCCGTAGCAACGCACGGGCATCCTACTAGTTTTGGTGGGTGGTGGGTTTGGGAATAGCAGTTGCCGCCGCAGCGGAATTATTTTATGCGGAGACCGAGAGGGTCGGGCTCTAGCCCACGAGCAAGCTGCGGCGACTGGTAGGCGAGTCCCGTGTGAGGACCCTGTTGCAATGCACATAGGTTTATGCATGCATCGGCCCGCGCGGTCCTGCGGGGGAGAGGGTGCTTATCGTGGGCCTGCGGGCAAGGGGTTGTCGCCGTCATGGGTGTTGTTCGGGAGAGGTCCTAGTCGGCGCTGTAGGCGCCCGTTGGACAAGTGGCGCCTCTGGCGCCCGAGAGCGGCCGCGACTAATTAAAACATCGCTCACTATCTGCTCTCAAAAACTGATTCTCGAAAAAAAAAAATCTGCTCTCAAATACAGCAGTAAAAAAAACTATCATACTCCTGCAGCAATTCGTGAGTGCTGGGGTTCGAACTCCGAGCACGAGGTTTGATAGCACTCCCTCATAACCACTTGGTCATGATCACTCTGTTGACCACAAATAGGAAAAACGTCCATTTGACCCTTTCTATAGTTAACACATATTATAAATATCCATTATAAATTATTTTAAAAAGAAAAGTATAAATTCGAAACAGAATTGTATAAAAATACCAAAAACCGGTACGAATTTGAGAAAAAGGTTCATAGAAATTCAAAAGAGTCCATCGCTTTAAAAAAGTTCATCGAATTTGAAAAGTAGTTCATCATCTCGAGAAAAAGTTCATAAATTTTTAAAAACTTCATCGATTTTGAAAACAAATTCGAAAATTTCAAAAAAAGTTCATCGATTTTGAAAAGAGTTCATTGACTTAGAAAATAAGTTCATCAAATTTAGAAAAAAATTCATCATCTTGAGAAAAACTTCACAAAAATTTAAAAAGTTCAACAATTTTGAAAACAAAAACTCCAATTTCGAAAAAGAGTTCATCATTTCTGAAAAAATTCATTGACTTAAAAAATAAGTTCATCAAATTTTAAAAAAAGTTCATTGATTTGGAAAAAAGTACATCAAATTTGAAAAAAGTTCATCTATTTTTAAAAAAAGTTCATCAAAATTTAAAAAGTTCATTGAAACTGAAAAGAGTTCATGGTTTTTCAAAAAAATTTGAAAAGTTCATAGAATTTGAAAAAAGTTCATTGACTTGAATAAAAATTAGTCAATTTTGAGAAAAAAGTTCATCCATTTTAAGAAAAGTTCACTAATTTGAAAGAAACCATCAAACCAGGAAAGAAAAAAAAGGGAAAAAACAGAAACAGGAAAAAGGAAAAAAGAAAAAATGGTAAGAAGAAATAAGAAAAGTGGGAAGAAGAATATATCCATTGTGTATGTTGGTGCGGTGGTTATTGCCGCGTGGGTCGATCGATGACGTCCTGAGTTCGATTCTCATCACGCGCGCATGTACTTTTTTGCGTTTCCACAGAAAAACGGGGCGCGATATGGGCCGGCCCGCGAGTAGCTGCTGCAGGCGCCGGTTAGCAAAAACAGTAGGAACCGGCGCCTGCAGCGCCAAATAGGAAATCCCATTGTTCGGTGGGGGTAAGCAAGCACCGGCATGGAGGACGAGGGACAAACGTGGCCCGTGCAAGATATTTTCATTGGCTTTGATGTGTTGAACAAATCGGCTTGATTGTTCGTAGCTGGTCGGCATTGATTCTCTATCTACTAAATAAAATAAGTAAAACGATTCATTGATTTGAAATGATGATCGTTTTTTAAATGATGGTTTAGTTGAATTGCAGACGGGGAAATGAATGCAGGAGTACATTCATTTGTTTGGGCGCTCCGTTGTTTGCTATCGCAATGTTGTCACGTTGGAGCACATGTTATGTAAGTTTACTAGCGGGCAAAGGCGCGACGACACGCCATGCTCGTCGTGAAGCCTGCGCATGTGCCTTTGTTGGTTTTTTCATTGAGAAAAAAAAGCATGGTTCTTAAGGAGGACTCGATGGTGTGGTAGTTTAGATTTACTTGACGGATTGATGTAACTCCTTGCATTCTTTTATCTACTACATGCAAGTCTTTGTTGCTTCTTTCTCTTAGTTTTCTTGTATGTCTAGCTTGCTGTCTTGTATTTTGGTTTGACCAAATAGGTACGTTTACCGCTCGCCCATGGTTACATAAAAAGAAAAGGTACACAAAAGCAAGCACAAAATATAGATTTTTTGATAAAGGGCATTCTTTATTGACTCATAATGTCGTATCAAGTGGATACAAAACACAACGAGTACACACCCTGTCTCTGCACAACTAAGATGCACAGAGCCAACATGAAAAAGAAAACAAACAGGTCAATGGGTGAGTCAAACAACCCACTACAACAAAACATCAACTACAACCACTATCATTGGCAACACCCGGACGACGAGAAGGTTCTCCTAACAGTGACGCCTTCAACAAGGAAATGGTGCACAAATCTTCAAAGGCAGCATTGACAGCGTCACTCCAGACAAAATTATCTGTCTTCTTCATCATTTGATACAGTGGTATGGCCTTCTCGCCTAACCGGCTTATGAACCGGCTTAAAGCAGCAATACGACCCGCCAAACGCTGAACATCATTGATACACGCCGGCTTAGCCAGAGAGGTGATTGCCTTGATCTTCTCCGGGTTAGCCTCGATGCCTCTGTTAGAAACCAGAAAACCCAAAAGCTTGCCGGCAGGCACGCCAAAAACACACTTGGCCGGGTTAAGCATCATCTCCCGAAGATTGTCAAAGGTCTCCTTCAGATCATCTATCAAGGTCTCCTTCTCTCTGGATTTCACCACAATGTCGTCCACATAAGCATGAACATTGCGCCCAATTTGATTATGAAGACAATTCTGCACACACCGCTGGTAAGTCGCCTGGGCACTCTTGAGCCGGAAAGGCATAGCCATATAGCAGAAGGCTCCAAACGGAGTAATGAACGCCGTCTTCTCCTGGTTCTTAACTGCCATCTTGATCTAATGATAACCAGAGTAAGCATCCAAAAAGCTCAAACGCTCACAACCCACCGTAGCATCAATGATTTGATCAATACGAGGGAGAGCAAAGGGGTCGGCCGGACAAGCCTTGTTTAGATCCGTGTAATCCACGCACAGACGCCAAGTGCCGTTTTTCTTAAGCACAAGCACTGGGTTAGCCAACCACTCTGGATGAAAAACTTCAATGATGAACCTAGCTACTAAGAGCCGGGCTACTTCCTCACCAATGGCTTTACGTCTCTCCTCATTGAACTGCCGAAGAAACTGCTTGACCGACTTAAACTTTGGATCAATATTAAGAGTGTGCTCAGCGAGTTCTCTCGGTACACCTGACATGTCAGAAGGTTTCCATGCAAAGATGTCCCAGTTCTCATGGATGAACTCGATGAGCGCGCTTTCCTATTTGGGATCCAGATTAGCACTGATACTGAACTGCTTAGATGAGTCGCCTGGAACAAAGTCAACAAGCTTAGTATCATCGACCGACTTAAACTTCATGACCGGCTCATGTTCTGTGGTTGGCTTTTTCAAAGACATCATATCTGCCGGGTCAACATTGTCCTTGTAGAACTTCAACTCTTTTGTTGCACATACCGACTCAACATAAGCCGCGTCGCCTTCCTCACATTCCAAGGCTACCTTCCAGCTCCCATGCACCATGATGGTTCCCTTATGACCCGGCATCTTGAGCTGTAAATACACATAGCACGGCCGTGCTATGAACTTGGCATAAGCCGGCCGCCCAAACAGAGCATGATATGGGCTTCTGATCTTGACCACCTCAAAGGTCAATTTCTCGGCCCTGGAGTCATATTCATCTCCAAAGGCTACCTCTAGCTTGATCTTGCCAACTGGATACGTCGACTTACCAGGCACCACGCCATGGAAAATAGTGTTGGACTGCTTAAGGTTTTTATCAGTTAACCCCATGCGACGGAAGGTCTCATAATAGAGGATGTTGATGCTGCTGCCTCCATCCATGAGTACTTTGGTAAATTTATATCCACCAACCTGAGGGGCTACCACCAAGGCTAGGTGACCCGGATTATCATCCCGGGGAGGGTGATCTTCCCTACTCCATAGAATAGGCTGCTCAGACCATCTCAAATAACGAGGGACTGCCGGCTCAGCAGCGTTCACAGCCCTCTTATGAAGCTTCTGGTCTCGTTTGCACAAACTGGTGGTAAACACATGATATTGTCCACTATTCAGCTGCTTTGGATGGCTCTGGTATCCACCCTGTTGTTGTTGTTGCTGCTGCTGACCATCCTGGCCAGATTGCTGGTTATAACCACCTTGATTACCCTGAGAATTCTGAAAGTTGGAATTTGAACCGCCGCCCGGGCCATGAAAACCGCCGCCACCTGAGCCGCCGCCCTGCCCATTATTACCATCAAACATGTTGGAATTGTTGAAAGCCTTCATGATCGTACAGTCCTTCCATAGATGAGTAGCCGACTCAATAGTATGGGTACGGGCAAAGTTTCATACCCATATGTAGGGGTTTGGGTAGAATTTTATACCCATTGACTACACGGTATGGGTATGGTGTTGCTCTACCCACCTCATACCCTACACATTGCCATCCTTAGGTCCACTTGAGGGGCTTCCCCCGACCAAGTGCATGGTGGAGGATCAGCCAGATGGGAGGAGTGCCTCCAACCTGTTTTGGGTTGGGCCACAAATGGTGGCCCTGATTGGTGTGGTCCGCTTGACGCCCGAATGAGCTGACCCCCATTGGTAGGTACGCTCGTCATGTCCTTCACTCGCTATTGGGCCCACTTCCCCCACTATTTGTCTTTGCAACTGAAAGAGGGGTGCTACACCCCTACCGAGGGTTAACCGACTTCATCTACTGAAGTGCGGTGATGACACCATCTTACTCTTTTCGTCATTCGCATCCGCCCCGACAAGACCCTGCTTCCTCATTCATCGACAATCATGAACTAGGAGAGCGACCATGACCAAGATCATGACCAAGTTGGGCGGTGCTCCAAGAGAAACCTTGCCGGGGCTCTTCGTGGCTGACAGTGTCCATGTCCATGGACATCGTTTCACCTCCTTGGAGGCACACCATTGATTCTCTACTAAATAAAACGAAGCAAACTGTCCACTGATTTAAAATGATGATTTAATTGGATTGCAGACATCTGTTTAGGCGATGTTTGCTAGCACAATGCTGTCACGTAAGAGCGCATGTGATTTTTGTTCCCGCAAAACAACTCATATTCCGTAGAAGAGTTGGAATTAAGCTTAATTATCAGTAGAGCTCACTTGGTTGAAACAGTATAGGTACAATCTTATTAGTGTCTTGTCTTTCTAGAGATTTCAACAATTGACTACATACGGAGCAAAATGAGAATCTACACTCTAAAATATGTCTACATACATCCGTATGTGGTAATCCATTTGAAATTATAGAAAGACAAATATTTAGGAACGGAGGGAGTACGATTTAATTTAATTGGATTGCAGGCATATGTTTAGGCATCGGTTGCTATCGAAACGCTGTCACGTGGGAGCACATGTTATCTACTACTAAACGAAGTACTCCCTTCTCCTAATATAAGACGTTTTTACAACTTACCTTGCGAAAGAGTCTTACATTATAGTACTAGGACGGAAGAGTAGTTTATTGCAGGTGTCCAAGTAACTTGGGATTTTGATCCCGTAAAAAAAAACTCATAATTCGTCAAAGAGCTGAAATTAAGCTGAATTATCAGTACAAGTCACTTTGGTGAAAGAGTAGGGGTACTGTCCTATCAGTACCATCATCTAAGTACGGACTCACAAATTAGGATCCATACTTGTACTGTCTTCTTTAAAATGTTAACATTTACTACTCCATTGATTGCATGTTCACAACTCATGTGCCTTTCGCCCAGAGCGAGAGTTGAATGCTCATCGATGGTCGCCCGTGTAGCCGTTGCTTTCCTTGCATATATACCACACATGTTCAATGTCGTTCAACTCATTTTAACATACCGGGAGCACTAGTTTAGTACACTAGAAAGGTCACCTTCTTGGGAAAAAGAAGTACGGGATAGGTGGTGTTGAGATGATCAAATTGAGGGGAGGATGAGAGAAGAATCAAACATATGTTACAACTTGTATGCGGAACGAGAGATGTCGGGAACAGTAGCATAGCAGGGGTATCATGTAGATGAGAGATGCAAGGGAGATGCTTAACATCAATTTGAAAGCCGTCGTTATATTGGGCTTCTTGACTAGCTTCTCATAGGAGAAAGTCAAATCCCAACTCAAACGCGTTTTTTGAGCAGCGCAAGGCAAAGTCCCAATGCCGCTTTTCGCTATATCGCCCACAACCATCTCCCGGTGTACTTTTGGTGCCGAAGACGCTATATATATGGTCCAGTCTACCGTTCGTATTCCATTGGAATTGTCTACAAAATCAATACCAAGGACTTCAATGATCACCAAATGTAATTATTTGACGTAACTGATTATTAAGACAACTTGAGTTTGACATGCATGCTTCATCTATCTCGGACTTTTTCACTGTTTTGACCCATTGTTAAAAGTTTAACATGATTTGACCCTAGTTTGAAACATTTTTCGGATCTGACCCATTCCGAAACGCCAGCAATCCTGGCGTCTAGAGTACACTGGAGACGCCAAGATTTGTGGCGTCTAGCCCTGATCCATGGCTTAGTCAGCCGTCCGATGTGGCAAAGTGCTAAACGCCACAATTCGTGGCGTTTACTCTGTGGCGTTTACTCATACGTACCAGTCAAAACGAATTCTGCAGCTGTTCAAACATGCACTAGCATAGCTAGCTATTTAGTATCATATGCATCAACCTACTTAAAGTACTACTACTACTCCCTCTGTAAATTTTTATAACAGTCACTAAGTATTACTTCACTGATACATTCATCCCAAATTAGTTAATTTAGATTTCTCTACATGAATGTATACACGTAGATACATTACTATCCATATAAATATTTTCCTTTTTGGGAAAACTTCCAACCTATTCCTATTCAATTATGATAGTACAATAAATATTGGAAATAATAAAAAATACGTTCAAATTTGTAGATCAGATAGCGACGACTACAAACACTGGGGGGGTCCAAGGTGGACACCGGGGTAGCTCTGGATCTACCTGTCGCCGCTCCCATGCCGGCGCAACAGACGCTGGAGCTGACCCCTCCCGACCCACGCACAGCTCCACGAGGATTGCAAAGTCCACACCTCCCCCAAGTTGTCCCCTTCCCCAGTTGTCCGCTGCTCCGCAATGGTAGCGATGGGTGCTAGTGCCTGCCCCCGCCGGCCCGGGCGCGCATGCCGGAAGCGGAGGCGCGCGCCGCCTGCCACGAGAGGTAGCGGGCAAAGGAGAGGGACGCGTGCTGGTGCAGCCCAACGAGGACGAGCGGCTCCTTGCTTGGGTGTACCGTCAGTCGCTGACTACTCGGATGGCTAAGCTCAAGCGACAGCAGGACAGGGCCTTCCCGTGGATGAAGGGGCTCATCATACTCTCCAACTCCTCGCTCGACGACGGCAACGCGCATGGTCTGACTTCGACGACTCCGACGATCCACCATCTACCGCGGACACCTACAACTGCACCGGCAACTGGAAGGGAAAAGGCCCAGCCAGGAAGTGGAGAAATTCCGCGGTCTCCATCGTTAATTTCTAGTTATTTAGTACCCTAGTTAGAACTTGTCCATCATGTATGTGGATTATGTGAACTTTGACTAGCTTTTAGAGATCCGGTGGTGATCTTTTGGTGACTGAAAAGTGCATATTTATGTTTGTGTGATAATCTACGTACTTATTATTCTCGTTGCATTTTTTTTGAAGAGAAGTGCTATACACACGACACTCATCGGACGATACACAGACGATAGGTAAATCTGGCCGGACATACATATGATTAAACAAGTTGCCGGCCGCTAGATTGACATGTCGTCCATAAATTGTGCACCTGCATCGTGCATGGAGCAGTTTCGTTTTTGGAACACTTCTCATTGCATATTTAGTATGAATATAGGCAATCATATATAGGATATACGGATGTGGAGAACACAAATTAAGGAGTGCCCGAACAGTGCCCGCGGACGCACCCGGGCACGTCCACGGGCGTTTGAGAGGCTAGATTTGTTGACTGCGCGTCTTAGCAGAGTATTAGCTACCATGCAAATAGACTTATAATTAGGAGTTGACTCAAAAAAATATTGACAAAAAATAGGTAATATGTTAGCTAGTTCTCCTTCCGTTCCAAAATAGACGACCCAACTTTGTACTAACTTCAAAGTTAGTACAAAGTTGGGTTATCTATTTTGAAACGGAGGGAGTAGTTCTTAGGTAGGTTGATGCATACGATAGTATATAGTAGCTAGGTAGTGCACGTAAGAGTACCCAAAATCCAAAAGAAGAAAATAAAACGATCGAGGGTCGTGTGCACAACAGTTTTGAACAGCGGGTCGTGTGTAGATAGCTGGCTTGCAAAAGTTGAAAACGCTATGGGGGTAAACGCCATGAAATGTGGCGTTTAGCTCTTTGCCACATCGGATGGCTGACTAGGCCGTGGATCAGGGCTAGACGCCGCAAATTTTGGCGTCTCCCTTACATTCTAAACGCCGTGGCTGCTGGCGTTTTGGAATGGGTCAGATCCAGAAAGAGTTTCAAACTAGGGTCAAATCATGTTAATCTTTTGATAATGGGTCAAAACAGTGAAAAAGTCCTCTATCTCCATGAACTGTTGTTTCTGGTCCACTTTGGACTCAAACGAATGTACTTCTTCCTGTATTATGTACGGTACACTTGCTACTCCAGAATTCAATGAACTTTGATTATACTTATATCTTTCCCATTATTCGATGGTCTTATTCCTACTACGTAATCACTATTGTGCCCATGATATTAGTACCTCCGTCCGGGTTTATTGGTCCCCATTGTATTTTGTGCCAAATTTTGACCATAGATTGAACTAACAAAATGTTCACACATGTCATCAAACATTATATTTTTGAAAACTATGTTCAAATACGAATCCAATGAGATAATTTTTTTGACATGCATTAACATTTTGTTGGTTAAATCTTTAGTCAAAATTTGGCACAAACTATAAGGGGGACCTATAAACCAGGACGGAGGTAGTACTTGCCAGGAAGAATCGGTAATGCAAGAAAGTACAATGAAACTTCATTCATTATATTTAAATTTTGCTATAAAATACAACACTATGGGAGAGTGTACTTTATTTCTAAAGTGTCAAGTTTATAAAACGATAACCAAAAAGTTATCATTAATTGATTGTCAAATTTCTTGGATTTAGGTACGCTATTTTTCTTACAAACAATGTATACCCCTATTCTGCAACATTGCTTTTTTTGTAAGATTTGATGGTTCTCGGATCATGTTATACTATGGTCACTTTCACAAATACACTACTCACTATAGATAATATTTCAGGATGTCCTTTCGCACTGGCATATCAAGTTTGACCCATTGAACCGACAAACAACACAAGATGTCTTGGAGGAGAACTTCACCAGGAAAGTGAAGTAGGTACTACATGAGGGGAGGTGGCAACCATCAAAAGCTTACAGAAGAAGGGACATGTGCTTAGGGAATTAACAAAAGTGGATGAGGAGGGTAACCACTGGCCAACAAAGGAAGCTTCAAGTTCTTCTAAGCTAGTTGACTTTGGTACGGATGTTGGTCACTAGTAGAAAAAGGGGCAAATCTGAGACGCATTAGTGCCGCTTCCAACGGCTAGCCGGACGTTCTCATTAGTACCGGTTCGTGGCGAACCTTTAGCACCGGTTCGTGCCACGAACCGGTACTAAAGAGAGTGGTGGCAGGATGTTGTCAGTCTGGGGCCCGTCTAGCACCTTTAGTATCGGTTCGTGGCACGAACCGGTACTAAAGGTCGACGTACATAAACCCTTCGTCCACCCGAGCCACTCTGTTCTTCCCCTTTCCCCTCACTTCCTCTGTTCTTCCCCTCTCTTCCTCGAGATCCTCACAAATTTTGCCCAAAATTTGTCAAGATTTGAAGGCCCCCATCCATTCAAATGATCACAAAGGTTAGCAACTTTGTCCTTTCAACTCTCATTGCTAGATTAGCTCTTGCAATGCTTTGTATAGTGATTAATTTGGGAGGAATTATATTTGCTAGTATTTGATTTATATGCAATTTGAGGTAAAAAATAACACTTAGTTTGCATATGTAGGTGTGGTTTACTTAGTGCCTTCTAAATCTTCGTCGTAACCACCGTTGATCGCCCGCACCGCCCCGTCGCCGGCACCACCTTGTGGTGAGGCTCTTGTTCATGAATGTTTTACATTACCAAATTGATGTTTGTGTGATTTGGATATATAGTTACTCATATAATTATCTTACCGTACGTTGTTTGTTATACATAGTGCCATGGTTTTGATATCCGTCCCCGTCGGCCCTCGTCCTTGTTATGATTCGGATGTGGTATATTCTCTTTTAAAACTAGTTGTTGTATTTCGTGTTTATGACAAATTATGCCCATCAAGTTGACATAGATATTTTTATCTAGGAGGTATGTGAACCGGAAATTCCAACCGACCCTATTGTCAAGAGGTTAAATTTAGTTGAAAGAGAAAACAAGTATTTGAAAGAAAAATTGAAAAGAATTGAGGGGGAGAAGATGGAATTGGAGTTGCATGTTGCCGATGTCGTCGATGATCACAAGATCAAGATGGAGAAAATGAGGTTGAAGATTGGAAAGATTAGAAAATATGCCATTGATAGTGTGGCTTGGTATCATTATGATGTTGGATCAATTGTTACCTTAGTTGCGATCTTGATCACATTTGTTGTTGCATTTAAATTCTTTAGCTAGAGAGTTATTTGTATGTTGCATTTAATTAAGTGTTGTATATGAACTTTATGTATGAACTTGTGTTAGTTTGGTCCATTCGGTGTTGTGTAATGAAGATGAGCCGGCAATGGATGTATGATGACCGATGCTCTCCCGAGTTCATTAATGGCGTGCATACTTTTCTACTTGCCGCTGAGGCAAACAAGCGGGCGGATGGTTTTATGCCTTGTCCATGTGCTGACTGTAAGAATGGTCACAGTTACTCTACGTCAAGAACCATTCACGTCCACCTAGTTGAGTCCGGTTTCATGCCCCACTATAATGTTTGGACCAAGCACGGAGAAATAGGGGTTATGATGGAAGACAATGAAGAAGAAGAGGACGGCGGCGACTATCCGGCCATGGGTTCCTGAATATGATGATACAACAATGGGGAAGAAGCTGAGCCGGCAATGCGGGAAGAAGTGAAGAAGAGGCATCGATGAGCCCGCCGATGATCTAGGTCGGGCCATTCTTGATGCAAAGAGACTACGCGCAAGTGATCGGAGAGGACGAAGTTGCGGCGCATGTTAGAGGATCACAAGAAATTGTTGTACCAATTGCGGTGACAAAAAAGTTGGGCACCACACTGGAATTGCTGCAATGGAAGGCGGATAATGGTGTATCGACAAGGGATTTGGAAAGTTCTTGGTAATGATAAAGAATATGCTTCAAAGGACAATGAATTGCCCGAGAGCACGTATGAAGCAAAGAAGTCATGCGCCCTCGGGTTAGAGGTGCGAAGATACATGCATGCCCTAATGATTGCATCCTCTACCGCGGTGAGTACGAGGATTTGAGCGCTTGCCGGTATGCGGTGCATTGTGTTATAAGATCGATCGCGATGACCTGGTGATGTCGAGGGCGGCGCCCGGAAGAATATTCTGCCAAGGTGATGTGGTATGCTCCTATAATACCACGGTTGAAACGTTTGTTCCAAAACAAAGAGCATGGGAAGGCGATGCGGTGGCACGCAGAAGACCGTAAGAAAGACAGAAAGTTGAGAGTACCCGCTAACGGTTCACAGTGGAGAAAAATCGAGAGAAAGTACTGGGAGGAGTTTGTAGGTGACCCAAGGGCGTATGGTTTGGTCTAAGCGCAGATGGCATTAATCCTTCGGGGAGCGAGCAGCAACCATAGCACGTGGCTGTGACTCTATGTTTGTATAACCTTCCTCCTTGGTTGTGCATGAAGCGAAGTTCGTTATGATGCCGTGCTCATCCAAGGCCCTAAGCAACCCGGCAACGACATTGATGTGTACCTAAGGCCATTAGTTGAAGAACTGTTATAGCTGTGGAATGGAGCAGTGTACGCGTGCGTGGGATGAGCATGGACGGGGAAGAATTTTGTAGCGCCCCGATTCAATCATACACTAATCATGCACGCATACGCTGCATTGATCAAGATCGAGGACTCACGGGAAGATATCACAACACAACTCTAAAACATAAATAAGTTATACAAGCATCATAATACAAGCCAGGGGCCTCGAGGGCTCGAATACAAGTGCTCGATCATAGGCGAAGTCGTGGAAGCAACAATATCACGAGTGAAAGTGCAACTAATCCCCGGTGGTTTTGGTAATTAATAACAACATATATATCATTGAACTAATCATTTCTTGAGAATATTTCAGAAAGTTCATTGATATGGGTATGGCAATGATTGATGATGTGGACCCTCAAAATGCTAAGGAAAACATTGGCAAAAGCTCAAGACTCCATTTTTGGTTTAGTGATCCAAGATCACATTGAGTCCATAGGAAAGCCAATACTATTAAAGGGGATGAGGTTATGATGATGACTGGTTGCTCTAAGTGCTTAGTGATTTATCTCTCAAACTATCGACAATCTGTCACTCCAACATAAACTCATAAGTAATCTCGGTCCCACCGATTTCAAACTCAGTCACACCGAGATGAACCACCTCACCATATACCCAAACCCTAAAATTTCGGATTTTCCGATTCCAAACTCGGTCATACGAAATTGGTGTTGCCAACCTTCAGTAACTTACGTACTCAAATCGGTGTCACCGAGATGAGAAAGTCGGTCCCACCGAGATTGGCAAACCCTAGACTTTGGAAGAATCGGACTAACCGAGATTGTATTTTTGGTCCCACCGAAAATCCCAACGTTCACAAGATTTGAACTTTCGGTCTGACCGAGTTGTCAACTTCGGTCTGACCGAGATTGGTCAAATGTGTGTAATGGTTGGATTTTGTGTGGAGGCTATAAATACCCCTCCACCTCCTCTTCATTAGTGGAGAGAGCCATCGAAAGAACTACCACTCCTACCTTACATTTACGAGAAGAAAACTACCTACCCTTGTGTTGAGATCAAGTTACTCCACTCCCACCATATGAAACTTGATTTCTAGCCTTCCCAAGTTGCTTTCCACTCAATCCCTTCCTCCACCACAGCCAAATCAGTGAGGAGAGTTGAGTGTTGGGGAGATTATCATTTGAAGCACAAGAGCAAGGAGTTCATCATCACCAACCCCATCTATTACCTTTTGGAGGGTGGTGCCTCCTAGATTGGTTAGGTGTCGCTTGGGAGCCTCCGTCATGATGTGGAGTTGAACCAAGGAGTTTGTAAGGGCAAGGAGATCGCCTACTTCGTGAAGATCTACCCGAGTAAGGCTAGTCCTCCGTGGGCGTAAGCCATGATGGCATAGACAAGGTTGCTTCTTCGTGGACCCTTCGTGGGTGGAGCCCTCCGTGTACTCTCATGCAGCGTTACCCTCCGTGGGTTGAAGTCTCCATCAGCGTGGATTGACGATAGCACCACCTATCGGAACCACGAGAAAAATCTCCGTGTCTCCATTGCGTTTGCTCTTCTCCACCTCTCATTTTCTATACGTGCAATTTACTTTCCGCTGCCACAACTCTAGAATTGCATGTGTAGGGTGATACTTGACTTGGATATCATTGTGAACTTGCTAAGAATCTACTCCAATCAAAAGGCGAAACTTTTAAGTTGTCAAGTAGTCTAATCACCCCCCCTCTAGACATACTTCCGATCCTACAAGTGGTATCAGAGCTTTGGTCTCCATTGGATTGGTTTTCATTGCATTGGATTCCATAAGCTTGGTTTCACAACCTAGGAGAGTATGGCGTCTAGTGAGGGTAATTTCCGTAGAGGTCCTTACTTTGATGGTTCAAATTTTGCTAGTTGGAAGCACAAAATGAAAATGCATATTCTTGGACATAACCCTGCCGCTTGGGGCATCATTTGTGTTGGCTTGCAAGGTGAGTTCTTGAGGAAGGAAAAGTTCGGATCGCGAAGCTACTGCGGATGAGTTGCGGATGTTCTGAACAATGCTCAAGCTTGTGACATTCTCTTCAATGCTTTGTGTCGAGGAGTTCAACAAGATCAGCCGTCTTGAGAATGCAAAAGAGATTTGGGATACTTTGGTGAAATGCACGAAGGTACCGAGTCCGTGAAGGAATCAAAGCTAGATGTTCTTCAAGGTCGACTTGACAAGTTCAAGATGAAGGAAGGTGAAGGAGTCGCTGAAATGTACTCTAGGCTTGCTCTCATCACCAATGAGATGGCAGGCTTAGGAAGTGAAGAAATGACCAACCGATTCATCATCAAGAAGATTCTCAGAGCTTTGGATGGAAAGTATGACACCGTGTGCACTTTGATCCAAATGATGCCAAACTACAAAGATCTCAAGCCTACCGAAGTCATTGGAAGGATTGTTGCTCATGAGATGACACTTAAAGATAAGGAAGAGCTTCACAACAAGTCAAGTGGTGCTTACAAAGCTGCAGTTGAAGCTCCCACAACCTCAAGTGACAAGCTAGTTTCCAATGAAGAGATAAGCCTAATGGTGAAGAACTTCAACAAATTCTACAAGAGTAGAAGCAAGGAAAGAAGCTCAAAGTCTAGATCATATGATGAAAAGAGATCTTCTAGTCGTGATCGAAACTGCTACAATTGTGGAAGACCGGACACTACTCAAATGAGTGTTCGACTCCCCACAAGAGGAGAGAAGAATCTCCAAGAAGAAGAAGCTCAAGAGAAGAGTCGCCTCGAAAAGAGAGAAGGAGTAGAGATGATCGTTATGAGCGAAGATCCTCTCGGAGAAGCAAGGATTCGGAAAGGAAAGACAAGTCATCAAGGAGCTACACAAGAAGAAAACATCAAGCTCATGTTGGTGAATGGGTTTCGGCCCGACTCCGACAATCACTCGAAAGAAGCTATCACTCCAACTCGAATCTGATCAAGATGAAGGTGTTGCGGTCTTACTCTCGTGTCCTCCAACTCCAACTCCTATGACATATTTGATTCACCAAATGAGGGAATTGGAAGATGCTTCATGGCAAAAGGCCCCAAGGTATCACATCCTGAGTTTATTGACTTTGATAGTGATGAGGATGACTTGCTTGGTGAAGATGAGCTTTTACATGATAAATCTAGTGAGCCTAGTAATGATGAACATGCTAGTAGTCTTTATAGTCGAGAAGAGTCGAATGACAATGCTATGAAGGAGATTGAGCGTCTAACTAAAGAACTAAACACTCTTAAGTTAGCTCATGAAACAACTCAAGAAGATCATAGAGAGCTCCTAAGATCTCATGAGAAGCTACGCCGAGAAGCTCAATCTAGAGCAAGAACATGAGTTTCTAAAAGCTATCAATGACGATCTTGAAAGAAGAGTTCTTCATATCTTGCCAAACGACTTCTCTTGTCTAATTTCTTGCCACCTATCAAAACTAAGCATGACAAGCATAAGAAAAATTCTTCATCTAGTAGTAACAATAATCATGCTAAATCAAATGTTGTTACTTCTAGTAATTCTCTTGATTCCACTAACAATGTTACAAGCCAAGTTTCACTTGAGCAAGAAAATAGTCTATTGAAAGGAATTATAGAGAAAGGTGTCTACAAGAGTCTTGCGGAAGCAAGAGCTTTGAGGAAATTGTTCGCAAACAAGGAAGACACGGAAGAATCAAGGAATTGGTTTTGAGCGAAAGTTCAACACCGAGGGTGTTGAATGGGAAGAAGGTCAATATCTCACTCCAAAGTTTGTTTCTCAAAAGGAGAAGTATGATCCTACTTCTTCCAATGTGGAACAAGCTCAAGATGACCTTCCACCACAAGACCACAAGCTAAAAGGCAAGGACAAGCTTCAAGAGGAGATTGATGCATTCATTGAAGCACCCAAGGCCATGGTCAAGTGGGTTCCCAAGGCAACTTCAAGTTCTACTTCAACAAGCTCAACTACTACACCAAGGATTCCCATCAAGATGATGTGGATCCCGAAGAAGAAGAACTAGAGAGTTCTTGGGGGTGACTCCGCCAATATACCTCACTCACATTCATTTATGGCAAGGACTTGTGCAATCAACTTCCACATCTTGCACTAGTTCATGGAGTCACAAACCCTCATGTTGGTAAGTCAAGGGACAAGGTAATCATTGCTTTCATGGACATCATCTATTGTGTACTTCAATTTATGTCCATGGATATCCTTGTTTGTTCCTTGTGGGACTAACCCATGTAGGTATTGAAAGTGCCCGAATCCAAAGGATTGCTCCCAACTCTTGGTGATCTTCATCAACATTGAGCATCCACATCTTCAACATCTACATGAAGTCTTCAACGACAACCCAAGGTTAGTTTGACCCTTTAAAAGGGGTTCTCACATCAAGGGGGAGCTTTGCTCTAAAGATTTGAGCTAAAGCATCTTCTAATGATGTGAACACATTAATGCTTTATGGAAAAGTGGTAACCCCACTTGTGCTTAAGCGATGAGTATGACCTATGATCAAATGTTCTCATTTGACTCCTAAGTCAATATACTCATATATAGATGACCTAGTCATCGCCAAATTGTGTGCTAGCTGTTAGTATTTTGTTTGTGCATGTTTGACACATATTTCATTTGCTATCTTATTGTGTGAGCATGTTGGATGCATAATTTTATCCATTCGAGGACATCCATTTGTTGCTTTGGTCTTTTGGATTTTTCTTTTGACCAAATGGATGGACAAGAATGCCTAAGTTCCTCCCCTAGCTATCTATGCTTTCTTGTCTCAAACTCTATTCATGCTTATATCACAAACTTTGAACAAGACTTTTTGGACGGCACCGAGTGAGGAGCACTCGGAGCCACCGATCCGTCAAAAGCCTAACTTCCAAAACCTTCTAAGTACTTTCGGTCAAACCGATATATTCAAATCGGACGGACCAAATCACTTGATTGATCTTAGTTTTCACCTCGGTGAAACCGAGTTTACAAATTCGGCGTGACGAAATGTGTAATCGCTGCGATTAACCATCTCGGTCCCACCGAGTTTTCCAACTTCGTCCCACCGACAACCGAAGGTATATATACCCGGGACGAGCGCGTTGATTACTTCTTCAAACGCCGCCCTCAAACCCTTCACGCTGCCGTCGCCTTGGTCTCCGGATCGTCTCCGCCGTCGCTTTGCGCCCGCCGCTGGTCTCCATCGCCGTCAGCGGTCTTTCTCATCGCGCCGTTGCGCGTGGTGAAGCTCCACCGCATTGGGTGAGTTTCATCCCTCTCGTGCTCCAATCCCTGATTCAATGCACGATAGGCATTGTCAAGTTTCTTGCCAAGATTGAAATCATTCTATCCAGCCGTTTAGGTCATAGAACAAAATTCGAGTGAAAATTTTAGGGTTAGGTTTCCGCCGAACACATCTCGGTGTGACTGAATCGACATTCTCGGACTGACCGATTTGGCGTCTGGTCATTGCACTGCACTTTTCGGTTAAACCGAGTTGTGCAAATCGGTAAGACCGAAGTGAGGATTTAGTGAAACCCTAGTGCTCTCGGCTAGACCGAAACCCATTTCGGTCCAACCGAAAGTGGTGTATGTGGTCTGTTTAGACACTTCGGATTCACCGAATTTACAGACTCGGT
The DNA here is from genome assembly GCA_021437245.1 of Aegilops speltoides. NCBI lineage: Eukaryota > Viridiplantae > Streptophyta > Magnoliopsida > Poales > Poaceae > Aegilops > Aegilops speltoides. Next base: position 454,338,640 of record CM038145.1, on the reverse strand, counting down.
CGACCGACATGTATTACTGTGAAAACCTAAAACTAAAGTTTGAACTCATTCTTTTGCAAAATCCTCTGCAGTTTGTGATAACTCTTCTATTCGCCTATACCTATTCTATTCACGGGTTGTCGGTCATGTCGATGGAAGTGACAATGAACAGTCGAGTTGCGGTTGAGATTCCGAGGCGGTGACAAGTCCGAAGAAAGCAGTTTTTCAGATGATGGAGAGAAGCACTCCAAGTGGACTGCTGCAGCTGCCACGGGGCGGAAGAAGAGGAATTCGATGAGGAAGATTCGATTTTGTTGCGAGATGAGGAGATAACATCTAAGCCAAAAGGCAAGTGGTTGCCAAGAGCTATCAAGGGCAACAGTCAAAGAAAGGCACAAGCAAGGTGGCGAAATCCTTTGCTGCAAAGAAGCTCGGCATGGAAGAAGAAACCTCCGGCAAGATCAAGAAAACTTCCAAGAGGAAGAGACTAGTTCATGAAGAAGGCGATGATGATGATTACGATGAGGAAGCACCCCAGCCTCCTCGAAGCGAAGTTGATGGGAGATGCCATCGAGCAGGAGCACCCACAAAAGCTAAGCCATCAGCTCCAGCAAAAGGCAGCCCAAGCCAAACTGCTGCCAAGCCAAAGAAGACTGTGAGGAACATACCTGCTTCAGAGAAGAAGAAGGACAATGTGCCACCTGCAGAATCAGATGATGAGGCACATGTTTTGCTCAAGCTCAGACAGAAACTGCCAGTTCATAATGATGCTCATCCTCGAGCTGAAAATATGAAGGAAAGGAAGGACAAAGGACTCAGGCTATGGAGGCAAGTTGATCCATATGCCACCAGAAGAAGGACAGCAGTTGACCCAAGATTCCACACTAGAGAGCAACAAGACTTTTATGAGGCAGTCTTGATGGATAAGAAGCCAATTGTTCTTGACACGAGATCGTTGATTGGGAATACATCGACAATGAAGAGCACAGAGACTACTTCCCACATGTGCATGAAAGCTTCTTTGCTTGTGGGATTGCGAGTTCGTTGGTCGAAATTGTTGCTTGGAGCGATGAGATGATCATGCGGTTCTATGCCACCACACACTTCTATCCAGATGGCGAATTGTATGGATGATGAAGAAGGCGAGATTCCATTCAAGCTGTTGAAGAATGGAGAGCATTGCTGAATGCACCGATATCAAAGGATGATGATGTTGATGTCTATGGCATTCGAAGAAGAATCACGAGTCGATGAAGAACATGTACAATGAGGTACCTGAGAAGGATGTTGAGATATGGAAGCTTGGTTCAGTCTATTATCTTCAGGCAGGTCTCCCAACCACCAACACCATTCTGAGGCATACTTTGATGCCTAAGTCAGGAGACCACCGCATGATAAGAGGGTATTCTATCAACATGCTGCACATTCTAGACCAGAAGGCACCTTTTAAGGTGATGGACCTGATAGTAGAGACTATCAAGAGGACGTGCAGCAGACCGTAAGAGGTCGTGTGGGTTTGCTCCGCATATTTAGATGCTCATTAATGCCAAGTTTGGCACGGACACCTACCTGTTGGATAGACCCCACTTGCCACTGCAGCCTGAACACGAAGATAACGAAGTTGTGATGACTGAAGATGCTCCCACATCTGTAGAAGGACATGCTAAGTCTGAAGCTGCCAAACAAGCTAAAGCTGAAAAGGAAGCAGCAGCAAAGCCCAAGAGCGTTGCAGAACAACTTCTTGAAGCCACTCAGAGAATTGAGCTACGCCTGGCCAGCATAGTGCAGTCTCAGGAGAGCCTTGAGAGGATAGTTGAAGATAAGTTCCATGCTCTGGACGTCAAGCTGACTGAAGTGCAGGTCACCGTCAACAAGCTTGAGGCAGACATTGAGGAAGCGAAGAGGGAGAAGGCAGAACTCATGAAGGAGATGGAAGGTGATATGGTCGGGATGACTATGAGCAACTGCGGTGCCACAAAGCCCAGATCACTGCTATTCGGTGGATGAACCAGGGCTACTACATCAGCACCTCCTACAGCTCCGTCGGCCCAAAGACCAGCTCCAAGTATCCACTCCTCCAGCTCCACAGACCTCGCAGAAGCTTTGCAGATGCAGCTATCTCCACTCCATCGGCGCAGACAGAGCCGCCAGAGAGTCCCGAGTGACGATTAGCTCTATACCTTCGAACTTTTTGGTAACTTGTTGCCAAAGGGGGAGAAATTGTATAGATCATAGGGCTTCGAGAGAGAGAGTGCTCGTTTTTGCTCTTTCGTTTGCGGTTTTCCTTGAGATACTTTTGAGTTCCTTAAGACATTTCGTGTGTTTGATACTACGTTTGCTCGATCTTGATGAGTGCTTGATCATACTATGCTTAATGTGTGCTTATTGCTTATCATATTCCATTCATATCTTGTATGATCATTTACTCATGTCTTGGTGATTGGGTGCATGTTATTCATTCTTATCATTTTGTGCGCTCCACCAAGATGTATGTGACATGGAAGAGTAACCCATGATTCTAATCGATTGTGCATTTGCATTCAAGCGCAAATCTTAAATAATGCACAAATTTAGGGGAGCTCTTGCTTATCACATACTTCTCAAAGCGATGTTATTCATTGATTATATCATTTGTCGAAGCTTTGATCTATATGTTGTCATCAATTACCAAAAGGGGAGATTGAAAGTGCAACTAATCCCGGGTGGTTTTGGTAATTAATAACAACATATATATCATTGAACTAATCATTTCTTGAGAATATTTCAGAAAGTTCAATGATATGGGTATGGCAATGACCGATGATGTGGACCCTCAAAATGCTAAGGAAAACATTGGCAAAAGCTCAAGACTCCATTTTGGTTTAGTGATCCAAGATCACATTGAGTCCATAGGAAAGCCAATACTATTAAAAGGGATGAGGTTATGATGATGACTGGTTGCTCTAAGTGCTTAGTGATTTATCTCTCAAACTATCGCAATCTGTCACTCCAACATAAACTCATAAGTAATCTCGGTCCCACCGATTTCAAACTCACCACACCGAGATGAACCACCTCACCATATACCCAAACCCTAAGAATCTCGGATTTTCCGATTCCAAACTCGGTCATACGAAATTGGTGTTGCCAACCTCTTGTAACCTACGTACTCAAATCGGTGTCACCGAGATGAGAAAGTCGGTCCCACCGAGATTGGCAAACCCTAGACTTTGGAAGAATCGGACTAACCGAGATTGTATTTTCGGTCCCACGAAAATCCCAACGTTCACAAGATTTGAACTTTCGGTCGACCGAGTTGTCAACTTGTCCGACCGAGATTGGTCAAATGTGTGTAGCAGTTGGATTTTGTGTGGAGGCTATAAATACCCTCCACCTCCTCTTCATTCGTGGAGAGAGCCATCGAAAGAACTACCACTCCTACCTTACATTTCGAGAAGAAAACTACCTACCCTTGTGTTGAGATCAAGTTACTCCACTCCCACCATATGAAACTTGATTTCTAGCCTTCCCAAGTTGCTTTCCACTCAATCCTTCCTCCACCACAGCCAAATCAGTGAGGAGAGTTGAGTGTTGGGAGATATCATTTGAAGCACAAGAGCAAGGAGTTCATCATCACCAACCCCATCTATTACCTTTTGGAGGTGGTGCCTCCTAGATTGGTTAGGTGTCGCTTGGGAGCCTCCGTCATGATGTGGAGTTGAACCAAGGAGTTTGTAAGGGTAAGGAGATCGCCTACTGTGAAGATCTACCCGAGTAAGGCTAGTCCTCCGTGGCGTAAGCCATGATGGCATAGACAAGGTTGCTTCTTCGTGGACCCTTCGTGGGTGGAGCCCTCCGTGGACTCGCGCAGCCGTTACCCTCCGTGGGTTGAAGTCTCCATCAACGTGGATTGACGATAGCACCACCTATCGGAACCATGAGAAAAAATCTCCGTGTCTCCATTGCGTTTGCTCTTCTCCACCTCTCATTTTCTATACGTGCAATTTACTTTCCGCTGCCACAACTCTAGAATTGCATGTGTAGGGTGATACTTGACTTGGATATCATTGTGAAAACTTGCTAAGAATCTACTCCAATCAAAAGGCGAAACTTTTAAGTTGTCAAGTAGTCTAATCACCCCCCTCTAGACATACTTCCGATCCTACACTGAGTACAGACATAAGTAAACAAGTTTGCCTTAAGAAGGCTAGCACAAAGCTGGGATCTGAGATCGAAAAGAGGCGCAGGCCTCCTGCACAGGATCCTCCTAAACTACTCCCAGTCGTAAATCGGCCAGCACTGCACGTAGTAGTAGGCACCTCTAGTGTAGTAGTCGTCGCGTCGACGGTGGCGTCGCTCCTAGGCTCCAACGTCTGGTTGCGGCATCCGAGAAGAAGAGGAAAACAGGGGAAAAGAGGGAGCAAAGCCACCCGTGAGTACTCATCAAAGTACTCGCAAGCAAGGAGCTACACTACATATGCATGGGTATATGTGTAAGGAGGCCATATCAGTGGACTGAACTGCAGAATGCCAGAATAAGAGGGGGATAGCTAGTCCTATCGAAGACTACGCTTCTGGCAGCCTCCATCTTGCAGCATGTAGAAGAGAGTAGATTGAAGTCCTCCAAGTAGCAACGCATAGCATAATCCTACCCGGCGATCCTCTCCTCGTCGACCTGTTAGAGAGCGATCATCGGGTTGTATCTGGCACTTGGAAGGGTGTGTTTTATTAATATCCGGTTCTAGTTATCATAAGGTCAAGGTACAACTCCGGATCGTCCTTTTACCGAGGGACACGGCTATTCGAATAGATCAACTTCCCTGCAGGGGTGCACCACATAAACCAACACGCTCGATCCCATTTGGCCGGACACACTTTCCTGGGTCATGCCCGGCCTCGGAAGATCAACACGTCACAGCCCCACCTAGGCACAACAGAGAGGTCAGCACGCCGGTCTAAATCCAATGCGCCGACAGTGCGGGGCCCATCGCCCATTGCACACCTGCACGTTGCGAGGGCGGCCGGAAGCAGACCTAGCAACCTCCATTACAAAGGAAGTCACGCTACGCGGTCCAATCCGGCGCGCGCCGCTCCGTCGCTGACGTCAAGAAGGCTTCGGCTGATACCACGACGTCGAGTGCCCATATCTTTCCCGCGTAGTTGGTTAGTGCGTATAGGCCAGTGGCCAGACTCAGATCAAATACCAAGATCTCGTTAAGCGTGTTATTAAGAAGTAACCGTGAACGCCGACCAGGGTCAGGCCCACCTCTCGCCTAGGTGGTCTCAATCTGCCCTGTCGCTCCGCCACAAAGATCAACACAAAGGGCCGCCGGGACAAAGGTCCTTTCAGCCCCCAATCCGAGAATCACTCGCGGGTACTCTTCGAGCTGACCCGACTTTAGTCATCATCTATATAGTATATTATAGTATATACCCGTGATCACCTCCCGAGTGATCACGGCCCGGTAGTATAGCAAGGCAGTCTGACAAGAATGTAGGGCCAATGATGATAAACTAACATCCTATACTAAGCATTTAGGATTGCGGGTAAGGTATCAACAACTGTAGCAACAATGACAGGCTATGCAACAGAATAGGATCAATCGAAACAGTAACATGCTACACAACTCTAATGCAAGCAGTAGAGTGAAGAATAGGCGATATCTGGTGATCAAAGGGGGGGCTTGCCTAGTTGCTCTGGCAAGGAGGGGTCGTCAACTCCGTAGTTGAACTGGGGGTCGCCGACAGTCTCGGGGTCTACCGGAAAGAAGTAACAGAGGGGAGAACACAATAAATAACAGAGCAATCAAAGCATCACAAAGCGTAACATGGCAATACGCGGTGCTAGGTGTGCCCTAACGCGGCAGTAGGTGGTATCGGCGAAAGGGGGAAACATCCGGGAAAGTATCCCCGGTGTTTCGCGTTTTCAGACAGATGAACCGGAGGGGGAAAGTTGCGTGTTTGCTATGCTAGGGATGTGTGGCAGACGAACGGGCTGCGTATCCGGATTCGTCTCGTCGATCTAAGCAACTTTCATGTACAAAGTTTTCCCATCTGAGTTACATATTATTTTATATGAATTTTCAAAGTTTTAATTCATTAGCTAAATTATTTTAATTCGAAAATTAAATAGTTAAATGCTATGGGTACACATAAGTGTACCCAAAGGTGTACACATGGGGCTGACTAGTGGGGACAAGGGGCTGAGTCAGCAGCCTAGTCAGCAGTCAAAGTTTGACCGTTGACTGGTCAACCTGACCAGTAGGTCCCACATGTCATTAACCAGTTGTTTAACAGATTGTTTAAATAGGTTATTTAGGTGGGGTGGGACCCAGAGGTCAGTGAGACATTTTAGTTAATTAATTTTAGTTTGACCCAAATTCCTAAATAGCGCGTACCAGTTTTGCCTTCTAATGGCGCATGGCTGGTGCGCCACTGGCATCACGCCATTAGAATTTTTTTCTAATGGCGCACCACATGTGCGCCATTAGAATCTGAGTATTCTAATGGCGCACTGTGGCGATCGCCATTAGTACGCTTACAAGGCGCCACTATTATCTGCTATACTTACAGTATGACACATGGTAGTGCACCATTAGTAACAACTTTTTAATTCTTTTCTTCTTAATCTCAGGTCACTATTTCACATATGAGATATTCACACATATATATATATACAACAAGCATCCATATAGCAATCATATCCAACACACAAGTTTCATCATATATACATACGTATATAGCCAACACATAGTTAAAATCGTTACAAAAGTTTCACATTGTTCATCCAACACCGTTATCCATCAATTCACAAAAGTTTCACATTGATACAAAATAAAAACACAAATGGAAAAGAAGCACCCCATCCACGCAAGCTTAGTCAATTAAATCAAATCTGCAAAATGATAAACAAGAAGTTAGAAGAAGAAAAGAAGAAGACTAGAAGAATACTAGAAGAGGAAGAACACTAGAAGAAGAATAAGAAGAGTTTTGGAAAAGAAGAAGAATAAGAAGAAGACTATAAGCTTATTATGTAAACTTGATCATTTTGTGCTAACATAAGTTATTTTGGAGCTAACCTATAGGAAACTAAGCATATAAGGTCTAAGTTATTATATTAGAGCCAACTTAGGTAAAATGAAGCTAACCTATGTCATTTTGGAAAAGAAGAAGATTAAGAAAAAGACTATAAGCTTATTATGTAAACTTGATCATTTTGTGCTAACATAAGTTATTTTGGAGCTAACCTATAGGAAACTAAGCATATAAGCTCTAAGTTAGTATATTAGAGCCAACTTAGGTAAAATGAAGCTAACCTATAGGAAACTAAGCATATTAGAGATAACATAGGTAACTAAGTATATATATCATTTTGGATAGCTAACCTATAGGAGATCGACATACACGACAAAGTAGGCGTTCTTCTCCTTCTTCTCCTTCATCTCTCGATCGCCTAGGCGGCGGCGGTGGAGGCAGTGGAGGTAGTGGGATGTAGTCTTCTACCACAATTAGGCGTGGTCATGTCGCCCGGTGTGGGATCGCTGGCGCCACCACCGGTGCGTGGTCATTGTCGAGCACCACCACCATCGCGAGGCCACCTTGAGCACGACCATCGCTAGGTGAACCTCAGCCACCGCATCTCTTGCCCATGGTCAGCCACCACCATCTCTTGCCCTTGGTCACCACCACCGGTGCTAGGTCATCCTCACTGATGCCCATCGTCATGATGCAGCTCCTCATCCTCACTCTGCTCCTCTTCTCCCGCACTCCATCCGGATCATCCTTCTTGTTGTCTATCTTTGGTGCGAATCGCTCTTTGCTTTCGCTATAGCGAGAATCATTGCTACTTCGCTTCTGACCATAGTCATTCTTGCTTTGGCTATAGCTTGATGTCGTTCTTGCTGCTCCTACCTGTCCAAAATGCAACAATGACCGTTAACAATCGATGTGAGACAAAGCCAAATGTAGAGGAATAAGAAGAGGCATAACGCATCGGCATCATCATCGGCGATCGCATGCGACACGTAGTCTTGTTGTACACCTTCACGATGAGCATGTTGGCGTCGTCGTGCGTACTGAAGACAAGGAAGTACCCCATTTGCAGGTCGTGAGGCGCGGTAGAACTTCTCCCACCCACGATACAAGTACATGTGGCCCTTCTTGATCGCATGTTGCACATCCCATTGCTGCGAAACCCGCTGCCGACTGTCGCAGCTTCACATTATTGGCGGATCTTCACCCATCAGCATGTTCATAAAACTGTCGGGCAGCCTCTGCGGTTTGGGAAAATGAGTGATGTAGCAAACAATGATATCATAATGAGATGGGTGAAGGGAGATCTCGTTTTATATACCAGCGTCATGGATGATCTGAAGCCTCAAGTATGATAGTGAAGAACTCGGAAGCATCCAACTCAGATGCGATTGTCGCAGATCGGCGGTGGCTGCTTCCGCCATCTCGATAAGCAGCAGAAGAGACCAATTAGTACCCTTACAACAGATCATAAAACATGCATTAGTCATAGAAGTACACCATATGTCCTATTTTTAGGAAAGTCATGCTAAAATTCACGGAAAATTTCAGCATGACCTTTTGCTGAAAATAGGACATATGGAATGCCCGAATTTGCCGGAGCGGAAGTTAATCGACATTCCGGCAAACTCAAGAACCTCTCGGGTACTGCAAATTCATCACGACACAATGGTCGGAGAAAAAACCCAACAAACTAGCAAGTCTTTCTCAATGTGATCACAAGTAATTCAGAGGCATCACAATAAAGCAACACCCTGCACTAGCCTAAAAACAATATATGCATCTTAATATAACACCATCTCCTAACAGAAATAGTATCCCAGGTTTCCATCTTAATACCACAAAGAATTACATAAAAAAAGCCTTAATGCTAGAGAACATATGAAATACATGCCAACAATATATATGATATAAACTCCAATAATTTTTGAATAAAAACAGTAGCTAAAAACAGTAGCAAGCAAGCAATTCATTTGACTAACTATTTAAAACAGTAGCAATCAAGCTATTTTCATGGCTGTGCATGGCTCACTTGAGATCTTCTTTGAGTGAATAATTTGTTTGAAATATTTTTAGCTAGTCTATAATCCAAAGCCAAGCTCCTTGTCTCTTTATGTAAGCGCTGCTTACATGGCAGCGAAGAATCTTGCATCTTCTGTATAATCAAAAACAAAGCTTACTCCTTGAGGAGTCGAGGTGGTGGAGGCTTGGCGTGGTGTGTTGCGGATGAAGGAGCCGCCCTTCAAGAGCGGACCGGCTGATTGGATGAGCTGGACTGCCGGAGGCTGAGGAAGGTGGCCTTGAGCTGAACCAGCGAGGGGATGGGGGCGTAGAGCAGGGCGTTGACCTTGACCGCCGTCGTCCTACTACGATACTGCCACAACGGAAGGGCGCCACCGTGTCAGCCCACACTGGCCTGTCGTTAACCAGGGAAGGGCGTCCACCAGAGGTGGCCATCCTGCTTCCTGAACGAATGGGAGAGGAAGGAAGCTAGGTTCCCAGTTCATCCCCATGCTCGCAGCCTCACCGAGCAGCCTCAGGCCCGGGTGCCTCTCTGGATCTTCGCGTCCCCGAGCAGGACCTCTGCATCTGTGCCCCGATCCAGCGCCACCGAAGAACCAACTACCGCCACGCCTACTCCTCTTCCTTTCTCCTTCCCTCCCGTGCTCTCTCTACATCTCTCTCAAATCACTCTTTGCTCTCTCGGGATGCAAGCTCGCCACCCCAAATCAACCGCACACCAACGCTAACTTTCTCAACAGACTCATATCATTCGTACTAAGACTAGTAAGTACTATCTCTTATATTCACATCAAGACGGCCTGTATGATGTACCGTCACCTGCTTAAAAATTTTGACCTAGTGGAACAGATCAAGGGGCTGAAGTGCCGGTAAAATGATTCAGGACATATGATAAATGCATAGCATTATTGCAAAACTATCCCTAGCGCTACCCAATCACATTATGCAGCACAACATGATCCTTTGCATCCATCGGAACAAGCTAGTTGAGACCTATGATGTATTGTCCCTTAAAAATAGCAGTAATCATGATTGAAGCTGTGCTCATAGCATTACTGAATTCACCCAAGTGCAGTTGGACATGCACAACAAGCTGCATAAATTCATTCATTTTAAAGCTCTCACCGAGCTCGACCTTGAAGAACACCAGACAGCAATCCGGCTCTCCGAAACCTTGCGAAAGCGCTCAACTCAGACTCGGTGCGGTCCTGCATTCACATTGCACAATGAAAAAGGTTTGTCATCCATGGTTACAGATGCTCAAACAAAATTAAATCTCGCATGGCTTCCCCACTAATCAATCGACATCGCGAGAAAGAGCGCATTTTCTTCAAGTCAATGCCCTTCTAAAGTGTCTGAATTAATTTTCTTCAAATTGCAGCAAATGAGCGCACATCGAGGTTGCCGTTTACCAGTTTTAGCAAGCACATGGAGATGATCCAACAACAAAAAAAAGTCGATCTATCTCCATGGAACCCTAACACCTCAATAACTCCCGCCCCATGCTACCAAAAAATCCCCAACAGCATCCCGAGGAGAACGAGGCGGCGATTCCACGGCCATGGAGGCAGCGGAATCGCCAGATCCATGGCGAGATCCATGCCCGAAACATGTTAAACCTAGCAAAAGAGAAGAAGAGGGCATGGTCGGGAGGGAGGAGAGGAGGAAGAGAGGAGAAGAGAGGCAGAGGGAGGAGGGCAATGAAGATTACGACCACGATGAGGTGGTGGCCGGGCGGAGGCAGCGGATGGCGGAGACAGCGAGCTTGGGGAGGCGGGAGGTCGCGGGCCTCCTCTCCTAGTGGACGTGGGGCCTCCTCTCCTGGTGGACGTGGGGCGGCGCCGAGGCTCCAAGTCTCTGGCGGCTCCGAGGGTTAGGGAGGGAGGCGAGGGAGGCGGCGCTCGCAGCGGGGGCGGGGCTCGGGGGGAGGCGGCGCTCGAGGGGGAGGAAGGGGAGAGGGAGGCGGCGGGGGCACGTGGGCGGCTGCGACTGACGGAGGGGGCGGCGGCGCTCGATGGGGAGGAAGGGGAGAGGGAGGCGGCTGAGGCGGACGGAGGGGGCGGCGGCGTACGGTTGGGGACTGAGGCCACAGTGAGGTGAGTAGGTGGTGTGGGGGGAGGGTTCTAATGGTGCACCTAAACCTAGTGCACCATAAGTACGACTGGTCAGGTTATATACAACCTAACCTATAACTAAACTAAAACAAGCCCACTAGCCCGACTGGTCAGCACGCAGCACACACACTAGGAGGTCCTGGGTTTGATTCCCAGGCTCCCCATTTTTTGTATTTATGCATTTAAAATGTTGTTTGCTATTTATTTTGTTTAAATATGTTCAAACTTGTTTAAATCATAACAGTAATATTTTTTATAAAAATAGTAATAATTTTTTAAAAAATATCATCAAATTTGTTATTTGAAAATATTTATGAATATGAAAAAATATCATCAAATTTATTATTTGAAAATATAATCAAATTTGTTATTTGAAAATATAATCAATTTTTTTTCTTTGCAATTTTAGTTGCATTCATTTGTGACGGTGGAGCGGGCCGGGGATGGTGCGGGGGAGAGGGTGCGGGTGGTCGTCGTCGGCGGTGGATTGGGGACAGTGCGGGCGTAGAATTCGGGCGGCCGGTGGAGCGGGGAGGTGCGGTAGGGCGTCGGCGGTGGAGTTTTTCATCAAATTTATTATTTGAAAATATAATCAAATTTGTTATTTGAAAATATAATCAAATTTGTTTTTTTTCTTTGCAATTTTAGTTGCATTCATTTGTGATGATGGAGGCGGGCGGGGATGGTGCGGGGAGAGGTGCGGGTGGTCGTCGGTGGCGGTGGAGTGGGGGACGGTGCGGGCGGGGGTCGGCGGCGGCGGTGGAGCGGGGAGGTGCGGTGGGACGTCGGCGGTGGAGTTTTTCATCAAATTTATTATTTGAAAATATAATCAAATTTGTTATTTAAAAATATAATCAAATTTGTTTTTTCTTTGCAATTTTAGTTGCATTCATTCGTGATGATGGAGGCGGGCGGGGATGGTCGGGGAGAGGTGCGGGTGGTCGTGTGGCGGTGGAGTGGGGGACGGTGCGGGCGGGGTCGTGGCGGTGGAGCGGGGAGGTGCGTTGGGGCGTCGGCGGTGGAGTGGGGAGGTGCGGGGGGCGGCGGTGGAGTGGGGAGGATGCAGGCAGAGGTCGGCGGTGGAGTGGGAATGGTGTTTTATATACTAATGGCGCCTTGCACTGCAGTGCGCCATTAGTAGTTATAGATAGTAATGGCGCATTACGGACCAGATGCGCCATTAGTATGTATGGGAAAATGAAAAAAAAGTAATTCATACTAGTGGCGCACTCCGTTTACGGTGCGCCATTAGTGTCTTACACACTAATGGCGTACCACAGACAGGTGCGCCATTAGTATATAATAATGGCGCACTGCTTCCCTGGTGCGCCATTAGAATCAATCCTATCTATAGCCCTTTTCCTAGTAGTGCGTGGGGTCCCATAGTCAGTGTGCTAGGGGGTGGGTTATCTGCTAACTAAATGGCAGCCCGACAGTAGTTTTTTGCAGCGCCGCCGGCAGGCGGCCGCCACGGCGGCACTTGGGCGGCGAGGCGGCAAGTGGTCGTGAGGCCCGCGGTGGCGCAGCGCCCGCAGCGGTAGCCATCGCGATGAAAGCACAAGGGGGAGCATGGGGCCAACAGCGGCAGTGTAGACCGTCGTGATCAGTGCGGGGAGGCAGCGCACGACGAGGATGACTCGGGCGCGGGAGCTCGGCGCAGAGGGCGCTTGGGCACGGTGATGGCGTGCTCACCGCGAGCGCTGTGGGTCGTCTAGCATGCGGTGACCGCGGGCGCGGCGTGAAAGAGAAGGGAGAGGCCTAAGGCCTCACCAGCGTTGATGGGGAGAGGCGGCGCCGAGGCTCGTGGCGGCCGGGGGGAAGAGGCCGAGGACCGAGGTCCGGCGAGAGAGGTCGAGTGGCGTTCGGCGGGGCAAGGCGTGGCGGCGCCGGTGAAGACAGTGGGGTGGCTCCGGCGAGGCGTTCAGCGACAGCGTGATCGAGCGAAGGAGCTCGGTGAGGTTGCCTAAGCAGCGATGGCGGGAGGTCCTCAAGCGGTGGCGATGCAGCGCCGGCGACGAGCACGTCGGGTGGCGGGGACCGGCGTCGAGCCCCGATCCAGACCTGGATCAGGGGAGGGGGAGAACAAACGAGTGGGGGGGAGTGGTGGTCGTGGGGCTAGGGTTCGGTGCCCCCAGGGGGTATAGGGAGTGGGGGGTGTGGGGCGGTTCGGCCGGCACGTTCGGGCGGCGGAGGCCAGTGGGCCACTGGCCCAGTAGAGAAGTGTCTGTTGTTTTTGTTTTGTTTTGTTTTCCTTTCATTTGTTTCTTTTTATTTATTTTCCTTTCTGTTTTATTCAATTTAAAATATTTATGCATTTTCTAAAAATGTGTTTACTTCACCATAATTATCTATGCAATATTTGACACGGTCCGAACATTTTTGTTTTAAAGTTGAAAACTTTGTTTGTTTGCCAAAAATTCAAATTTGAATTGAATCGTTTTGAACTAACGAGATTAGCGGCGATGTGGAGGTGACGTGGCGTCATTAGCAGAGGTTACTGTAGCTTGATTATATGGGCGTCACAATTCTCCTCCACTACAAGAAATCTCATCCCGAGATTTAAGAGGGGGACTAAGGGGGGAGGGATTGGGTTACGAAAATTCTAACGAGTGTTCTCGGTCTTGGTTGCTCTTCCTGAAGTAGTTGATCCTCCTCGTTGTTGTCTTTATTTCTCTGCTTTAGGTCATCATGGTGAAGTCGGCATCCTTTTCTTTGGGAACTCCAACGTACTTACAAATAGGTAAGGGGCAGCTTGGCTATGACAGAATGCTTAGGAGGGAAACAATCTGGGTTAACCCATGAACGAGCATAAGATTATCTCTCAAGTTGAACATATAAAATACATCGAGAGTAAGGTATGAAGGTACAATAAGAGGTTCCAAGCGGATAGATAGTTGCTCGAAGTCTGAACCAGAGTGAGAAAGGGGTTTAGAGCAGCGAGAGTAATTATTGTGTCTGATACCAGAATAGAGCACTAGGAAGGTGGTCCGTAAATTAAATACGAAGCCAAGCGTGGGGAATAACCATTAGAAACAGGGTTGTACAGGAGAGTCGGGATTCGATCCTGTGGAACTGTGGGTTATGGGCCCACAATGTGTGTTAAAAGCAGGAAGGGCGGTGACGTCTTGCACGATCATGTAAGTAAGGCATGTGAGAGGATTGTCTGACGGTTATGTCGGCAACAACATTGGTACCAAGGCCGAGGGACGAAGAGAACTATCTTCCCGCTCGTTGAACGATGCGGACCAATAGGCAAAGTTCTCGTCCATCGGTGGTTATCGGAATGTCATCAACAATAATGTGAGGCCTTCCGATGAAATTGTACACCGAGGTGTTTACATAAGCAGAACAATATTATTGCTTAGATCATATAGAAAACCAGAAAAGTTAAACAAAACAATGGAAAGGAAAAGGTGATCTTTAGATTAAACATAACAATGAAAAGGAAAATGTGTTTAATCACATATTTCAAGGGTATATCCTTCCCAAGGGCAAATAGAGCATGATATCCATGACAGGATATAACGTAGAAAACCCTTTAGGAAAGGGAAGAGAAATTACATGACATTACCCATACAACGGGGTTTGGATAATTGATGAAGAGAATTTAGCATTGTGCTTCAAATGCTCTTATTGATGATCGGAGTAGCACAGACATGCTTCGAGATAGCATTGACATGGTCTTCAAGCAAAGGTCGTACTTTGGATATACAAAGGATCCATCAGGAACAACTTGTAGAGTAAGTTTTACAATTTCCTCATGAAAGAATGGGTAACATTGCTAAAGAGGATACTATAACAATAGGTCCTCCGGTCAAGTGTGCTAGGCATGCCATCACCTTACCGGGTCATACAAGGACTAATGTTATAACTCTTGAAAATATGCTCCAACCATCATATCCAACCGAGGTTCAGATCTGATTGGTGTTAGGATACCTCAGACTCAGGATGCCCGAGAAGAAAAGGTGCAAAACAAATTGACGAGATGACATGGCAAGATTCTTGGGAAATGTACAATGGAAGCGAGTTCCGAAACAAGAGTTCCTCATTAAATCAAGGAGAGGAAGAGGAGGTAGCTGATGAACTCAGCGACAATTCACCAAGATTTTCAAAAGATGGATTTCCACAATTATGTGAACATGGAGATATCAATTGTCACATCAAATGATATAATGATGTATGTTCGAGAAAAACATCCACAATTAAACCTTGGTTCACAGGTGCACCCGAAATATGGGATGGGTTGCACGATAAATGTTCGAATGATGATTCAATAAGCCATAGACGTAGAATGAAACTATAGACCAATAACTTCAAAGCAATAGGGTTGCTAGAAGTTTAGAATTTACACATCATAGACCATTTGTCGGTATTCTGGTTAGAAACAACACGAGGACCAAGAAAAGAATGGTGATGTTAATAAGTATCACTTGTATCAAGAATTCTTAAGGGCGGTGAATTTCCCATGACATTCTTGACATAGAAGATAGCAATACTCCAAGGTAGAACATAAAATAAGTTGGGTAGCAAGGATCTCAAGGTACAACACAAAACACGAACAAGTTTGTGTTGGAGGGGAGGCATTAAAGTGGTCGATGACAACACAAATCATCGAGGGAAGGATGGTATTTCTCATCATGAATTCAATTGATATCCAGGAAGGAGTCAAGATGTTGATGATGATCACGACAAATTTTGTCGAGAGGCTCCACGAAGATGTAATCCATCGGCGATGACATCAAGTTAAAGGAATTATGAAGCAAAAGGTTATTGGAACCATGGGTACGACACAAACTTGAAATCAAGCTTATTGTTCAAGGTGAAATGATATGATGAGGAAAATCGACGTAAGCTTAGCTCATCATCGAAAATTGTGCTCTGGGAAGAAAGGACCGGGTAGCATAGTTAAAATTTAGCACAAAATGATATAGCCGATCAGGCTAGGAATGACGTGATGGAGTATTAAACTTCTCATCCACAATGTACTAGGAGTACTGAATCACAGGGGCGATTCGATTCACTAATCGGTGTTCTCGGCTGATGACAACGCAGAACCCGTGGAGTGACTATGACGGGGAAAGGCACTACTTCATCAGAAATGCATAAGATGTAGTGCAATCGGTTGATATCCTCGAGATACTAGGGGGTTAGTACTCGAAGGTAGATCAAAATAGAGGTTGGATGGGTGCATTGATCTGTAGAGGACAAGTGGTTTAACTTGTCCGAGAAATGGAATCAAGTAGAAAATATGGTCGGATCCATGATTGCAAAGGATCAATTCATAGATTCCAAATGATATTATAATAAGGAAATAGTTCTTATTACAAGAAGCTTCCATGATAGGATCTACATTGTGTGCATGGGCATGAACACAAAGTTCAAGGTCGACTCCCACTTCTATATTGCATAACCTTCCATTCACTTCTCGTCCTCGAAGAAGTTGTATGGTAGAAAATTATCCGCTAAACACTAGAAGGGTATGACTTGTCAACACCTTCCGGTTCATACGGTTTTTAAGGAAGGTATAGGTTCAACCCATAAGGGAATCTTAGGAACATATACCACAAACTACAGGAGCAAATAACTCCAGCTCGGAAGTAGAGCATAGTTGACAAAGCAGAAGATACCGATTGTCAAAGACATTATGTATCATGGGAATAACTCACAAGAATTTTTCAATGTGAAGGATACTAACGGATAATAACTTGACAATGGGCTGGCGGTGCTAGCGAAGTTCTTTGTGAGTATATTTACTCAATAAGAGGAGCAAAGGATGCAAATGCGTCGGATTATAGAACATGTGAATAATTCAATGCTTTGGTAACAAAGGTATTATGATTTCCAAAACGAAGGATCAGAAGCAGACGCTCTGATCAAAGATGGATAGTCGAATAGACATAGGGGCATACAATCGATGACAAATTGATTGGTCAAGAACCAGCTCATGTCCGGAGTGACGTATGAGCTGAAGGGAAGAATTCTGTTGCTTGATGATTGCGAGCATTCGCAAACATATCGAATTAATGTACTCAAGATAATAGTGACAAAGGGTGCCGATAAGATTACTAGACTTATGGGATTAACCATAATGCAAGCGAATTTCAACAGCAATAGCATGTTGAGGATTTTCGTAAGATCAAATAGTATTTCGAAGAATTTTATGAAACACATGAACAACAGGGGATGACGAATCCTCGACAGGTGTGAGGTATTATCCGTAGGGGTATTCATGCGGCAAAGAATTGCAAAGCAGTAAGCTCAAAGGATTCTCGGAACAACGGAGGGCAGTTCGTTGCACCTTGTAATAACAAGATCAATGGGATTGAATGTAAGAATGGCAGATGTATGCAGTTATCCATAAGGATATAACAGTGGTAGGGAATTTGCAAAAGTGATGGGCACAAGTGTCGTGGGAGAACATCGTAGAGTATCTTCAGAATCTTCAGGTGCACCAGGCGGTCATTGGTAACACGGGGCTCTCCGGGTGGAAGTGATCACAAGATCCTAATGTTAGAGTTAGCAAAATTCATTTAACCCAAATAGAAGAGAGATCAGAGTCCTAGAGCATAGACGAGGAGTAAAAGATCCTAATACCACCCAATAGCGACGTGGACCCGTAAGCCGCACAACCATGTTAGTAAAAGTTTTTCAATGACTAGACTCGACTTCGGCCAAGGAGTGTGGAAGGGGGATTCCTACAGGTAGTCGGCTCTAATACCAACTTGTGACGCCCCCGATTCAATCGTACACTAATCATGCACACAAAAGTGTACGATCAAGATCAGGGATTCATGGGAAGATATCACAACACAACTCTAATAACATAAATAAGTTATACAAGCATCATAATACAAGCCAGGGGCCTCGAGGGCTCGAATACAAGTGCTCGATCATAGACGAGTCAGCGGAAGCAACAATATATGAGTACAGACATAAGTAAACAAGTTTTCCTTAAGAAGGCTAGCACAAACTGGGATACAGATCGAAGAGGCGCATGCCTCCTGCAGGATCCTCCTAAACTACTCACAGTGGTCGTCGTCGTGACTGCACGTAGTAGTAGGCACCTCCAGTGTAGTAGTCGTCATCGACGGTGGCGTCTGGCTCCTGGGCTCCAACGTCTAGTTGCGACATCCGAGAAGAAGAGGAAAACGGGGGGAAAAGGGGGAGCAAAGCAACCATGAGTACTCATCCAAAGTACTCGCAAGCAAGGAGCTACACTACATATGCATGGGTATATGTGTAAGGAAGCCATATGTGTGGACTGAGCTGCAGAATGCCAGAATAAGAGGGGGATAGCTAGTCCTATTGAAGACTACGCTTCTGGCAGCCTCCGTCTTGCAGCATGTAGAAGAGAGTAGATTGAAGTCCTCCAAGTAGCAACGCATAGCATAATCCTACCCGACGATCCTCTCCTCGTCGCCCTGTTAGAGAGCCATCACCGGGTTGTATCTGGCACTTGGAAGGTGTGTTTTATTAAGTATCCGGTTCTAGTTATCATAAGGTCAAGGTACAACTCCGGGTCGTCCTTTTACCGAGGGACACAGCTATTCGAATAGATCAACTTCCCTGCAGGGGTGCACCACATAACCCAACACGCTCGATCCCATTTGGCCGGACACACTTTCCTGGGTCATGGCCGGCTCGGAAGATCAACACGTCGCATCCCCACCTAGGCACAACAGATAGGTCAGCACGCCGGTCTAAATCCTATCTTGCGCGCAGGGGTCTGGGCCCATCGCCCATTGCACACTTGCACGTTGCGAGGGCGGCCGGAAGCAGACCTAGCAACATCCATTACAAAGGAAGTCACGTTACACGGTCCAATCCGGCGCGCGCCGCTCCGTCGCTGACGTCAAGAAGGCTTCGGCTGATACCACGATGTCGACCGCCCATATCTTTCCCGTGTAGTTGGTTAGTGCGTATAGGCCAGTGGCCAGACTCAGATCAAATACCAAGATCTCATTAAGCGTGTTATTATGAAGTAACCGTGCACGCCGACCAGGGTCAGGCCCACCTCTCGCCTAGGTGGTCTCAACCTGCCCTGTCGCTCCGCCACAAAGATCCACACAGAGGACCGTCGGGACAAAGGTCCTTTCAGCCCCCAATCCGTGAATCACTCGCGGGTACTCTTCGAGCTGACCCGACTTTAGTCATCATCTGTATAGTATATGTATAGTATATACCCGTGATCACCTCCCGAGTAATCACGGCCCGGTAGTATAGCAAGGCAGATTGACAAGAATGTAGGGCCAATGATGATAAACTAGCATCCTATACTAAGCATTTAGGATTGCGGGTAAGGTATCAACAACTGTAGCAACAATAACAGGGTATGCAACAGAATAGGATCAATCGAAACAATAACATGCTACACAACTCTAATGCAAGCAGTAGAGTGAAGAATAGGCGATATCTGGTGATCAAAGGGGGGGGGCTTGCCTAGTTGCTCTGGCAAGAAGGAGGGGTCGTCAACTCCGTAGTCGAACTGGGGGTCGCCGGCAGTCTCGGGGTCTACCGGAAAGAAGTAATGGAGGAGGGAACACAATAAATAACAGAGCAACCAAAGCATCACAAAGCCTAACATGGCAATACGTGGTGCTAGGTGTGCCCTAGCGCGGCAGTAGGTGGTACCGGCGAAAGGGGGAAACATCCGGGAAAGTATCCCCGGTGTTTCGCGTTTTCAGACAGATGAACCGGAGGGGGAAATTTGCGTGTTTGCTATGCTAGGGATGTGTGGCGGACAAACGGGCTGCGTATCCGGATTCGTCTCGTCGATCTGAGCAACTTTCATGTACAAAGTTTTCCCATCTGAGTTACAGAATATTTTATATGAATTTTCAAAGTTTTAATTCATTAGCTAAATTATTTTAATTCGAAAATTAAATAGTTAAATGCTATGGGTACACATAAGTGTACCCAGAGGTGTACACATGGGGCTGACTAGTGGGGACAAGGGGCTGAGTCAGCAGCCTAGTCAGCAGTCAAAGTTTGACCGTTGACTGGTCAACCTGACCAGTAGGTCCCACATGTCATTAACCAGTTGTTTAACAGATTGTTTAAATAGGTTATTTAGGTGGGGTGGGACACAGAGGTCAGTGAGACATTTTAGTTAATTAATTTTAGTTCGACCCAAACTCCTAATTAGTGCGTGGGGGTCCCATAGTCAGTGTGCTAGGGGGTGGGTTATCTGCTAACTAAATGGCAGGCCCCATGAGGGAGTCCTGGACTAGGGGGTGTCCGGACAGCCGGACTATCAATATCCGCCGGACTCCAAGAGTACGAAGATACAAGATTGAAGACTCCGGCTCGTGTCCGGATGGTACTTTCCTTGGCGTGGAAGGCAAGCTTGGCAATACGGATATGTAGATCTCCTACCATTGTAACCGACTCTGTGTAACCCTTGCCTCCTCCGGTGTCTATATAAACCGGAGGGCTTTAGTCCGTAGGACAACATACATCTCAACAATCATACCATAGGCTAGCTTCTAGGGTTTAGCCTCCTTGATCTCGTGGTAGATCCACTCTTGTACTACCCATATCATCAATATTAATCAAGCGGGACGAGGGTTTTACCTCCATCGAGAGGGCCGAACACAGGTAAAAGCATTGTGTCCCTTGTCTCCTATTACCATCTGCCTAGGCGCTGCGATTCGGGACCCCCTACCGAGATCCACGGTTTTGACACCGACATTGGTGCTTTCATTGAGAGTTCTTACGTATGCGTCACCGATAGGCTTGATGGCATCTTCAATCAACAACGCTGTCGGTGAGACTTTTCTCCCGGACAGATCTTCAGATTCGGCGGCTTTGCTGCTGCGGGCGATTCTCTTGGCCATCTGGAGCAGATCGAAGCTCGCCCCGGCGTCGAGTCAGATTTGGAAGCTTAGACTTCACGGCCGATGTCGTGGAGACTTGATCTTCGACGGACTCGAGCCACGGCCGAGTGTGCGCCTTTGTGACGATGGGCGCGATCTAGCTCTGCTGCGAGCAGTGCCTTGGTGGCGCTGCGGATCAGCTTGACCATGGCCCGGAGCCGATCGCCCGGATCGAGGCGGTGGATAGACGCCGCCACAGGGGCTTCAACATCCGCGGCGATGGGCGAACACCAATCTTGTCCCCATGAAACTTCGTGATTCCGGCGCGGACTCCTTGCGGACTCGAACCTCCGCGCCCCTTCAATCGATCCAGATTGGGTGCGGTTATGGAATTCACCGCGCGGACATATTCCAACACTACGCCTTTTGGCGATATCCTGAATTCATTAAAGCATCTCTCGTTATCGGAGAGTCTGGCGGACTATGGCGGGGCGGTTGGAAGCTCAGACGGCGAAGAAATTCAGCGCCCACCCACCACCCACTTTGTAGCCAGCGCCGAGATTTAACCGACATGCTGAACTTCGACTCCCCGACATCGGCGCTATGGGCGATGATGCGGAGCGAAGCAGGAACCAGCGCCTCTGAGGCCTTTGGAAGGCCACCTCGTCATATAGCGTATACATGGTGGACACCCCAAAAAGCGAGGATGGCGAAGAAGCGTGAGGCAGATTCCCTAAAGAAGCAGCCCAAACGCCCGGCGTCGTGGCGCCGCTCTAAATCCGCCACAGCAAGAATGGAGATTCCGGCACGGGAGATAGTAATACTCGGAGAGTGCCGAAGACAATCCCCTCCGGCAAGACTCGGTAGCAGGAGGATCGAAGCAAGCCCCCACGAGGCGGCGGGCGAAGGGTTGAGGATGATAACTATATGCCTCCCTCCGAAGGCAAGCAAGCCTCAGCGATGATGAGTTTGTCGTACTGAGGATCCCGTCGAGCAGAGGCGCTTCAAGCGCAGGCTTATCGCCACGACAAACAGCCTAAAGAAAAAGCAGCAACAACTTCAAGCTGATCAAGACCTCTTGGCCGACCGGACGGACCGAGGTCCTCATGACGAAGAGTATAAACTCAAGCGTCCCTCCAAAAGTTACCCAAGGCGCAAGCTGCTCCCCGATTAGAGGAGGAAGCATACATACCTCCATCACCAGCGACGATATGGCTGACCGACCACCCGTGGTCGTGGTGGAGAGCATCGAGCCGCCAGCCAAAACCATACCCGGCATCGCTCCAAAAGTACGAAGCCAAGAGGAAGCGGACTTGCAAGACATATTGGAGGACAAAGCAAGGCAATCCAGATCCATCTATGGATCGCTGGCGCCCACGACCCACGCGAATACCGTCGCGCGGATACAATAACCCGGCCGGGCGAACACAGAGACAGCGCTCTCTCGAGCTGCGTCGCGATATCGCTCATCTGAGGCGCGCACACCCGTTATGCTTCAGCGGCGAAGTAATGGATCATCAGATCCCGAAGGGTTCAAACCCGTGAACATCGAATCTTACGATGGCACAACAAAACCCGCGGTGTGGATCAAAGACTATCTTCTCCACATCCATATGGCCCATGGCGGCAATCTCCACGCCATCAAATACCTCCCACTCAAGCTTAAAGGACCAGCTCGGCATTGGCTTAACAGCTTGCCGCTTGAGTCAATTGGGTGTTGGGAAGACACAGGCCGCATTCTGGATAACTTCCAAGGCACATATGCGACCACCGAGACGCCGATGACCTAAGCCACATCATTCATCGGCCGGACAAATCGGCGGACAATTACGGACACGGTTCTTGACGAAGAAAAATCAAATCGTCATTGTCCGGATCACGAGGCCCTTGCAGCCTTCAAACATAACATCCGGGACGAATGGCTAGCCCGGCACAGGGCAGGAAAAGCGAAATCCATGGCAGCCCTCACATCTTTAATGACCCGCTTTTGCGTGGGAGAGGACAGTGGCTAGCCCGCAGCAACAATCTCCGTAAAAACTCGGCAGTCCGGATACCAAGGACAACAATGGCAGAGTCACGGCGAAACAAAACAAAGCGCCGCGTGCTTGGCGATGATAAGGAGGATCTGGTAGTCAATGCGGATTCGAGGCTCTAAACCTGGTCGTGGAAGAAGCCATTCAAAAGAACCACTCGGGTCCGTCCAATCTGGACCGAATACTCGACCGCTTATGCGGATACATGGCACCTGAAAAGCCAGCTAACCACACCAATAGAGATTGCTGGGTGTTCAAGCAGGCCGCAAGTTAATTGCGAAAACAATGACAAGGGGCTAAATAGCGACGACGAGGAAGAGACCCGCCGCCCGAACAATAGAGGACGAAGGGTTTTCCCCACAAGTGCGGACGGTGAATATGATATCTGCGACCCACATACCCAAGAGGAGAGAAAGCGCGCACTAAGGGGCGTCACGCGATGGAGCGGTCGCCCCAAAGTTCAATCCATGGTCATCTTGTCCGATCACTTTCGATCGAAGAGACCATCCGACCAGCATCGCCATGGCGGATTCGCCGCGTGGTTTTAGACCCAATCGTCGATGGATTTCACCTCACGAGAGTCGATGGGCGGCGGCGTAACTGAACCTGCTTTATCGGGATACACGGTCGCAAAATGGGCATAGACCCATCGAGATTAAACCTACAAAGACAACCTTTAAAGGTGTCATCCAGGAGTGGAAGCCAAGCTGTCAGGCTCGGTCCTGCTGGAAGTGGTATTGGATCCCGGATAATTTCGAAGCGAAGAGTTAATCTTGACATAGTCTGTTTGCGGCGGCTATCACGCTCTGCTCGGACGAACCGCATTTGCAAAATTCAGCGGTGCCGCATTATGCATACCTAAAGCTCAAGATGCGAGGCCCTCGTGGAGTCATCACGGTCAGCGGGAATACGGGCGCTCCCTCGAGCGGAGGAACATCTGCGGCTCTCGCGGAAATCTGAGCAGCCTTCTAAGGCAATTCTCAAGTCCGGCGGTTAAAGGCGGACACATCAAGCGCCCGAGCAATGCCAACCAAGACCACTGGCGCGATCGAGCCGCAGCGTAGCAATGCGGCCCCAACCCTCGCCCGCGCATGATCGCAAGAATAACACTCCGCGTACATCATTACGCTTTGGAGATACCATGGGCGCAGGGAATGGGGCACGGTCACAATGGACCCAGAGTGCGGCTAGACCACACCAGGGGCTCACAAGTGTGCCCCCCTTTTTTTATTTTATTTTTCTTCTTCTATGTACACAGGACTCTGTTAACCAGAAGCCCTGTCCGGTGGCGAACCTGCCGAACTCATGATACAACAGTCAGGGACCAAAGAAGGCCGCGACGAACATTCAGGTGGTCTCAATTACGAGCATTAAATTTGATTATATACACCAAGTCTGCAGCTCATCCCTGGAGGGGGACATGTTTATTTAGTCCAAATCCCTTGCTTGCTGCACTATTCGTATCAGTCCGACCTACTATCAGACTTTCTTTCATAAATAATGCAGCACTTTTTTATTGCGATTGCGTTATCTTTTATATATATGTTCATTATATGACATCTTGCACCCGTATATTTTTAGTGCGGCCGAATCGCCGAGGGCTACATTTCCCCACATTATGGTGTGATTAAGTCGAACACTTTCACAAGTCGGCACCGAACTTATATCATTATATGAATCGGCTCTGAATCATGTCTTGGGTCAATAGTTGGGTTTGCCGGCTCCCATGTTTTGGTGCCTTACGTTCCGTTCCGTCGGCTAAGGTAGACTGGGAGAACCACTGCGATTGCGCCCGGTTGAGCGGGCTAACACCTCGATGGAAAGCTAAAACTGGCGGCATGATAAGGCGAGAGACTGGTCGCTGTTCGAGAGGTTTTTTCGGGTCCTTAAAGACTCACGCCGCTTCGAGCGAAGTTCCGAACGATGTCCGAAGAAGGCGTGGATAGCGCCCCGGATTCGGTCTTCCGAATACCAGGGGCTTCGCCGAAATTTCAAATTATAGAATTCTATGGCTAAGTGTGAGTGTTCAAGCATTATAAGTCCGGTTGCCTCGTTCGTTGTGTTAAGCGCCTCCCTCGATGGACCCAACAATGGGAACAAGAGTGCTCATGTTTATCCCGAACACCCCCCACTTTCGCGGCTTGGGGCTGAAGCCAACGACTTGCCATCTCTCAGATTTTATAAACGGCCGCACAGAAGGTAATATTTTAAATTAAACAAGCATTGCTCATGGCGCATATGAACGAAGTTTTCAGCACACAAGATAAATATACAGCGAGTTCACTCAAAATTACATTTAGGAGCACTCATACGCAATATCGCGAGCTCCCTTGAGGACAATCTTATAGTACTTCTCCGCGTGCGATACTCCTTGCCCGGCGGTGGGTCCGTGAAGCTTCTCGCGTCAATTTGCCCCATTGCACCTTTATGCGGGCAAGGGTCCGGCAGCGCCTTCAATACAAGCGGGCGCTTGACTACATCAACTTTGGGGCATGCATCCACCAGCCGCCGCGACTAGGCCAAATTAGCTCCAGGCATGGCACATCCGAGCCACAACCGACTATGAGGCCCTTCATGGCCTCCTCGGCTACCTTGTGGAGTTCGACCAGCTGCTTACGCTGGTGGCTTGAAAGCACGGATGGCGGCCTCGGCATCTTGAGACCGAAGACCTTCTCCGTCGAGCCCCCCTCCTGCCACGATAGAATCTGGCGGCATCGGGCGACTTCTGGCAGATCTGCAAGCGCCCTAGAGAGCTCGAGGTCGGGTAAGTGTCGGGTAGTTCACATTAACATTCCTACTTTGCATGAGAAATGCCTTACCCGCCGCTATCTTCTTTATGTCCTCAACCTCCTGAAGGGCCTTACGGGCCTCGGCCTTGGCAGACTTGGCACTTTCGAGGCGAGGCAAGCTCGGACTCTCGAGTCTTGAGTCGCTCAAACTCTCATGCTTTTCCATGAGAGCCTGGAGCTCTTGCCGAACTTCCACCACCCGTGCCTCTTGCTTTTCTCGCTCAGCCCGTTCCGTGGCCGCATTGCGTTCAGCCGCGGACACGGCATCCTTCAGGGCTGCCACCTTATTAGTGGCCCCTGCAATACACATATTATCCTTCTTAATTTTATTTGCAACCAAAATCCTTTTCTGTAAGGTACTTATTCAAAGAGGTGTTACTCACCTTCTTTTTCCTCGAGCTACTTCTTCGCATGGCGAGCTCTTGCTCGGACCGCTCGAGGTCCTTCTTCAACATCGACCTCCGCCCGATAAAGCGGCGGAGGCAGCTGCGCAACTGCAAACCCATATTGACATATTTTTAGCAACCCAGCGCATATCTTGTTAGATCCTCGGTCCGGCTTTTCTTTCGAACACCAAAGCGAGCATCGGACTCTTGTCTATGTGGTATTACATTACATAATTTTAACTTCTTACCTCAAAGCACTGTTAGAAGGCTGCTGCGAGCTTCGGTCAGCCCGCTCTTAGCGAAGTGAACCTTCTCAATCACCGCACTCATGATAGTGCGGTGTTCTTCCTCGATGGAGCGCGATTAAGCGCCTCCAACAGGTTATCCGGCGCCTCCGATTGGGCAGAGGCCGCGGCGTCATAATCTGCCCTTCTTTGAAGGGCGCTTGCGGACTCTGGAACCACTGCGGGTTCGATGTAGAGTCCGCACGAAGTCGGAGGTCGCGCTGGCGGCGCCTCGAGCCTCCTCTGATGGGTCCCTCTTTGGGATCCCACCTCGGCGTCCTCGTCGGCGCGTGGGGTAGAGGCAGTCGGGATGGAATTCACATCCGACGAGGCCAATGACCCGCTCGATGAGTCGGGGAGATCATCCTTGGCCGGACTACGGACAGAAATGCGGTGTTAGAAGGATACTACGCGACATGAAAGGAACGACATATAAATGATCCGGATACTTACGATCCTGCCGGACGCCTGGCCCTTGGAGGCCACTCATCCTCGCCAACGTTGATGTTGGCGAAACTGTCCAGGGGGATAGTTCTCCCCCTCTTGGACCCTTCGGCCTCCCCGATTGGGGAAGCCTTCCTCTTCTTCTCTCCCTCCTCCGGGAGAGAATACTCCTCCTCCTCGTCTTCAGGGGAGGAGTCCTCGTCGTTGTCAGACGCCTGATTGCGGGAACTCTTTCGAGTCCCCGCGGCCACCTTCTTGGCCTTCTTCTCCGGCACCACGTGCGGTGCCGGAACCAGCAGCCCTTTTAAGCGGGCGTCCACTGGGTCTTCTGGCATGGGAGCCGGGCTGATGAGCAGCTTGGCCTTCTCCATCCATTCCTGTCAAAGGAAGAGGCAGAATGAAACCTCACTAGAGTCAATCTAATTATCACATGTGTCCCGTAATGGGGTTGAATCACTTACCTCGTCAGTTGGACACTGCAAGCTGAATCCGCGATCTTCCGTTGCGGATGCGGGGGCTTCGGCGCCCTTGAACAGCACCCTCCAGGCGCCTTCGCATGTTGTATCGAAGAGCTCGCTTAGTGCCTGGTGCTGTTCCGGATTGAACTCCCATAAATTGAATGCCCGTTCTTGGCATGGGAGGATCCGCCGGATGAGCATGACTTGGACCACATCGACGAGCCTGAGCCTATTGCTCACCATCTTCTTGATGCAGGCTCGGAGTCCCGTCACCTCCACCGGATTGCTCCACTGCAAGCCCTTCTCTTTCCAGGAGGTGAGCTGCGTGGGGATACCAGATCTAAACTCGGGGGCCGCCGCCCATGTGGGTTTGCGCGGCTCGGTGATGTAGAACCACCCCAATTGCCACCCCTTGGCCGGAGTCCATGAAGGTCCCTTGAGCCAAGGGGCGTTGGGCGGTTGCCCAACATGGCGCCTCCGCATTCGCTTGCATGCCCTTCACAACCTTTGGCAGCGTTGAAGGTCTTGAGCCACAGGCGAAGTGGGGCTGGATGCAGAGGAAGGCCTCGCACCTGACGATAAACGCCGAGATGTTGAGGATGAAGTTGGCGCGGATCGTGGAAATCCGGGCCGTAGTAAAACATGAGCCCCGGACAAATGGATGGGCGGAAAGCCCAGTCCGCGGAGGAAGTGGGGAGGAAGGCGACCCTCTCATGAGGCCGGGGTAGGGATGAGCTGCCCTCGTCGGGCGGCTGATGCGCTATATTGCGGAAAGGTATCCGGCGCCAAGCAGCTTGGTGATGTCCTCCTCCTAAGCGGTGGAGGCCAACCATTTACCTCCGCTCCGGACATATTCGGAGAAGGTCGGCGAGATCTTGTGAGCTCGGCGTTGGAGCTTGAGTTCGAGGATGGATAAGCAAAGGAGGAAGAAGGCATAGGTGAGAAGGTGAATCCTTATGCCTTATATATAGGCGGACAAAGCTATGCGTCCCCTGCCGGCCTGGTAAAACTCGCTTATCTCCCAAGCTCCACCATCAATGGCGCGGTTGGGTTACCCACGCACGTATTGATGAGGATCCCGGAATAAGGGGAACATGATCTCTGCTTGACAAGGCGTGCCAAGAAACGCTTCGCTAAGCGTCTTTGAGGTGGTATAGTAAAAACGATTCAAACAAAGGCTTGGTAGCGGTGTGATGTCACGCCGCATAATACGTCGGCAGATTGAACTAAGTGTACATTTTATTCTCTCTACGGTGGAATGTGGAAATTATTTTGCGAGCGGACATTATCTGGTGTTCATGATCTTCTCTGGATTATTCAAGGGAGGAACCCGCCTTGCAATGCCGAACATTATCTTGCGCGGACTTATCGTCATTGAAGACTGGTTCGAGGGCTCTTGAGGAGTCTGGACTAGGGGTGTCGAGACAGCGGACTATCAATATCCGCGGACTCCAAGACTACGAAGATACAAGATTGAAGACTCGGCTCGTGTCCGGATGGTACTTTCCTTGGCGTGGAAGGCAAGCTTGGCAATCTGGATATGTAGATCTCCTACCATTGTAACCGACTACTGTGTAACCCTAGCCTCCTCCGGTGTCTATATAAACCGGAGGGCTTTAGTCCGTGGGACAACATACATCTCAACAATCATACCATAGGCTAGCTTCTAGGGTTTAGCCTCCTTGATCTCGTGGTAGATCCACTCTTGTACTACCCATATCATCAATATTAATCAAGCGGGGCGTGGGTTTTACCTCCATCGAGAGGGCCGAACACAGGTAAAAGCATTGTGTCCCTTGTCTCTGTTACCATCCGCCTAGGCGCACATTCGGGACCCCCTACCGAGATCCGCGGTTTGACACCGACACCCGACAGGGATTTTGCACACGCCGGCGCAGCGGCGCCGCCGCAACGGCACTTGGCTGGCAGGCAGAGGCGGCAGTGGTCGTAGGCCACGGTGGCGCAGCGCCCGCAGCGGTAGCCATCGCAGTAGAGCAGCAAAATGGGGAGCATGGGGCCAACAGCGGCAGTGTAGACCGTCGTGATCGGTGCGGGGAGGCAGCGCACGACAAGGATGACTCAGACGCGGGGAGCTCGGCGCAGGGGGCGCGCGGGGCACGGTGAGCGCGTGCTCACTGCGGGCGCGCTTGTGGGTCGTCTAGCGTGTTGTGACCGTGAGCGAGGCGTGGGGCAGAGAAGGGGAGAGGCCCAGGGCCTCACCAGCGTTGATGTGGAAGGCGCCAAGGCTTCTTGGCGGCGGCGGGAAGATGCCGAGATCGAGGTCCGCGCGAGAGAAGTCGAGTGGCGTTCGACGCGGGGCAAGGCGTGGCGACGCCGGCGAAGACGGTGGGGCGGCTCCGGCGAGGTGGCGTTCCGACGACGGCGGGGTCAAGGCGGAGGAGCTCCGGTGAGGTTGCCCCAACAAACGGCGATGGCGGGGAGGTCCTCCAAGCGGTGGCGATGCGGCGTCGCGACCAGCACGTCGGGCGGCGGGGACTGGCGTCGAGCCCCGATCCAGATCTGGATCGGGGAAGGGGGAGAACGAACGAGTGGGGGGGGGAGTGGTGGTCGTGGGGCTAGGGTTCGGTGCCCCGGTATAGGGAGTGGGGGTGTGGGCGGTTGGGCGGCCCGTTGAGTGATGGAGGCCAGTGGGCCACTTGGCCCGGACGCAGAGGTCTCTTGTTTTTGTTTTGTTTTGTTTTCCTTTCATTTGTTTCTTTTTATTTATTTTCCTTTCTGTTTTATTCAATTTAAAATATGTATGCATTTTCTAAAAATGTGTTTACTTCACCATAATTATCTATGCAATATTTGACACGGTCTAAACATTTTTGTTTTAAAGTTGAAAACTTTGTTTGTTTGCCAAAAATTCAAATTTGAATTCGAATCATTTTGAACTAACGCGAGATTAGCAACAGTAATGGAGGTGACGTGGCGTCATTAGTAGAGGTTACTGTAGCTTGATTATCCGAGCGTCACAAATTTGACCTAAAGGCGTTGCTGTTCGTGACCATCAATGATTGGCCTGCTCTCAGTAACCTTTCAGGACAGACAAACAAGGGATACCACGGATGCACGCACTGTTTGGATGATACCGACAATATATATTTGGAGAGTTGTAGGAAGAATGTGTACCTGGGACATCGTCGATTTCTTATGAGCAGGCATCCCGTAAGAAAGAAAGGCAAGCATTTCAAAGGTGAGGTGGATCACCGGACAAAGCCTCACCACCGTACTGGTGCTGATGTACATGATATGGTCAAGGATTTGAAGGTAATCTTTGGAAAGGGTCCTGGCGGACAACCTGTTCCGAAGAACGCTGACGGACGCGCACCCATGTGGAATAAGAAATCTATATTTTGGGACCTGCCATATTGGAAAGACCTAGAGGTCCGCTCTGCAATCGACGTGATGCACGTGACGAAGAATCTTTGCGTGACCCTGCTTGGCTTTTTGGGCGTGTATGGGAAGACAAAAGATACACCAGAGGCATGGGAGGACCAACAACGTATGCACGAAAAAGACGGCATACATCAGGGTAAGGCCAGCTATGCTCTTACCAAAGAAGAGAAGGAAATCTTCTTTGAATGCCTGCTCAGCATGAAGGTACCGTCTGGCTTCTCGTCGAATATAAAGGGAATAATAAATATGACAGAGAAAAAGTTCCAGAACCTAAATTCTCATGACTGCCACGTGATTATGACACAACTCCTTCCGGTTGCATTGAGGGGGCTTCTACCGGAAAACGTTCGATTAGCCATTGTGAAGCTATGTGCATTCCTCAATGCAATATCTCAGAAGGTAATCGATCCAGAAATCATACCAAGGTTACAGAATGATTTGGCGCAATGTCTTGTCAGTTTCGAGTTGGTGTTCCCACCATCCTCCTTCAACATCATGACGCACGTCCTAGTTCACCTTTGCAAAGAGATTAAGGTTTTGGGTCCTGTATTTCTAGACAATATGTTCCCCTTTGAGAGGTTCATGGGAGTCTTGAATAAATATGTTCATAACCGTGCTAGGCCAGAAGGAAGCATCTCGAAGGGCCATGAAAATGAGGAGGTCATTGAAATTTGTATTGACTTTATTCCTAACCTTAAGTCGATTGGTGTTCCTGAATTGTGGCATAAGGGCAGACTGGATGGAAAAGGTACGCTAGGAGGGCATCAAATAATATGTATGGACGGGCATTCTCTCACTGAAGCACACTACACAGTTCTACAGAATTCCGCCTTGGTGGCTTCGTATATGGAGGAACACAAGAATTTTCTACACTCCAAACACCGGAGAAGTCTCGTATTTGGATTACATGCGAACAAACAAGGACTTTCACGGTTGGTTGCGTAAACGTGCCCTGAATGATGGTGATATTCAAAATGACTGTACTCGCTGTCCCAGATACCATCTTGAATATAATGACTTTCAAAGGGTACCGGATAAATGGGAATACATTTTAAACGATCGCCCAAGATAAGAAGAGCACCAACCAAAACAGTGGTGTCCGCTTTGATGCAACAACCAACACGGGAAAGGAAACATATTATGGTTACATAGAGGACATATGAGAACTAACTATGGAGGTGATTTGAAGGTCCCTTTGTTTCGGTGCAAATGGGTCAATATGACACGAGGCGGGGTAACGGAAAACCCGCAGTACGGAATGACAATAGTGGATCTCAACAATCTTGCATATGCAGACGAACCATTCGTCCTAGCCAATGATGTGGCGCAGGTTTTTTATGTGAAAGACATGTCTACCAGGCTGAGAAAAAGAAAAGATAAGGAATCGAATGGATCATACGACGAGCCAAAGCGCCAAATAGTTCTTTCAGGAAAAAGAAACATCGTGGGAGTGGATGACAAGACAGACATGTCAGAAGATTATGAAAAGTTTGATGAAATTGCTCCATTGACAGTGAATATTGACCCGAGCATCCAGTTAAATGATGAAGATTTTCCATGGCTACGGTGCAAAGGGACACACGCAAAGAAAAAGTTTCACACCCAAAGATCTGGGATGTGATCGGCTTCACTATCATCACTTTCTTTTGTGTTTCACACCCAGGAGGGAATCTCTGTAATAGTTAGGGTAGTTATGTGTTTTGGCATTTCAAACGCGAAGAAATTTTATGTGCAAACAAATTCTTTCATGCATTTACTGATTTTTTCTAGCTAAATGACTCTGAAATTGAAAATCATTTCAAATGAACTCAGAAAATGTTGAAAGTTGGCATGGTATCATAATTTCATCCAAATAGCATGTGCAAAAAAGTAGAGATTCTGACAAAAAGCGGATGCACCGTGTACAAAATGGACAATCTCTTTCGAGGTATCAGGGTTTCCGATGAAAATTCATCTGTTACAAAGGCATTTCATTTTTTAAATAACCTAAGCATTACCAAATTGAATATAATGATAAAACACACTAATATTAAACATAAGAAAAAAGAATAACTGAAAAATCTGTTTTCAAAGTTAAGTTATTCACAAACTAGTGATTCACACAAATTTCAAATAATTCAAAATTTAAACTATTCAAATTTGAAAACTACCGGCACTAACAGAAAGTTTGTAAGTTTTTGTACCTAAAGCAAAAATATTCACAAAGAAACTCTAAATACAGCAAAAAAACAACTCAAAAATAAATAAAACAAAAATAAATAAAGCAAAAAAAAAATAAGAAAATAAAAAGCCCGCCTACTGGGCCAAGAGGCCTGCATACGACTAGAAACACAACCTTTTGTTGGGCCAGGATGCAGGCCCGCAAAGGCCTAGTAGGCCCACAGGACAGGACAGAACAGGTAGGCCCAGTAGGCCTGCTTAGGAGAGGAGCTCGAGAGAGCTACCGCACTGGGGCTTATAAACCAGTGCGGTAGCCCCTCGACTAGCGAGGTGGGACTAAACTTGCCGCACCGCACTGCGCCAGCGCACCCCTTTAGTACCGGGTCGTGGCACCAACCGGTACTAAAGACCCCCCCCCTTTAGTACCGGTTGGTGCCACGACCCGTACTAAAGGGTCTTGTATCCGCCGCTTGGCTGGCAAAGCAGACCTTTAGTACCGGTTGGTGGCTCCAACCGGTACTAAAGGTCCATACTATATCTCAACAGATTGAAAAAATTCACTTTCCTCTGTTTCCTCCCTCCGTCGCGCCGCCTGCCCGATCGACGCCGTCCCGTCGGCGTCGCCGCCCCGCCCTCGTCGCCGACCCGCCGTCCCGCCCTAAATCGCCGCCCGGCCGTCCCGTCCCGTCGTCCCGTCGCCGCGCCCTGCCCGTCGTCGCCGCCCGCCCGTCGTCGCCGCCCGTCCCGTCGCCCCGTCGTTGTCGCCGCCCCGTCCCATCGCCCCGTCGTCGCCTCGCCGGTGAGCTCGCCCCGGCCGCCATGTCCACACACACACACACACACACACACACACTACACACACACACACACACTAGTTTGTTTGTTATAAATTTTTCTGTTTTTTAGTTATGGAAATGTTATAAATTATTCTTTTTTTTGTTATATAAATATTAGAAATGTTAGTTATATAGAAATGTTATAAATGTTTTCTGTTTTTTAGTTATAGAAATATTTATAGAAGTGTTAGCAATTTTTCTGTTTTTAGTTATATAAATATTATAAATGTTAGTTATATAGAAATGTTATAATTTTTTTTTTTCTGTTTTTTAGTTATAGAAATATTTATAGAAATGTTAGCAATTTTTCTGTTTTTTAGTTATATATTAGAATTGTTATAGAAATGTTAGTTATATAATCAGTAAATTTTAGAATTAGTTTTAGTTAGATAAATTAGATTAATGTCAAATTGTTAGAATTTGCATATATATAGAATTTTAGTTATCACAATCCGATCATTTAAAAAAGTTACTTTTTGCGGGCATATAGTATTTGTTCTCGGCGATATGCCCAACCCGCATCCTCGCCGTCAACCCGTTCGCAACGACGTCCTGCTTCAGAGGACCCATGTCCGGACGGGTTCCTGGCCGGCACTAGGAGGTGCTACTCGAGGGCGTGCAGCAGTGAGAACCCGACCTCGGGTCCCGTCGTCGACCCTGATGTCCTTTGGTGGAGTTCGCGTGGGCCACATACGGTGTAGAGGGAGCCGGCACCGCCGGAGGTGGTGCGTCGCCGTGTCAGGGAGGAGGACGAGCACGTCCATCGCTACATGGCTGCTATGGACGTCAGGTTCTCCAATACTTGGCAGGTTCTTTGGGCAGATGACCGGAGATATGGTCCTATGACGGTTCCTTCTCTTTGGGTGTCCACCGCTCGTGCCCCAGGGACCACGAGTGTCATAGATTATTCTATAGTACTCGATCGTTATTAGGTACCTAGCCAGTGATGTATTCGATATATAATATTCTAGACGATGTATTTGAGATTATATATATTAAGACGATGATGTATTCGAGATTATATATTCGAGACGTTGTATTCGAGATTCAGTTTTTCCTTATTGATTGCATCCATGCATTGTAATTTGAATACTAATTAAATTGTTTTATATTTCTTCTGTATTAGTTAAGTAAAAGCTATGGCGGACAATACCGGCAGAGAGAGAGAAGAGGAATTGTTCGACATCATACGCAGCCCTCACAGGCTAGATGATCTGAATGAAGCAGATGACGGCTCCCAATATCTAAACAATACCGGAGAGGGTGATGAAAAGATATTCGATCTCGACGACCGAGCTGATGAAGTCATGAACTATGATTATGATTATGATGACACAGACAATGTTTGTGATGACACAGACAATGCTGATCTTCAAATAACAAAGACTACTGTCGAGGTATATTTATATAAGCATGCATCATGGTGATCATCACAAGTTTTTATTGATATATTAACGAATCGATCTTTCTTCTTTCAGTCCTCCGAATCGAGCAAATCTGCTTCTACGGACAGCAGGACAAAGCGAGGCCCGGGCAGATTGTTGAAGGATGGTGTAAAGTACAACATCGAATCCACCAAACCTAGTGGAGAACCCCTCACGCCTAAGAACATTGCGGACAAGTGGACTCGTCGGTGCGGAGTTCTTGTGAAGGACAAACTCCCGATCTCCATTCAAGAATGGAAAGAGCCAAAGACTAAACGTCGAGGTGTTACTTGGGTCGACGACAGAGCCAAAAAAGACCTTTGGAAATCTCTGATGGAACATTTCACCCTACCAGGTCATTTCACTGAAGCAGATGTGGAGAAAGTCAAGAGCGCTGCTCTTAAGAAGATGGCAATTGCATTCAACACCCACAAGAAAACTGTATGGGCCAACTACCTCGCTGCAGAAAGGAAGACTCCAGAATTCACGGGAACACTGGTGAAGCAAAGAGAACACTGGGACGATTTTGTGACCTTCAAGGATTCAGAATTATCTAAGGAACGATCCATGAAAAACAAGGCAAATGCCGCAAAAAAGACGCAGTTCCATAGGCTGGGTCCAGGTGGCTACGCGGTGGGATTGCCTAAATGGGATAAGTATGAGCAAGACATGGAGGATGCAGGGGTCACTCCGATTAGAAGGCTGGCCCCAGTGCGAACTTGGTTCTATGCGCATGGGGGGGCGTTGGACCCGAAGACAGGTGAAGTTTCACGGAAGGCAAATCTAAAAGGAGCTGAACAAAAGATACTTGACGCAATAGAAGAAGCTCGAAGGGGGGTGTTCACACCCAACAGAGAGAACGACAAGCTTCTGGCATACAGAAATCTGAACACCGGGAAGAACACGAGGCAAGGCGTTATTCCCTGGTATGAGGGCTTTTCAGAATGGAATGAGGACTATAGGACCCGTGCAAGACGGAAGATGGAGGAGGAGAAGAAAAGGAAGCTGGAGGAGGAGCAGAGGAAGCAGGACGCAGAACGCCTTCAAGGCCTAGAAGCAAGGCACGCAGACCTAGCACTCAAATTCCAGCAGCAACAGCAGCAGATCGACTCACTTAGCCAGGAAAGGGGGTCTCAGCAGCGGCAGCAACAAGCGGATGATCGTCTAGCATTGGATAGCACCGTCCCATCCATGCCGAGAAGCAGCGTTGGTTCTGCCCCGGGTGACACACTGCTGGATACATACCCTGTGGATGACATCATAGAGAACACTAACTGTGAGCTACACTCCAAAATGAAGAGCATATCCATGAAGGTGGCGGACGGCGTTGCTTTTACAATTACCCCCGAAGCAACCTTCCATTGCATCCCGATTCCAGAGGGCTATGCTCGCGTCTTGGTTGATGAAGTGGTGGACCCATATTCGGGGCTACAACTTGACATTCCTAGAGGTGAAGACGAGCGCACACTGGGAGAGGCCATACATCGTATCATCCTATGGAGAAAGGATTGCATCATCTTTCGAAGTCCACCGACACCGCGTCGTCTGCCGACTCCTTCTCGAAGTCCGCCACCGAGTCAGCAGACTCCCGCTCCTCCAAGTCCACGAATGCGTGAGCCGACTCCTCCTCGAAGTCCGCCACCTCCTCCAAGTCCCTGAACGCGTGAGCTGACTCCTCCGGTTTCAAGTCCGGCACAGCGTCATGCCACTTCTCCGGTTTCAAGTCCGGCACTGTGTCAGGCCACACCTCCTGCTTCAAGGCCGGCACATCGTCAGGCCACTTCCCCTGGTCCAACTCAGCCACGTCAGCCGTCTCCGCCGTCTCAGCAATCGCAGAAGAGACATGCCGCAGCTATGGTGCGTAGCGGTACGATTCGTGGTAGTTCAGGAATTACAAGCGGAGACAAGCGATATAAATATGGTCCAAGCCTCGCTCCTCTTCCTCAGAGGCCTTACGACATGACTAAGGAGCAAAACGCAGCCATAGTGCAGGCCCAAGTGGACGCCCATTTTGCACTGAAACCAGCACCGCCGCCAAAGGAGAAAGTGCCTGAGAAAACAATTGACCACTTCATTCGTATGGCTAGAGAACCAGCTCCCAAGCCTGTTGACTCGGACTATGAGCGCCAAATCAGGAAACTACATCGAGAGCGGCTAAAGAAGGAAGCGAGCTCGAGCTCGAGCCAACAAGCAGCATGCCAAAAATGCGGGAAAACCGTTCCCAATTGGGAGAACAGTAGTATAATCGATCCCCGCTTGTTGTGCCAACAACACATGAGAGGAGGCCGCGCGCCCAATATTATTGTGGGCAAACCGTTAAAGTTCCCCAGCTAGGCGATGTGGTAATAACGGAGGAGCATATAATGGAGGCTGAAATGCTCAAGATCTCTGTTGGACAACTCCTCGAAATTGAACCCATGTCTCCGCTTAGAGAGGAGGAAATAAAACGAAAATATGTCCGGGGCCAACCTTTAATTTGGTCGAGCCAGACAAGGTCAAGAACCTCCCAACGAGAATGTATGAATTGCATCAATGGTACATGAACTTTACCAAGATTTCTAATCGAGAGTCCCTCATGGTGAATGTCAAGAAGGAGCATTACTACCATGAGAAAGCTTTGTGCGTTGAGTATTCAGAACTATTTTAGTTATACAATCAAGATGCACTCGACAAATCTCTCGTCAGTTGCTATTGTCTGTAAGTGATTTCTTTCTGTAATTTTTGATCAATCATTACATGTAATTATCCTCACTATATATTCTTTTCTGTGGTATTATATGCAGGATGAATATGTATGAAATGAAAAAATCTGGACGCTATGGCATTGGGTTCATTGACCCAAATACCATTAATGAGTACACATGAAATCTTGAAAATTCTAAAGCAAGTGTAGAGGAAAGCATGCTAGAGTTCTTGAAGCGCCTCAATACCAATGAAGATATACTACTTCCTTACAACTTCCTGTGAGTTAATACAAATTCTGTTTTTGCTTACTAGCAAGCTAGATGTTAATAATTAAGTGTACGATAGTTGATTAATTTTATGCACATGTCCGCTTAATTAAGACATGCAAACGTGTGCGCATGCAGTTTCCACTGGATCTTGTTAGTCATTAAAGTTGACAAAGCAACAATTGAAGTACTCGACTCGCTACTTAACAAAGATAAAGACTACACCATCATGAAGGGGATAGTCAACAGGTAATTTCAATCATTATTAACTATGTCATGGCCTATTATTAGTTCGTCATTTCCTGATATGAACTATTTAATAACCCCTTTATTGATTTTCATTGCCGGTGGGTAGGGCTTGGGCAAAGTTCATCAAGGTGACTCCACGCAAATGGCCAAAAAAGTTGTTTTGGCGTCGACCAAGGGTAAGTAATTAAGTAGTACTAGCTAGCTAGCCATCTCTTTAATTCTTGTTTCAATACCATTAATTAATTATCATTCTTGATTAATCATTACCCGATTCAATTCCATTCTCGTAAAGGCCCTGAAGCAGGCGTCGGGGAATGATCTGTGTGCATTCTATGTTTGCGAGAACATTCGCATGATGGCGTCCGAAAGGAGCAGTTCTCAAAGACAGGACTGGGTACGTTGTGAGAACTCTATTCACACCATTATCGATATCTTGTAACACAACTAATACACATGCACATTGATCTCCTTCTTAACAGTTCAGAGAGGTGCGGGATAAGCTCCTACCAGCGGACCGCATACTAGCACTTCAAGAGGAAATAGCCGGATTTTTGCTCGACCAGGCCATAGATCCCAAAGGAGAATACTATTACCCACTACCGCCCCCATGAACCACTTGTCATCGTGCTCCGAAGGCACCAAGGCAACATGTAGGAGAAATTGTATATGTATATACATGTGTATGTGTGAATAGTTAATGGTGTTGGCTGTGAGACATTCTGTGATATATATATTTATATATATGCATAATATGTACAATTTGTAGTATCGTGAAATACCAGCAAACAAAAAAGAATTAAATGGAAAATAAAGCCAAATTGAAAACACAAAATTAAAGAAAAAAAATTAAAAAAACACCCAAACATTTAGTATCGGTTGGTGTTACCAACCGGTACTAATGTCCTACACACACCCGGGCCTGGCTCGTGCCACGTGGTGGCCCTTTAGCGCCGGTTCGTGACAAACCGGTACTAAGGGGGGGGACCTTAGCCCCCACTCTTTAGTGCCGGTTGGCGAACCGTCTCTAAAGGCCGTCACGAACCGGCACTAAAGGCCGGTTTTGCACTAGTGGGTTAGCGTCTACTTTGTGAGCATTGGAGTAGTGTTGCATTTGTAAAGAAATCTTTGATAACAAGAGGAACATACTTGCATTGTAGTGGTGAGAAAAGTGTTGTCTATAAATGCCAATTTCTCGTAAAAAAAATTCTGAAGCATCTTTCTTACATATTACCGTAAAAGAAGAAAGTTACATTTATATTGGTTTATGTTTATCACTCTTAAAATGTAGAAATTGGACAGACTCTTGTGGAGAAGGAAGAGGAGGCACCTCCTTCCCCTTAGCTTGGCCCGTGTCGTCCCGACTCCGCTACTCTGGGCGATTTCCTCACTTCGATGCTCCTCTTCAAGCCACAAGAGTGGTGGTAGTTGGAGCCCACCAGGAGGCTTTCACTCCGGGTGGCTAGAGCTCCTCGTTCCGATCGTCACTACCTTCAGGTGGTGACGTATCCCGAAGTTTGTCACATTTGCGACCTTCTTTCGCTAGATCCACAATGTGATTGTTGGGACCTAGAGACCGGAGCGACCATGGCTTCTCATTGCCAACCCTGTGGACCATGTCACGAGCTGGCTCAGTGCAACCTCGAACTTGGACAACGACTGGACATCTCCTGGGGGAGATGGTGCTGGGGAACATTGCAAGGGAAACAAAAATTTTCCTACGAACACCCAAGATCCATCCAGGAGATGACCATCTACGAGAGGATATATTGCACCTACATACCCTTGTAGATCGCTAAGCAGAAGCATTAAGAAACGTGGTTGATGTAGTCGAACGTCTTTGCGATCCAATCACGACCCGTCCCGCGAACTCCGATCTAGTACTGAACGGATGGCACCTCTGCATTCAACACACATATGGCTTGATGACGCCTTCATATCCTCGATCCAGCGAGCGATGGTGAAGTAGTAGCTCGAGTCCTCCAGTAGCACGACAGTGTGGTGGTGGTGGTGGTGGAGAAATCTCAGCAGAGCTTCGCTAAGCACTACGGAGAAGAAGATGGCTATGAGGGAGATGAAGGGCAGCGCCGTGGCACGAATAGATCTGTATGAGTGCAAATGCCCTCTCTCCACCTCTCTATATATAGGGGGAAGGGGGGAGGAGGCACCCTAGGGTTTCTCCTAGGGGGGCGTCGGCCACAAGGGAAACCCTAGATGGGTTTTGGGTGGCCCCCTTAGGTGCCTTGCCCCCCAAGCAAGGGGGAGGCATCCCTAGGGGCCCACCAACCCTCCTGGTTACATGATATGTGGTGGGAGAGGCGCACAACCCCTTAGTGGGATGGTGTGTCCCCTCCTCTTGGCCCATGAGGCCCCCAACACTTGTCGGGGCCCCCCGAAACCCCTTTCGGTCATGCTGGTCATCACCCGGTACCCCCGGAACAATTCTGGACTCCAATACCCTTCGTCCAATATATTAATCTTCACCTCCGGTCCATTCCGGAGTTCCTCATCACGTCCGGGATCTCATCCGGGACTCCAAACAACCTTCGGGAACCACCATAATGACTCAATTATACTTATATCGTCACCAAACGTTAAGTGTGTAGACCCTGCGGGCTCGAGAACTATGCAGACATGACCGAGACATGTCTATGGTCAATAACCAACAACGGGGACTGGATGCCCATATTGGTTCCTACATATTCTACGAAGATCTATCTGTCGAACCTTAACGTCAAGGATTCTGCTAATCCCGTATGCAGTTCCCTTTGTCTATCGGTATGTTACTTGCCCGAGATTCGATCGTCGGTATCTCCATACCTAGTTCAATCTTGTTACCGACAAGTCTCTTTACTCGTTCCGTAATACAAGATCCTGTGGCTAACTCATTAGTCACATTGCTTGCAAGCTTCTTGTAATGTTGTATTACCGAGAGGGACCAAAGATACCTCTCCGTCATATGGAGTGACAAATCCCAGTCTTGATCCATGCCAACTCAACAGACACCCTCGGAGATACCTGTAGACTCATATGGAGTGACCATAATCATTTTTTTCAATCGACTGAAGTATAGCTAATGTGATAAAGTGGAAAAAAGAAAGGCTTATCCACCTTATAAACGAGTTAAACTTGAAAGCCGAATCTATCCTACTAGATGCGAATGAACTGGCTTCTAAGTCAAAGGATGAGGAGAAGTTACGTGTACTTCTCATAGAAGAAGAAATGAAATGGTCACTAAGAGCGAAGGTGCGGCAGGTTGTCGAGGAAGATGAGAACATATAGTTTTCCATATAAACCCGCGTGGAAGCCGAGAAAACCTACTCAGGCCACACGTCTGTTCACGAGCGTGCCGGAATTAAACACAATGCCAGGTAAGCTCCTCCCGTCTGCCCTCTATTTAAAGAAGGCCAAACGTCGGGGCAAGAATCATACCACACCGCCGCTCCCCGTCTCTTCCTTCCACAATTTTCTCCACCCTTTTGATGGCATCCGACGAGCAGGAAGAGCTGTGCTCCAACATACAAAGCCGCCTGGGTGGCCCGCCAAGCCCGCCGAATACGAGCGAAGAAGTTTGCTGCTCCACCTCCCTCGGCTAGCCAATGGAGCAAGTTACCGCCCCAAAGCTGGCGTGCGGTTCAGCACCCTGTCGCTCCAAGCCAGCTCGCGGAGGAGTGTAGAGTTGCTCCAGTCCGGCATGACGGGGAGCACGGCGGCAGATGCATTGTCGCTGCCATGGATGATGCCACGTCGTACCATGCCTCTGTGCCCGCGACCGCGCCATCTGCCGTCAACGCGCGCGTATCCGCGCCCTGCTGACAGAGAAAGAAGCCAATTATGCGAAGATCGACGAGTCGGTGGCCAGTGCGTCCGCGTCCGCCATGAACATCGAGGGAAAGTAGAACACGAGAAGGCCACCGCCGGCGCGTCACCGCCTTGTATAGCCGGTGACCTATCAGGTTCTTCTTTATCTCAGACTATCGTCGGCCTTGCCTGGGCTCCATGAAAGAGGAGCCCCCCTTCCCCTCTGGTCGAAGCGTCCTCTTTGCCACTCCGATGAGCGGCGCAATCGGATATAGAGAAGATACATGGGAAGAATATACCTATGGGGCTCTAGTTCGGTGAGCGGGCTGCCGGACATGGGAAATACAAAGGGATCCGCTGCGGCCCGCCATAGACTTGTGTAGTGTATCCCTGTCATGGGAATGGATCTCCACACGACCGTATGCACACATAGTTTTATCTTTTTAGTTAAAATATGTCCAAAATGTAAACATTGTCGTTCGGTTTGTATGAAATCCGGTCGTGTTTACATGAATTTCATCCGGTTTGTTGAAAAGGTGTTTGAAATGTATCCCGGCCTCTCAAATAATAATTAATAACCGAATTATTAATTATTTACCAAACTAAGAAATGCGGATAGCTTGGACGTGTGAGAGAGTAGAGGTACAATCCTATCATCTACGTTGAATTTTTTGAGGACACAAATTTGGACCCAGATTTTTGTCTCTTTAAAATGACATATACTAGCCCATCTATCGCAAGTTTAGAACTCATGTGCATTCGTCTGACATAAGAATTGAATGCTTACAAACTGTCGTTCATGTGAACATCGCCTTCCATTGTATACATATACCACTACATGGATCTTCATTGTTCTATTCCTTTTAGCACATTGTAGCACTAGCCTACCACATTAGACAGGTGGTGATGAGAAGAAGCGGTGGGACGATGAGAGAAGAATCAAACATATGTTACAACATGTATGCGGGAACGAGAGACATCATGAACAATAGCGGAACAAGCGCTTCGGGGTACCTCGTGGATAAAATAGAGAAGCAGAGCCTTGAAGCTAAAGAAGTGGTTGTCTGCAAAGAGCCAGGAATGTGCTGAATTACCCGGTGGTGATTAATAGCAATGTTATACTATGCACAAATAGAAAGAAAAAAATTAAAAATTAGTTATAGATATGCTTGAATCACGTGATAATACTTCAGACCTCAATGATGTAAAAATCCTATTGACAAGGAAGGGAGATGCATACACCAAACTTGAATTATGTTGCTCTTGTGCGTTGCCATTCAAATTCAAATGCTTTCTTCTACACTTTGCATTTCCCATGCTCCTAGGTTCTGGGTAAAATCCCTTGTGTGAACCCGTTCCTACATCATCTTCGTATGCCCCCAAATCCTCAAACCATGTGATTTCCGCAAAATCCCAACATTTATAAATAGAAATCATGTATTCTACTCCCTCTGTCCCCTTTTACATGGCGCCCTCATTTCACGTGATTTAACTCTAACCATGTTTTTGTTAACTATATCAGTGCTATCTATCATAAAAATAATATCATTGCAAACTTTTTTCAAAGAATTTGATGATATTTGAAATATAACCCATGTTTAATGAGTCAAATTGATGGTCAAAATTTATTTTTTTAAACGATGTGAGTCATGTATTGAGGGTCAAAGGGAGTACATAGCATCTCGGGCATCACCTTGATTGTTTATCAAACTGATTTTTTTATTTTTTCATAACTTTCACCTTA
The DNA here is from genome assembly GCA_021437245.1 of Aegilops speltoides. Lineage (NCBI taxonomy): Eukaryota > Viridiplantae > Streptophyta > Magnoliopsida > Poales > Poaceae > Aegilops > Aegilops speltoides. Next base: position 454,294,741 of record CM038145.1, on the reverse strand, counting down.
TGAGTTAGGAAATGACAATTCAACTTTCAGGATTCAATCATACTGTAATTGGGCTTAAGCACATGACGTTCAAATCGACCAATGCGAGTCATGCACCCTTATCCCCTAGGTACAAACTGGTTTCCTTATCCTTTTTCCCAATTTCCCTCTATTTTATTTCTTTGTTGACTGTCTTGTATTTTTTATCCGATTTCTATTATTTTACTTTTCTTTGTGTCTTTTCATTCCTTCCTTACTAAAATTCTTATATTTATTTATTCTTACAAAAAATGATCATGTATACATGAATACGTGTACTTTTGCGATAATATGTTTGAATAGATGTGTGTGTATATGGATACAAATGTTTACGATTGTATAGAAAAGTATGTTCATGAGTATGGAAAAACTGTTTGCTACTATCTCTGTCTTGATTTATTAGTTCCCATCGTATTTAGTGTCATATTTTGACCATGATTTTAACTATAAATATATGTTATACACAATTAATATAATATTACCGAAAACTATGCTCAAATACAAATTCAGTTATATAATTTTTTATGATATGCATTAACATTTGTTAATAAAATCTATGGTCAAAATTTGGCACAAAATACCAAGAGGACCAATAAACCAAGATGGAGGCAGTACTATAAACATGGCTCTCTCAAATGTAATGTACATATATCCTAAGAAATAAAAGGGAAAAATTAAAACATGGGAACTACATTCATATTTATTAAATGAAAAGTTCACTAATTTAATAAAAACACGTGCACATATTTCAAATTCGATCAACTTTTTTTATTCAAATTGATGAACTACTTTTATTGTTCGATGGACATTTTTTAAAAATCAAGGAAGTCTTTTAAATCTGTGAACTTTATTTTGAATACATGATTTTTTTTGATTTGGTGAACTAGTTTTTGAATACACGAACTTTTTTTTGCATGTGCATGAACTGCATTTGTAATATGTGCACATTTTTAAAATAACTGAAAAATCTAAATGCTACAGTATAATGCGAAATTAATAGTGCGTCTATGTTTCTATTCTTTAAAATGTTATGTTTGAAAGAATCACAATAATTTGGCTGGTCAAGTGGTTAGCGTCGCTCTTTTGAAGCGTGAGGGCGCGAGATCGATCCTGATCAAGAGTTGTTTTTCGGCCGTCTTTTTTCGCGCTGCGCCATTGTGGGCCGGCCCATCCAGCCGCGGCTGCAGGCGCCAATTAGCTTGCCTGGCGCTGAAGGCGCGCAATAGGACATCCCTCCTTCGTTGACCCCTCGCCGTCGGCCAGCTTTGAGTCTCCGCCACCGCCCATCGCAGCTCGCCTCTCCACCGCCATGCCACCTACCCTTTCGGATATTGCGGAACGTAGTAATTTCAAAAAAATTCCTACGCACACGCAAGATCATGGTGATGCATAGCAACGAGAGGGGAGAGTGTGTCCACATACCCTCGTAGACCGAAAGCGGAAGCGTTAGCACAACGCGGTTGATGCAGTCGTACGTCTTCACGATCTGACCGATCAAGTACCGAACGCACGACACCTCCGAGTTCAACACACGTTCAGCTCGATGACGTCCCTCGAACTCCGATCCAGCCGAGCTTTGAGGGAGAGTTCCGTCAGCACGACGGCGTGGTGACGATGATGATGTTCTACCGATGCAAGGCTTCGCCTAAGCACCGCTACGATATTATCGAGGTGGATTATGGTGGAGGGGGGCACCGCACACGGCTAAGAGATCAAGAGATCAATTGTTGTGTCTCCAAGGGGTGCCCCCCTCCCCGTATATAATGGAGTGGAGGAGGGGGAGGGCCGGCCCTCTCTATGGCGCACCCTAGGAGGAGTCCTACTCCCAGCGGGAGTAGGATTCCCCCCTACCAAGTAGTAGGAGTAGGAGTCAAGGAAAGGGGAGAGAGAAGAGAAGGAAGGAGGGGGCGCAACGCCTCCCCCTAGTCCAATTCGAACTAGGCCTTGGGGGGGGGGGTGCGCAGCCTCTCCTCTCTCTTTCCCCTAAAGCCCAATAAGGCCCATATACTCCCCAGCGAATTCCCGTAACACTCCAGTACTCCGAAAAATACCCGAATCACTCGGAACCTTTCCGATGTCCGAATATAGTCGTCCAATATATCGATCTTTACGTCTCGACCATTTGGAGACTCATCGTCATGTCCCCGATCTCATCCGGGACTCCGAACTACCTTCGGTACCTCAAACATATAAACTCATAATATAACCGTCATCGAACTTTAAGCGTGCGGACCCTACGGGTTCGAGAACAATGTAGACATGACCGAGACACGTCTCCGGTCAATAACCAATAGCGGAACCTGGATGCTCATATTGGCTCCCACATATTCTACGAAGATCTTTATCGGTCAAACCGCATAACAACATACGTTGTTCCCTTTGTCATCGGTATGTTACTTGCTCGAGATTGGATCGTCGGTATCTCAATACCTAGGTCAATCTCGTTACTGGCATGTCTCTTTACTCGTTTTGTAATACATCATCCCGCAACTAACTCATTAGTTACAATGCCTGCAAGGCTTATAGTGATGTGCATTACCGAGTGGGCCCAGAGATACCTCTCCGACAATCGGAGTGACAAATCCTAATCTCGAAATACGCCAACCCAACAAGTACCTTCAAAGACACCTGTAGAGCACCTTTATTATCACCCAGTTACGTTGTGACGTTTGGTAGCACACAAAGTGTTCCTCCGGTAAACGGGAGTTGCATAATCTCATAGTCATAGGAACATGTATAAGTCATGAAGAAAGCAATAGCAGAATACTAAACGATCATGTGCTAAGCTAACGGAATAGGTCATGTCAATCACATCATTCTCCTAATGATGTGATCCCATTAATCAAATGACAACTCATGTCTATGGCTAGGAAACTTAACCATCTTTGATTGAACGAGCTAGTCAAGTAGAGGCATACTAGTGACACTCTGTTTGTCTATGTATTCACACATGTACTAAGTTTTTGGTTAATAAAATTCTAGCATGAATAATAAACATTTATCATGATATAAGGAAATAAATAATAACTTTATTATTGCCTCTAGGGCATATTTCCTTCAGTCTCCCACTTGCACTAGAGTCAATAATCTAGATCACATCGCCATGTGATTAACATCAATAGTTCACATCACCATGTGATTAACACCCATAGTTCACATCGTCATGTGACCAACACCCAAAGGGTTTACTAGAGTCAATAATCTAGTTCACATTTCTATGTGATTAACACTCAAAGAGTACTAAGGTGTGATCATGTTTTGCTTGTGAGATAATTTTTAGTCAAGGGGTCTGTCACATTCAGATCCGTAAGTATTTTGCAAATTTCTATGTTTACAATGCTATGCACGGAGCTACTCTAGCTAATAGCTCCCACTTTCAATATGTATCTAGATCGAGACTTAGAGTCATTTAGATCCATGTCAAAGCTTGCATCGACGTAACCGTTTACAACGAACCTTTTGTCACCTCCATAATCAAGAAACATATCCTTATTCCACTAAGGATAATTTTGACCGCTGTTCAGTGATCTACTCCTAGATCACTATTGTATTCCCTTGTCTAACTCAGTGTAAGGTATACAATAGATCTGGTACACAACATGGCATACTTTATAGAACCTATGGCTGAGGCATAGGGAATGACTTTCATTCTCTTTCTGTCTTCTGCTGTGGTCGGGCTTTGAGCCCTACTCAATTTTACACCTTGTAACACAGGCAAGAACTCTTTCTTTGACTGTTCCATTTTGAACTACTTCAAAATCTTGTCAAGGTATGTACTCATTGAAAAAACTTATCAAGCGTCTTGATCTATCTTTATAGATCTTGATGCTCAATATGTAAGCAGCTTCACCGATGTCTTTCTTTGGAAAAACTCCTTTGAAATACTCCTTTATGCTTTCCAGAAAATTCTACATCATTTCCAATCAACAATATGTCATTCACATATACTTATCAGAAAGGCTGTAGTGCTCCGACTCACTTTCTTGTAAATACAGGCTTCACCGCAAGTCTGTATAAAACTATATGCTTTGATCAACTCATCAAAGCATATATTCCAACTCCGAGATGCTTGCACCAGTCCATAGATGGATCGATAGAGCTTGTACATTTTTTTAGCACCTTTAGGATCGACAAAACCTTCTGGTTGTATCATATACAACTCTTCTTTAAGAAATCCATTAAGGAATGCAGTTTTGACATCCATTTGCTAGATTTCATAAAATGCGCAATTGCTAACATGATTTGGACAGACTTAAGCATAGATACGAGTGAGAAACTCTCATCGTAGTCAACACCTTGAACTTGTAGAAAAACTTTTGCGACAATTCTAGCTTTGTAGATAGTCACACTACTATCATCGTTCGTCTTCCTCTTGAAGATCCATTTAATCTCGATGGCTCGCTGGTCATTGGGCAAGTCAATCAAAGTCCATACTTTGTTCTCATACATCGATCCCATCTCAGATTTCATGGCCTCAAGCCATTTTGCGGAATCTGGGCTCATCATCGTTTCCTCATAGTTTGTAGGTTTGTCATGGTCAAGTAACAGGACCTCCAGAATAGGATTACCGTACCACTCTGGTGTGGATCTTACTCTGGTTGACCTACGAGGTTCGGTAGTAACTTGATCTGAAGCTTCATGATCATCATCATTAGCTTCCTCACCAATTGGTGTAGGTGTCACAGGAACCGGTTTCTGTGATGAACTACTTTCCAATAAGGGAGCAGGTATAGTTAATTACCTCATCAATTTCTACTTTCCTCCCACTCACTTCTTTCGAGAGAAACTCCTTCTCTAGAAAGGATCCATTCTTTAGCAACGAATATCTTGCCTTCGGATCTGTGATAGAAGGTGTACCCAACTGTCTCCTTTGGGTATCCTATGAAGACACATTTCTCCGATTTGGGTTTGAGCTTATCAGGATGAAATTTTTTCTTATAAGCGTCGCAACCCCAAACTTTAAGAAACGACAACTTGGGTTTCTTGCCAAACCACAGTTCATATGGTGTCATCTCAATGGATTTAGATGGTGCCCTATTTAAAGTGAATGCAGCTGTCTCTAATGCATAACCCCAAAATGATAGTGGTAGATCGGTAAGACACATCATAGATCGCACCATTATCTAATAAAGTACGGTTACGATGTTCGGACACACCATTTACGCAGTGGCGTTACAGGTGGCGTGAGTTGCGAAACTATTCCGCATTGTTTGAAACAAAGACAAAACTCGTAACTCAAATATTCTCCTCCACGATCAGATCTTAGAAACTTTATTTTCTTGTTACGATGATTTTCCACTTCACTCTGAAATTCTTTGAACTTTCAAATGTTTCAGACTTATGTTTCAATAAGTAGATATACCCATATCTGCTCAAATCATCTGTGAAGGTCAGAAAATAATGATATCCGCCGCGAGCCTCAACACTCATCGGACCGCATACATCAGTATGTATTATTTCCAATAATTTGCTCGCTCCATTGTTCCGGAGAACGGAGTTTTAGTCATCTTGCTCATAGGGCATGGTTCACAAGCATCAAGTGATTCACAATCAAGTGATTCCAAAATTCCATCAGCATGTAGTTTCTTCATGCGCTTTACACCAATATGACCTAAACGGCAGTGCCACAAATAAGGTGCACTATCATTATTAACTTTGCATCTTTTGGCTTCAATATTATGAATATGTGTATCACTACGATGGAGATCTAACAAATCATTTTCGTTGGGTGTGTAACCATATAAGGTTTTATTCATGTAAACTGAACAACAATTATTCTCTAACTTAAAATGAATAACCGTATTGTAATAAACATGATCAAATCATATTCATGCTCAACGCAAACATCAAATAACACTTATTTAGGTTCAACACTAATCCCGAAAGTATAGGGAGTGTGCGATGATGATCATATCAATCTTGGAACTACTTCCAACACACATCGTCACTTCACCCTTAACTAGTTTCTGTTCATTCTGCAACTCCCGTTTTGAGTTACTACTCTTAGCAACTGAACCAGTATCAAATACCGAGGGTTGCTACGAACACTAGTAAAATACACATCAATAATCTGTATATCAAATATACAATTGTTCACTTTGCCATCCTTCTTATCCGCCAAATACTTGGGGTAGTTCCGCTTCCAGTGACCAGTTCCTTTGCAGCAGCAGCACTTAGTCTCAGGCTTAGGTCCAGACTTGGGCTTCTCCACTTGAGAAGCAACTTGCTTGCCGTTCTTCTTGAAGTTCCTCTTCTTCCCTTTGCCCCTTTTCTTGAAACTAGTGGTCTTGTCAACCATCAACACTTGATGTTTTTCTTGATTTCTACCTTCGCCGATTTTAGCATCGCTAAGAGCTTGGGAATTGTTTTCATCATCCCTTGCATACTATAGTTCATCACGAAGTTCTACTAACCTTGTGATGGTGACTAGAGAATTCTGTCAATCACTATTTTATCTGGAAGATTAACTCCCACTTGATTCAAGCGATTGTAGTTCCCAGACAATCTGAGCACATGCTCACTGCTTGAGCTATTCTCCTCCATCTTTTAGCTATAGAACTTGTTGGAGACTGCATATCTCTCAACTCGGGTATTTGCTTGAAATATTAACTTCAACTCCTGGAACATCTCATATGGTCCATGATGTCGAAAACATCTTTGAAGTCCCGATTCTAAGCCGTTAAGCATGGTGCACTAAACTATCAAGTAGTCATCATATTGAGCTAGCCAAACGTTCATAACGTCTGCATTTGCTCCTGCAATAGGTCTGTCACCTAGCAGTGTGATACGTCTTCGTCGTATCTACTTTTCCAAACACTTTTGCCCTTGTTTTGGACTCTAACTTGCATGATTTGAATGGAACTAACCTGGACTGACGCTGTTTTCAGCAGAATTGCTATGATGTTATTTATGTGCAGAAACAAAAGTTCTCGGAATGACCTGAAACTTCACGGAACAAATTTTCGGAAATAATAAAAAATCGTTGCAAAAGATGAAGGCCAGGGGGCCCACTACCTGTCCACGAGGGTGGGGGCACGCCTGCCCCCCTAGGGCGCGCCCCCTACCTCGTGGGCCCCCTGGAGCTCCTCCGACGCCAACTCCAACTCTATATATTTGCTTTCGGGGAGAAAAAATCAAGGATAAGAAATCATCACGTTTTACGATACGGAGCCGCCGCCAAGCCTTAAAACTGCTCGGGAGGGCTGATCTGGAGTCCGTTCGGGGCTCCGGAGAGGGGGATTCGTCGCCATCGTCATCATCAACCATCCTCCAGCACCAATTTCATGGTGCTCACCGCCGTGCGTGAGTAATTCCATCGTAGGCTTGCTGGACGGTGATGGGTTGGATGAGATCTATCATGTAATCGAGTTAGTTTTGTTAGGGTTTGATCCCTAGTATCCACTATGTTCTAAGATTGATGTTGCTATGACTTTGCTATGCTTAATGCTTGTCACTAGGGCCCGAGTGCCATGATTTCAGATATGAACCTATTATGTTTTCATGAATATATGTGTGTTTTTGATCCTATCTTGCAAGTCTATAGTCACCTACTATGTGTTATGATCCGGCAACCCCGAAGTGACAATAATCGGGACCACTCCCGGTGATGACCATAGTTTGAGGAGTTCATGTATTCACTATGTGCTAATGCTTTGTTCCGGTTCTCTATTAAAAGGAGGCCTTAATATCCCTTAGTTTTCATTAGGACCCCGCTGCCACGGGAGGGTAGGACAAAAGATGGCATGCAAGTTCTTTTCTATAAGCACGTATGACTATATTCAGAATACATGCCTACATTACATTGATGAATTGGAGCTACTTCTATGTCACCCTATGTTATGATTGTTACATGATGAACCGCATCCGGCATAATTATCCATCACCGATCCAATTCCTACGAGCTTTCCATATACTGGTTTACGCTTATTTACTTTCCGTTGCTATTGTTACAATCATTACAAAACACCAAAAATATTACTTTTGCTTTCATTACTCTTTTGTTACCGTTACCACTACTATCATATTACTTTGCTACTAAATACTTTGCTGCAGATACTAAGTTATCCAGGAAGTGGTTGAATTGACAATTCAACTGCTAATACTTGAGAATATTCTTTAAAATTTGGGTTGAATACACTACCCTCAAAGCTGTTGCGATCCCCTACACTTGTGGGTTATCATGGTGCATCAAGGACATAATTCTTCTGTGCAGCAATGAGGATAATCCTCAGATCACGGATCCAATCCGCATCATTGCTACTAACATCTTTCAACATAGTTTTTCTCTAGGAACATATCAAAATAAACATAGGGAAGCAACAACGCGAGCTATTGATCTACAACATAATTTGCAAAATACTATCAGGACTAAGTTCATGATAAATTTAAGTTCAATTTAATCATATTACTTAAGAACTCCCACTTAGATAGACATCTTTCTAATCATCTAAGTGATCATGTAATCCAAATCAACTAAACCATAACCAATCATCACGTGAAATGGAGTAGCTTTCAATGGTGAACATCACTATGTTGATCATATCTACTATATGATTCACGCTCGACCTTTCGGTCTTAGTGTTCCGAGGCCATATCTGCATATGCTAGGCTCGTCAAGTTTAACCTGAGTATTCTGCGTGTGCAAAACTGGCTTGCACCCGTTGTAGATGGACGTAGAGCTTATCACACCCGATCATCACGTGGTGTCTGGGCATGACGAACTTTGGCAACGGTGCATACTCAGGGAGAACACTTTTTATCTTGAAATTTAGTGAGAGATCATCTTATAATGCTACCGTCAATCAAAGCAAGATAAGATGCATAAAAGATAAACATCACATGCAATCAATATAAGTGATATGATATGGCCATCATCATCTTGTGCTTGTGATCTCCATCTCCAAAGCACCGTCATGATCACCATCGTCACCGGTGTGGCACCTTGATCTCCATCGTAGCATCATTGTCGTCTCGCCAACTTATGCTTCTACGACTATCACTACTGCTTAGTGATAAAGTAAAGCATTACAGGGCGTTTGCATTGCATAGAATAAAGCGACAACCATATGGCTCCTGCCAGTTGCCGATAACTCGGTTACAAAACATGATCATCTCATATAATAAAATATAGCATCATGCCTTGACCATATCACATCACAACATGCCCTACAAAAACAAGTTAAACGTCCTCTACTTTGTTGTTGCAAGTTTTACGTGGCTGCTACGGGCTGAGCAAGAACCGTTCTTACCTACGCATCAAAACCACAACGATAGTTTGTCAAGTTGGTGCTGTTTTAACCTTCACAAGGACCGGGCGTAGCACACACTCGGTTCAACTAAAGTTGGGAAACCGACACCGCTAGTCACTGTGTGCATAGCACGGCGGTAAAACCAGTCTCGCGTAAGTGTACGCGTAATGTCGGTCCGAGCCGCTTCATCCAACAACACCGCCGAACCAAAGTATGACATGCTGGTAAGCAGTATGACTTATATCGCCCACAACTCACTTGTGTTCTACTCGTGCATATAACATCTACGCATAAAACCAGGCTCGGATGCCACTGTTGGGGAACGTAGTAATTTCGAAAAATTTCCTACGCACACGCAAGATCATGGTGATGCATAGCAACGAGAGGGGAGAGTGTGTCCACATACCCTCGTAGACCAAAAGCGGAAGCGTTAGCATAACGCGGTTGATGTAGTCGTACGTCTTCACGATCCGACCGATCAAGTACCGAACGCACAACACCTCCGAGTTCAGCACACGTTCAGCTCGATGACGTCCCTCGAACTCCGATCCAGCCGACCTTTGAGGGAGAGTTCCGTCAGCACGACGGTGTGGTGACGATGATGATGTTCTACCGACGCAGGGTTTCGCCTAAGCACCGCTACGATATTATCGAGGTGGATTATGATGGAGGGGAGGCACCGCACACGGCTAAGAGATCAAGAGATCAATTGTTGTGTCTCCAAGGGTTGCCCCCCTCCCCGTATATAAGGAGTGGAGGAGGGGGAGGGCCGGCCCTCTCTATGGCGCGCCCTAGGAGGAGTCCTACTCCCACCGGGAGTAGGATTCCCCCCTTCCAAGTAGTAGGAGTAAGAGTCAAGGAAAGGGGAGAGAGAAGAGAAGGAAGGAGGGGCCGCAGCCCCTCCCCTAGTACAATTCGGACTAGGCCTTGGGGGGCGCGCAGCTCTCCTCTCTCTTTCCCCTAAAGCCCAATAAGGCCCATATACTCCCCGGCGAATTCCCGTAACTCTCCGGTACTCCCAAAAATACCCGAATCACTCGGAACCTTTCCGATGTCCGAATATAGTCGTCCAATATATCGATCTTTACGTCTCGACCATTTTGAGACTCCTCGTCATGTCCCCGATCTCATCCAGGACTCCGAACTACCTTCGGTACCTCAAAACATATAAACTCATAAGATAACCATCATCGAACTTTAAGCGTGCGAACCCTACGGGTTCGAGAACAATGTAGACATGACCGAGACACGTCTCCGGTCAATAACCAATAGCGGAACCTGGATGCTCACATTTGCTCCCACATATTCTATGAAGATCTTTATCGGTCAAACCGCATAACAACATACGTTGTTCCCTTTGTCATCAGTATGTTACTTGCCCGAGATTCGATCGCCGGTATCTCAATACCTAGTTCAATCTCGTTACCAGCAAGTCTCTTTACTCGTTCCGTAATACATCATCCCGCAACTAACTCATTAGTTACAATGCTTGCAAGGCTTATAGTGATGTGCATTACCGAGTGGGCCTAGAGATACCTCTCCAACAATCGGAGTGACAAATCCTAATCTCGAAATACGCTAACCCCAAGTACCTTCGAAGACACCTGTAGGGCACCTTTATAATCACCCAGTTACATTGTGACGTTTGGTAGCACACAAAGTGTTCCTCCGGTAAACGGGAGTTGCATAATCTCATAGTCATAGGAACATGTATAAGTCATGAAGAAAGCAATAGCAGAATACTAAACGATCGTGTGCTAAGCTACCGGAATGGGTCATGTCAATCACATCATTCTCCTAATGATGTGATCCCATTAATCAAATGACAACTCATGTCTATGGCTAGGAAACTTAACCATCTTTGATTCAACGAGCTAGTCAAGTAGAGGCATATTAGTGACACTCTGTTTGTCTATGTATTCACACATGTACTCAGTTTCCGGTTAATACAATTCTAGCATGAATAATAAATATTTATCATGAAATAAAGAAATAAATAATAACTTTATTATTGCCTCTAGGGCATATTTCCTTCATCGGCGCCCTCATCGGCTTCGCTGCATGCCCCTGTCCCTGCCCCTCCCACCCTACCCCGTGCTCACGACGTAGCACCATCCGACCTCCCACCATGGCTCCCATAGGTGCGCCCTCTCCGGGACACCGGGCGGAAGGGCGCGGCAGGAGGAGGTGGCCGGGGATTGTGGGCTTGCAGAACGCGGCGGCGACTCATGTACATGCAAAAATTTCTACTGGTTAGCCTACATGGCGTGTTGTTTTCCATCCCATCCTTTGGATCTTTGCGCGAATACACAAGGATTACGTATCATTTCGTTGATAGAACGATTGGAAGAAGTACAGTCTGCATTTGTGTCATGTGTTATACCATCCTTTGGATCCTGAGATGCGACTGTGCTTGGAACTTCCAGGAAAAATTCCATCTTTTCGAGGTTGTTTGTATGGGAGCCCGAGGCTGCCAAGCCAAAATATTGCCGTTGACCGTCTGCATGGGCAGCATTTGGATTGAAGCCTGTTATTCGGCTCGTCCAGGCTCGATTCAGCTCTTCAGTTTATTTTCTGGCCAATGCATTGGCAAGTTGCGGGTGGCGAAAAGCATCGCCAATTTTTTGGCTCGCCCATGCGTTGGCCGGGCTAGCATGGATACAATCCAAACAGCCCCTTCATACCAATGGATACTTTTCATGCCCAGATTAAAATTATCTGTAAAATTCTTTGTCGTGTGTATAAGATCGGCAACTTCTAACCCATGGAACTCTGTTGCGCGACCAGGAGGGACTTGCTATGATTGACGATGGACACAGGGACGGCAAACTTAGATAATGGTTCCCGTGTGTCACCCTCAGCTCCAATGCCTGCGGTTCCGAAGCAAAGTCATAGTATACCCGTGCTGTCGTATTTTTACCCTTGTGTTCATGAGAACTCGAACCACCTATGCTACTGGAGCAGTTACATTTTTGGCTCACTAGTACTCCCTCCGCAAAGAAATATAAGAGTGCTTAGATCATTAATACATTTTTAACAACTTGAATACACTGTTCAAAGGCAAGAGGCCTCTCCAGAGATGATAGATTGCGTGCCTTTCTATGTGTTATCTATTTTCCTTTCTGCGCAAACTACTCCCTCCGTACTGAAATACTTGTAGTTAGGGGAAACTAGTATGAACCTACTGGTCATTCTTTCCATGTGGTGGCATTGAAGCTCATGTCCCTGGTCTTGATGAGAAAGAAGACACTGAAACTGAGAATCAGATGACAAAGATCCAAGATTTTTCTGCTGGTTCAGATAACTTCAGCAGCAAAGGAAAGAAGTCTGGTTCTGGAAGTCAATAGGAAGATCACTATGCATTGCTTGGGTTGGGCAACTTGCGGTTCTTGGCCACTGAAGATCAGATTCAGAAGAGTTACCGTGACATGGGTCATAAACATCATCCACATAAGCAGGCTACTCTTCTTCATGAGACAACAGAGGCAGCAAAGCAATCAAAGAATGATGAGGTGGAGAGCCATTTCAAGCCGACGACCGAAGGCGCCGGTGGCGAGCATGGACATACCAGCCCACTGGGGTGCGGTGGAGGCGCGAATCTGGCGCTCTCAGTGCAGGCCGACCCAGCCGCCACAAAGACGAACAAGCGCACAGAGAAGAGGACCAGTCTTAATGTAATTACTAGTCTATGTTACTACCTCTATAGTGGGTAGTAACATATGTGTAGTGTCATGCATCACCTCATTTATTACTTTGTAGACTCATTTTGCATTGGGAACCGTTATGTGATGGTAACATATTATGTTATACTATTTGCCTCTCTCTCCATTAATTACCTGACACATCATCTTTTTTGATTATGTGGCATGTATGTTACTACCTATGTTACTCCCACTATGACCAGCCTAATAACGAGATTTGGCCAGGGGAATGATGGCGGCCTAGATTGGCGCAGTGAGTTGGAGTCGGAGGGAGATTACCCCGGAGTCCGGAGATAGTGTCTGCAGCGGTGCATCTTAGTTTGCTACTATATCACGAATTCACAAGGAAAGGCGTCGCAAGTTCATCGCAAGAACCCCCGGTATACACCTGCCTCTTCGAATACTGATTGATGGAGAGTGCCAGAATGGGGAAGGAACAACGAGATGGTGCATACTGTATGGGAGTGTGTGGGGTGAAATAAGAACACGAAGCGGCACGGTAACCGTCATGACATAATTGATTGGCGGCGATGCACATTGATTGCCATTAAAGACCTGTAGCAATGACAATTTATTTCCACAAATGCCGGCGAGTGGACTCCCAAATCCCAATCGATTCGTTTCGTTGCCCTAACATCTCCCCGGTTGTGGTGTCCCAATCGATTCTGTTCTTTTCTCGTCGGGCCACTCGTGAGGCTCATGGCTGCCTACGCTGCATTGTCCAGAATTTCCTATTGGCCGCCCACTGCGGCAAAATGCGGGCGCTTCACACAGGGGGAACAACCGAGCGACGCTGCCTGGGCCGGCCCACTTAGATACGTTACCAACTTGCCCAATCCGATTTTGTGAACCTTCTAGAAGGTTTCCTGAACCGGGTTTTCGTTGCTTTCATCGGTTTTTCCGTTTTTTCCTTTTTCTTTTTCTGTTTCTTTTTTCCTTTTTCTTTTTTTATTCTTTCTTTGTTTTTCTGTTTCTTTATTTCATTTTTTCAATTCCTTTTCTTCTCTTTCTATTTCCTTTTTGTTCTTCAGATTTACAAATTCCTTTCTGTTTCCATTTTCTTTTCTTCTTTTTAGTTTTTTCTGTTTGTTTTCTTTATTTGGTTTCTTATTTCATTTCCTTTTTATTTTCTCTTTTTTCAAAATATTCAAATTTTGTTTGCCTTTCCATAAAATGTTCAGTTTTTTAAAAATTGTTCTCAAAATTCAAAAAATGTTCTCGTTACACAAAAAAGTGCAAAACTTTCGAACATAATATAATGTATCGAACTTCAAATTTTTTGTTCAGGTTTTCAAAAAATGTTTGCGCTTCCAAATATATTCAGGATTTTTCAAATTTGTTCTCTGTTTCAAAATTTGTTCTCAGTATTTAAAAAAATGTTCGTGCTTTAATAAATTGTCCGCGCTTCCAAATTTGTTCTACGTTTCAAAATTTGTTCTCAAGATTCAAAAAAAATGTTCATGCTTTTAAAAAAATCCGCGCTTCCAAATTTGTTCTCTGTTTCAAATTTTGTTCTCAAGATTTAAAAAATGTTCGTGCTTTAAAAATGTTCATGTTCAAATTTTGTTCTGAAATTTCCGCTCTTACAAATTTGGTCTCCGTTTAAAAATTTGTTCTCAAGATTAAAAAAATGTTCATGCTTTAAAAAAATGTTCATCTTCAAATTTTTTCTCGATTTCAAAATTTTGTTCTCTAAATTCAAGAAATGTTCGGCATTTTGAAAAGTGTTCAGTTTATCAAAAATTTGTTCAAGCCTTTTAGTTTTTCTTCTAAAATTTGGAAAGTGTTCTCTTTTTAAGAAACACCTTTTCAAAATAATTTTCGTGTTAGGAATTTTAGAAAATGTTCGGGTCTCCATTATATTTAGCTCCGCACGCCGTAGCAAACCAAGAAAGCTTGTCTATCGTGATGGCTATGCTTGTGCATACAAAGATGGAGGTCCCTGGTTCGATCCCTCTCTCGAGCAGAGTTTTTTGGGGTTTTTACAATGCGTTGTCCGAATGGGCCGGCCCAGCTGGAGACGCGCCTGTGCGTCCACTCGACAATTTGCCGCATCGAGCGGCGCATAGGAGCTCCCGCATTGTCCTTCGTTTTTGTTGCTCGCGGATGATAAAGCCCACATGCCCAAATAACCGAGGAGCTCCGATTTTGTTACGGGAGCAGCGGCCTAGCCCATCCAGCGACCTCTTTTCGCCAAGGAAGCCCAAGCAGGATTGTCATCACATCCAATGGTCATAAACATCCAGAAGTGTACATCCGACGGCTGAAAACGTTGATGGTCTGTGAGGGCTGGAAAAATGCTCGGTTGTAATGTTTCTAAATATTTTTTAGTTTACGCGGGTCTTTTTTTTGTCTTGTTGTCCTTTTTTTGTACTGTCTGCTTTCTTGATAAATAATATCACATATGCGATGCTCCTGTACGTGGGTGTCTTTTGTCCAACAAAAAAAACCAAGGAGGGGCCAATTCAGGACACAATGGGTCATTCGATGTTAGTGGCCCAAAACACGACGTGAATTTTTGGGACATGATACCACGCGAGGATGTTATCCTGATCGACGATTCATGCTAGCGATTCACACTTAATATAGTGATTAACTGGATACTGCGGCAATACACAGGGATAAGCTAGCAAATACACAACGTTAATACATTAACGTGGGCCAACTACTGGTGTGTTTATGATCAGGGTGCAGGGCTGCAGGTTACCATTCAATGCAATTAACGTTCGTGACCTGGGCCGTATTAAATGAGGCCTACTCCTAGTTAAATACAAATTACTCACCCAGACTGCACTATGGACCTTTTCGTCAACCTAGCACATGGGACCGAGTTCGTTGGACGGTGAAAGTTGTTGCTCCAATTCTTGCTTGCATATGCATGTTCACCCACAACATTGTATTGCGATAGCAGGTTTGCCAAAGCAACCTTTTTTTGATCAGATGAAAATTGTATCCCTCTTGTTCTGTTGCTAGCAGGAGTTAGTTCTGAACTTGTGCTAACAACATTACAACAAAAGCAAGGCTCCTTGAACCAAACCTTTTAAAAAAACGGAGCTTCTTGAACCAAAGTAACTTCTCTTTGTTTTCTCTTTTGCATGGCAACTAAATTGAATCGCATTAATATTTTTCTCCTTCGGATCTGGTTGGAAGATGAGTATTCCATAGTAAAGGGTTCCAACATTTAGACAACAAATCCGTTCGGGAAAAAATATGAAGAAAATAATAAAGGAAGATGTAGCATGTTCTGGAAATCCCAAACATGAACAGGGATACCTGCACATCATTATCTTCTGCATGCGAAGTGCATGATAGAATGTTGATTGTCAAGCAAAAACTAAAATTACTGACAAATTGTAGCATGCACCTGTCGTCACCCAAGACCTCACTGTACATCCATCGTCAACCTACCACTTGGAGAGCCAAGAATAAGAAGGTCGACATGGCATTAAGCTTCCCCGACGGGGATTAGTGGTATGGGTCAGTGGAGTATGGAGTAGTGCATTCAACTGTTGTTCTTTCTATTAGGCTAGTAGATCTTTTAGTGCGTCTAGAGTATGGATTGGTGGAGTTTTTTTTTACTTCTTTTCTAGCCGGGTTTGGATCCTCGAACAGAACAACAACTCTCAGTCTTCAGCACTTTCCAATCTTAGTGGTTTACTCTCACGTAGGCCAGCTCGAGATTAGGATTTTTGCTACAGAAACACAACACCATGGCCGTGCCCGTGCTAGAGGAGTAGAAGTGCTGCAGGAGCCAATGAATTGTTGTGAGGCATTGAGGGGGGGGGGGGAAATAGGAGATGAACAGGAGAAGGACAGTAAATAAGAGACGTGCTGCTGCGTGATGAAGGCGGGAGGAGAAAAACCATCCATCAGTGAAGTTGCCGTTGCGGAATGGTGGTCATCAATATATGAGGCTTTAATGCCATGCAATCAATTCCCATCGACACGCATGTTGTTTAAATGCGTGAGGCTGCCATGTGGGCCATTTATTGGGGATGCAGTGGCAATACAAGCACTATACCAGCTGGTGTACGCGGACCAGGAAAAGATTATACGGCAATGATGTATTGTAGTAGAATGAATCGTGTGGGCACGAGTGGTTCTGATAACGAGCTCGTGTGGCTGCATGTACACACACGATTTATCGCCCAAAACAATACTATAGTAAAAGGGAATATTAATTATGATCCCATCTAAGAAATGTGTAGAGCTCACTTGGGTGAGAGGGTAGAGGTATATATAGTCTTGTCATCTCAGTTGAACACTTTGAGGACATGAATTAGGATCCATATTTGCACATGTCTTTTTTAAGTAACATTTACTTCCATTTACTAGCCATCTATTACGTACGAGTCTACAGCTTATGTGTTTTACTTTGCAGGTGTACAACTTATGTGTTTTGACTGGCGAAAGAATTGAATGCACCCCAACCGTTCCTAATGTGAAGGATGCTTCTCCTTGTATATATAAAGACCTCCAACCAGTCATTCTATTCATTCCAACATATTCGTAACACTAGCCTAGTACATTAGATACGTGGTGATGCGACGATCAAATTAAGGGCAAAATGAGAGAAGAATTAGACAAATGTTACAACTTGTACGCCAGGAACGAGAGACATCAGGAACAATGTCAAAGCAGCGTCTCGTTGTGGTTCGGAGACGAAGGGAGATGCTTAAACATGAAGCTAAATGTTGTGTCTCTCTTTCAACATCCCACCACCGATATAGTCCATCATTGCAACCGTTGTCAATGTGCAGCTCCCCATGATGCCTGTGCTCTTCCACCGATGGTACGCTTCATCAACCGTTTCTTTGAGCTGCTGCGCCTTTGGTCCACGTGCGCGCGTGCTCCTAGTCACCCCGGCCCGCCGGCACGCCGACATATCTTTCTCAAGTGTATACCACGCTACTGCGTAGTCCACTTCAACTATGCCAAGCTTGTGTTAAGTCTCTTCCGCGGCTTCAAGCACCCCTCACCCTTGAAGAAACATTTCAAGATGTTTCAAGATGTCCAATCCATGTAATATTTTTAGTAAACTATTGCTAATCAAGAGTAATTAGTGCCCAATAAAATACAAAGATGGCTCAATTGACAAATCTAGCTAATTTCGTCCTAGAAGAAACATTTGAATCTATCGACAAGCTTTTTTGAAGGCTTTGACCCGGCCTCCATATCATCATAGTGCACACAACCAACGAGACATTTTACAATACATCAAAATAATATAAGCTGTCCATTCCAGTAATTCAGTGAACTAGATCCACCAATCTATCTATACCTACTAATAAAAAAACAGGTATTCTTAGTCCGTCATATTATTTTATAGAAAACCCCCTAGGGTTTCTTATATTAAACCCGCAGTACATATTAAATGTTTTTTTAAAATACTCGTATCTTCTAAACCGTAACTCCAAGTTTAACATGGTATATATGGAATTTGATTAGAAAAATATATAGAATCTGAATATGATGTTATTTTACTTGTTAACCATTTAAAAAAAATACTATCCAGGGTGCAATCTTAATAAACAGTGCATTATTCGTCTTTCTTTCATATCGGTACTGATCCGGATTGTGGATGAACATCTCAGCAAAATTGGGATTGGAGACGAAATTGAAGATCACTTGCTCGTTTCTTTGTACGTATTAAATCTACAAAATCATGTGGAATCTTGAACTTGCCCTTTTGTAGGCAAAGACCATCTTTGTTTGGGTTATAGCTACAAATACTCAGATTATAGACTATTTTTTTTCTAAATTAAGAGTGTGTGGTATTCTTTTCTCCCGTTGCAACGCACGGACCCTTTTGCTAGTACTACTATAAAAGGTCAGTAGTATATTTTGTTCAAGGGATAAAATTGAAGACTTACAAAATAGATACCAAAACTCTACACGTATTAAAAAATCCGTGTGTTTTCTTCTACTGCTCCGACAAGACTGCAGGGACCAGTTCGGCCAAATATTTTCCGGCGGACATGAGATGCAACAGAGACGATTGTACATAGTCGATGGATCCATGCCGGAGGTCTTTTTGGCGGAGGAAATCAAAATATACAATACATTGATTGATCGTGTATGGTGATTTTTTCCGATGTACTATTAGTACGTATGTGATCAGCCGACTGTTTTCTGGCGATCAAGGTGGCGGCCGTGGCCGATGCACACAAGCAACACATGTACAAGCAGCGGCCGTACCTCCGAGAGGGAGCTGCAGCAACGACGGCGCTGCTGATCAGGACGCCGCAGCGGCGGCTCCGTGGCCTACTGATTGATTTGATGCTCGATCACGGACTTTAAGCTCCCACTTGGCTATGCTCGATTGTTGGACATTCGTCGTTGATGACCGGCAATGGCAACGACGAGGCCACACGAGGATGGTCACCGTGAGCGATATTACAAATTAGGAAACCAAAAAAAAAAGACAAAAGTAGCCGGCTAATTAACGGTTGAAATGATTCAATACTACTCGGTTCCGGAGGTAGTATGATCTATGATGCACCGTAAAAAAAATCTCTATTCCTAATCTATCTGGACGGACAAACTTGAGGTTGATCTGAACCCGTGTTCGAATGCCACCCCTGTGAGGAATTAAAAGCTAGACACGAATCTAGGCTCGGTCAAAACGCTGAAGGAAAAAAAGTGTTTTCATAATTGATATAAACCTTGACATCTAGCTCAGGAGGGGGAAAAAAGCCTACCAACCTTTATTCGCGAAGAGTGATTTCAAGTCATTGCCCTTTATATATACACCACTGCATGCTTTGTTCGAGCATATAATAACCTCCGTGTTTCAGTTAAATCCTAAGACCTTGGTAGAATATTTTTTCCTAAACATTGGCAGCACTGGCTTAGTACATCAGATAGGTGACAGTCACACATAGATGTCGAGTAAAGGGCCGGTGAGACAAGAAACAATAGAAATGTAATACCCGCAGGAACAGAAGACACCGGGAACAGTGGTGGAGCCATTAGTCAGAGATCTCACAGAGAAATGTTAGAATTTAGATCTTGGCAAGAGTGAAACGTTACGCGGTCAGCGTCTCTGGCTTTTAGTTAGTACCCAGTCATGTATTGTTCGTGGCTGCAGCCCTGTAATTAGATCACTTCTTGACTTACCATGCCATCCACAAACATGGATCAATCTTGAGCATGACAGGCACAAAAGGTTCACGGAGAAGGGAATGCATGGTTTTCATTTTCCATTTTTCTTTATGAAATCTAGAAAAATATATATTTCAAAACAGAGTAGCTGAAACACATGATGATTCAAATTCGTGACTCGCAACATTCCTTGCCGTTGGTTTTTCTCCTTGCTCTCCAGCCCAATAATCTTTTGTTGGTTCTATGCATTTTTTGTTCGAAGTATATTTCAAACTTAAGATTTTCAACAAAAAATCGAACATGTATGGGTGATGAG
Source organism: Aegilops speltoides (assembly GCA_021437245.1). NCBI lineage: Eukaryota > Viridiplantae > Streptophyta > Magnoliopsida > Poales > Poaceae > Aegilops > Aegilops speltoides. The sequence goes on along the minus strand of CM038145.1, from coordinate 454,274,354 downwards.
TTGCACGCACACATACGTGTCCAGATGCTAGAGACGGAGAGTTGAAAGACACCTAGAAGTAGGCTCTCAGCCGGGTTCTTTCTAGTACATCAGATATGTGTGATCCATCATACAGTACGACCCTTCCATGGTCCGCCTTTTCGTTTATTTAGTATATGTCAACAGAGTCAGAACACAGAATGACGCCATGATCGCAAAGAATTAGTACAAATAAACGTGAAACAAGGGTGCTTGCTGACCTATCCATGTACTCTGCTCCTCTGCTCATTGAGCAGGACAAGTTTCGTGAAGCCGTCGTGGATGCCGACCCCAACGATGCGGCGTCGCTCAGGCAGGAGCTGTGGTGGCTAGACCTGGACTTCGACGGAGGAGGAAGTAGGGCAGCGCTAGTGGTGCTGCAAGTAGTTGTGCGGTTTGGTTCCCTCGTTGTCATGTCTACTGCTAACCATCTTTGATGTCTCCACGGACGACTGTGATGAGTGGAATGTATGTTTAGTTCATTAACCCAAAGTGACTGCACACTTTAAGTGAACAATTCAAAAAGGGATCAGATAAAGGCCACTAACTTGTTTATGTGTTGGCGCTCAATTTAAAAAAAAACCTGTAAGAATAACTCAATCTTAAGAGTCCAAGGCAAACCGACATGGCGGCCACATGGACATTTTGTTTTATTTTATTAAGAATGTGTTGGCGCTCAAAAGAACCCGTGTAAAAATAACTAAATCATAAGGGTCCAAGGTACACCGAGATGGCAGCCGAATGGGTGATTTCTTTTCCATCCCTGAATCCCTTTTAGCTTTGATTGATCACATACAAGAATTTTATCATTGCAACAAGTCTTTGTTATCGAGGATTCCATCTAAAGGCCTGTTTGAGCCCTGCTAGAGAGGGAAGCCATTGCCAGTGCCATCTTCATCAATCTGCTTGCTGCCTCCATAATCATGTGTGAGTAGTTCCATATCGAACCTCACGGGTCCATAGTAGTAGCTAGATGATTTTATCTCTTTTACATCTTCAATACCATGTTCCCATGAGCCTCCATGACCGCCGACTCAACAACGCAGATATGATGCCACATTCTTCTTCTTGTCGCCGAGACACGTCGAGAATAGTGAGCAGGCGAGGAGGAGGCCGAGGGCGAGGAATTGTTTTTCTCACCGGGCACGTCGGAGGCAGTGAAGGAGACGATGGCGACGACTTGACCTCGATCTGGATCGACTAGGCGTGGTTCTGGTCGTGGACATGATCGGTTGAAACTACAATATTTACCCTAGACCATTCGCCCTTCTCGGATTAAACAAATTAAATTTAATTATTTTAATCCCCCAACGGATCAGATGGCTAATAAAAATCAGAGGGTAAATACTGGGTAGTGCTCCCAATACTATGCCAATCACCGCAAAGAGCTCTTAGATTATCCATCTAAGAAATGCGCAAAGCTCACTTATTGGGTGAGAGTGTAGAGGTATATTCATGTCATCTCGTTCAACACTGAGGACGCGAATTAGGATCCACACATTTTTTAAAATAACATTTACTTTCATTTACTAGCCATCTTTTTTTTTGAGGGGCTAGCCATCTACTATTACAAGTTTACTATACTTGTTTTTTTTTGCTGGGATGCAAAAAATTGAATGCTCCCCAACCGTCCCTAATGTGAAGGATGATTTCCCTTGTCATTCTATATATAGACCTTCAACCACTGTCATTCTATTCATTTGAATGATTGGTAGCACTATCCTGGTACACTGGATACGTGGTGATGAGATGATCAAATTGAGGGGAAGATGAGAGAAGAATTAGACAGATGGTACAACATGTACGCGGGAATGAGAGACATCAGGAACACTAGCAGAGCAGTGTTCCAATGTGATCGAGGGACGAAGGGAGATGCTTAACCATGAGGCTAAATGGTGTGTCTCTCTTTCAACATCCCACCACCGTTAGAGCCCATCGTGGCAGCAGATGCTTGAACTCCAGCTCCAATGATGGTTGTGCTCTTTCACCAATGGTCCGCTTCATACAAGGCGAACTTTACGGGTGCTCGTAGGACGAGCAGGTGCTGGGGTAGAGCGCGAAGAACAGCCGGGTCCTGGGCTGGAGGAAAACAAAAAAAATAGCCCAGCAAACACAGCCTTGAGTCGACTCGTCGCACAGCCGCGGTAGCCGCCAGGACAGCCACTGCGCACTGCCTCCCGTCCCCGATTTCGCTCGTGTGCCCTGCGCTCCTGCCGATCTTGCCGCCTGATTCCGTGCATCGCCGTCGACTCTACCCGCCCCTGGCCTGCACCACCGCGCCCAGACCGCACTCGGCAGTCGACGCCCGGTGCTGTGCAGCTGCAGAAGGCATGCAGCCAGCCGCCCAGCCGGATTTGAAGTACGTTTCATGAGATTTCTGCCTGTTCCACAATTTCCGTTTACTCGTTACTCATTGCTGGTCGTGCTGCCACCTGCCAGTGTTTCTCGTTACGGATTTAGGCTTGATGTGCTCCTTTGTACTGTAGATTGTAATGTATTACTACTAAATTCCGTCCAGGTATGTTACTACTTACTACTAAATTGTTTTAGTTTGGATCCATTTTCTGAATCCATGTGGGAGCTGTAATTTTCAGAAATGTTAGTACTACTGAATTGTTTCAGTTGGGTTCAAACAATTGATACATGCATTGTTCTCATTTTTTTAATCAATAAATTTCATTGTCATATTGAAGAACAGAATGAGACCCCCCCTCCCTTGCGTCGCCTCAGAGCTAGGCCGCGGCCGTGTTCCTCCCCTCTCACTCCTCTCCCTCCGCCGCCACCGGAGGTGCTCGCCGGCGCGGGTGCGCGAGACATAGGAAGGTGGCGGCGGGGATCCGGCGGCTCTGGCTTGCTGGTGAGCCTCGGTGCCCGGGGCGGCGGCTCTGGCGGGTGGCGCGCAGCGTGGCCTCGCTGGCCAGTGATGTGTGGGCTGCCTCCCTGGCCGTGCACGGGGGGGTGGGGGGGGGGGTGGGGGTCGGCGGCGGTCCGGCATCCCCGTGGTGGTTTGCTGGCAAATCTTGGAGACCCTTCCCCGCCACCGATCTACTCGGATCTGTGCCGGCCCTGCCCTCTAGCAGCTGCGGTCGTTGTCCCTAGGGCTCTACCGAGCGGATCAGGTGGTTGTGCGTGTTTCCGGGGGAAACCCTTGGCCGACGCGGCGGCCACTACAAAGGCGACGTCTTGCGGCACCGTTCTCCTTCATTCAGCCTTTGGAGTGGATTCCGTCCCTCCCACCCCCTCGAGCACAGGTGAAAGTCTGCCCTCCCCTGCTTGGACGACGACCACACTCTGTGTCGTGCTCCTTCCTGAAGGCATCTTCCGGGGTTTGCTCTTGCGTTGGTGGAGCTGTTCGTGGTGGGGTGTGGCGGCCTGGTCCCTTATGAGGCAGCTTGTGCGCTCCCCTGGTGTGGATGGTCTCTGCCACTGATGCCATACGAGGGGATTGGTGTCTCCTTCTCCGGTGTCGGTGGTACCCTTCTTGGTGGGAGTCCCGGTCTCCGACGATTCCAATCCACGACTGGTGCAAGGCTTGGTCCCTCTTCGGCCTTCTATATGGTATTCCTTCTTCGATCGACGAGCCTCTGCCGGCACCCTGCCTTGCCGATGCCGATGATGGTCTTCTAGTGGTCGGTCTCTGTTGCGTGTAGGTCTACTGTTGTTGGGTTTCATGGCAGCTTCGGCTCCTTGGTCTGGGTTCTATGGAACCTCTCTGTCGTTCACCGGTGCGACACCTGTCGAGCCTAGGTGAAAGGGTAGTGGCCCTTTGTGGCGACGGAAACAAACCTTGTGGTTACTCATGTTTGGCGCTATGGTTGCAGTCAGCGGCACGATACTTGCCTGGTGTTGCCCTCCTCCCGAGGCCTTAGTTTGGTTAGTTGGTTTTGGCTTTGCGGCGGTCCATGGCATCGGCGCTTGTTGTAGCCTTAGAGTTGTTTCTCGTAGCACGATGTATCTTATTCCGTGTTGCTTTTTTTTTTCTATTTTGTAATTCCTATGTATTATTGTGATGGCTTTGTTAACTCAAAGTTGGGGTAGTTTTCGAGCCTTTTCTTGGGCTCGGCCAATGCCTTTTCCCTAAAAACAGAATGTCAACTAGAGCTACATGATTACATATATATATATATATCATAGTCTTCTTTGAACCATTTGAGGCATGTAGGCTTTTTTTAATGCAAAATTAAGAATTATTTGAGAATTTTACATATGTTTGTAAGATCATATCGATCAATTTCTATTGTGCTACTGGCATGTCATATTTATTGTAATTTCCACTCTGTTTCAGCCCTCCTCCACCCCCACCTCTCCTCGCCGCCGCCAACCCTAGCCGCGCCCAGCTCTCCTCCACCCCCACCTCTCCTCGCCGCCGCCAGAGGCGGTCTCCGGGCAAGTCCGGGGCGCCGCCAAGGAAGGTGGCGGCGGGGCCAGCTACTGCTCTGCTTCCGCGGGGGCATTCGGATCTGGGGCGGCGGCCCCTCTGGTGAGGCACCACCGGCTTAGCGGCGGGCGGTGGTGCGGGCGTTTGGTTCCGGCGTTCTTGGCCGCGCGTGTTCTCCCCCATCCGGCCTGCCCGTGTTCCATGGGACGCCGGCGCTGGTGGTGCTAGTGGTGGGGAATCCAGTCCGGGCGAAAACCATGGCCGACCATGGTCGGCTGCGTCCACGGCGACACCTGAGGGCGCCGTGTCCCTCCTTGGAGGCGTCTGATAGGTCTGATCCCCCCACTCCCCCTTCCTCTAGTTCTCCCGGGCGAAAGCTCCAACTTTGTTGGGCGGCGGCGGCGCCATCGGCGTCGTATCCTTCTTGAAGGCGCCGTTTAGGGAGCTTGGTGGTCGGTGGGCGCTGTTGGGGTGCGGGGGGTGGCGGCGGTGGTACCCTCCTCGTCCTAGCTCTTGCTTTCCATCGCCATTGTATCTTTCCGCTCTGCAAGGCGGTGGCGCTGTCTGGCGTCATGGTGGCGTTGACAGTTGACCTGGCAAGGTCTTTGCGTCGGTGCCTGCTCTGGAGATGGTTATGTGGATGACGGCGGCGGTAGCCTCGGTGAGTGCGCCAGACCGGTGTGTGACCCGTTCCCGGTATGTGGCTGGGATGGGGCATCCGGCTTTAGATGTTAGGTTTTGTGCAATGTCTGTTTGGTATTAGGCTCGGACATTCGGCATCCCTGCATCAAAGGGATAGGAGTAGCGACAGGTGTCGCCAGGACGGTGGTTCCAGGCTTATACTGATGTAATGCTTTGTAAGGTCTTTGAGAATAATTAATAAAATGGTTGCATGCATCGATCAGATGCAGAGGCAGGGGGTGATCCTCCTTTTCTCAAAAAAATGAGTACAACATCCATGCAACATATATGACTTGATTTTTGGCAAACATTTTTTTCAGCAAGTATTGTCTAGATGTATACCATTTCCTTCCGATGAAATCACTTTGAGCAACAAAAAAAATTGCATTCAATTTTGTACCACCAAAACCGTTTCCTCCCTATGAAAATAACTAGGACCTACAAAAATGGGCTTTTCTATTGATGCCTCAAGCCGAGGTCCAAGTACCAAGCGCTGCAGTGCTAAGTAAGCAAATCTACCCAAACAAAGACCGGTAGTTTAGCGATAAAACATCAACCTAAGAAGTCCATGGATTTCTTGCCAAAGCACCATGGAAACGAGGCACAATCATCAAAGAAAAACGGTCCCATCTCTGGCCAAGCGCACCGAGAACCCGTCTAATAATCCGGCCAGAATAAGAAACCAACTACCCAAGGAAACACTGCCTGGAAAGCTTGTTTCCTAAACAACAAATCTACCTTTCCATTTAGTAAAACAACTGCCACTCTCAAGAATTTTTTTTAAATAAAAATAGAAAAGGCGCTTTAGATTCGACATCGCCGCAACAAAACCAACCCCGTGGGAAAGATGAAACGCCTAGAACTTGATTTCTGCTGGAGGGAGGTCGTACCGAGGAGGGGGAGAAGTGGGCGGGAGGCCTCCTGGAGTCAACCGCACGGAGTTAGGCGGCGGCGAGCGAGAGAGCGAGGGGACAAAGGAGTGTTTTAGTGGGCGGTGGGTTTGGGAATTGCAGTTGCTGCAACAACGAAATTATTTTAAGAGGAGAATGAGAGGGCCGGGCTCCAACCCACGAGCAAGCTGCGGCGGCGACTGGCAGGCAAGTCCCGCGTGAGGACCAAGTAACAAGACGTATAGGTTTATGCATGCGTGGGGCCATGTGGACCCATGGGTGAGAGGGTGCTCGTTGCGGGCCCACGGGCAACGGGTTTCGCCGTCATGTGCGTTGTTCGGTGGGGGTAATCAAGCGCCGGCATGGATCACGAGGGACAAACGTGGACCGCACAAGATATATCGATTGGCTTTGATGTGTTGAGCAAATCGGCTTGATTATTCGTAGCTGGTCAGCATTGATTCTCTATCTACTAGATAAAATAAATAAAACATTCACTGATTTGAAACGATTTTTTTAATGATGGTTCAGTTGGATTGCAGACGGAAAAAGAGATGCATAGTTGGAGTAAATGCATTTGTTTAGGCACTCCGTTGTTTGCTATCACAATGCTGTCACGTTGGAGAAGATGTTATGTAAGTTTATTATACTATATATAGTTGTGCAAGCAACTTGTGGTTTGTGTTCCTGCAAAAAGAAACTCATAATTCGTGAACAATAAGCCTCATCATATTCAAATACTAGCATATAAGTGCTGGAACTAAGCTAAGTTATCAGCCCATTCGCGAAATGCGTAGAGCTCAGTTGGGTGAAAGGGTAGAGGAACAGTCCTATCAATATCATTTAACAAGTTGAGCTCTTCGAGTACGCAAATTAGGATCCGTATTTATACCATGTTCTTTGAAGTAACATTTACTAGCCCATCTATTACAAGTACATGACTCATGTGACTTCGACCTAAGCGAGAATTGAATGCTCACCAACGACCTCTCGTGTGAACAGTTGTTTTCATGTATCTTTGCTTTGCTGCTGTTCCTGAGATCTCTCCTTCCGCATACATGTTGCAACATATGTTTGATTCTTCTCTCATCCTCTCCTCAATTTGATCATCTTGGTCCACTTTAAATTCAAATTAGTGTGTTTTTTCCTGTATTATTAAGTACCATACACCTGCTATTTTAGAATTCACTGAACTTTGATTATATCTGTATCCCTCCCATTATTCAATGATCCAATTCCTACTATGTCATCACTATTGTTCCTATCGTATTACTTGCTACAAAGAATCGGTAATGCAAGAAAGTACAATTAAGCTTCCTTCTTATTTATATTTTGCTACAAAATACAACATTATAGCAGAGTGTATGTTTATTTTTTGTGAAATAGGAACCATGTCTATTATAAAAGTTCATAAAACGTAAAAAGCATCCTAAATATAATTAAAAAATACACCAAGAACCGTGCACCATCGATGACCATTTCTGCCGTCAGAACAAGCCGTTGACGAGCTGTTGTCGTCACTCCCCTACCGAAGCTAGCTTGATCTTTTCACTAACAATCAGGAAGTCTTTGTGCACGTGCCCCTAAGGACCAGCACACTAGAGCTGCAATCGTCACCATTGAACCCTTGAACTGATCTGAAGGGTCTGGAACCAAATCTTGCCGAGGAACAAGCACGGTGAGAAACCCTAACCTTGCCGCTCCAAGTAGACGACAGTAATCTACGCCGGAGCTTCGACCACAGGAATCTAACTTACATGAGGGCCATCCCTGTCATAAACATGATCAAACTTAATCATCACATTCATCCGTATTTTTTGAAATGAAAAACCAACTTTACGGTAGGTATCAGTGAAAAAACAAAAGTGGATAGTACTATGAAACCCTTGCCTTAAAAATAATAGTTTCATGCCATTTACTTGAGATGAATGTAGATGCTTAACCGTGAAGGTAAATTGTATGTTTCTCTTTCAGCATCCTACCACCGCTAGACCCATCGTTACAGGATTGCAGGAGGCCATAACCAATGGTTCGCTCCATCGACCGCGTCTTCGAGCCCAGGCCTCTGTGCCTTTGGTCGACGTGAACGTGTGCTCGCAATCCCGACAACCGGCCGACGCGCCGACATATCCTTCGCTAGGGCATCCCACGCTACTGCGTTACATACTCAGCATCAAGTACTCGTGCTCGTGTTGATTCTCTTCCGTGGCCTCAAGCACTCCGCGCTCGCTGTTATCTTGCTCTCGATGAAGACAATATCATCTCTCTTAGTAGTTAGTAGCGGTGGAGCTAGCACTATGACACTGGGGCCAGCTGACCACAATGGATTTATATGTAAAACCTATAGAAAATGATGCTAATTAAAAGAGCGTACTGCCGAACCCCTGTAATATATGAACATACACATGAGTACTGAAAATATTTCTGTTTCTATCCTATTTTCTAGTTAATTTTATTCATTTAACCTTGTCGTTGAGATTCAGAGGATGGTCATTTTGTAGCACTAGGCTGTTTAGAAAAAGCCACAGTAAACCTGACGTGATACAACTAATTTATCTGGTTGGTAGCATATGCTTCTTGGACCTTGGTGCTGATGTTTGTTACATGCATAGAGATTGGGAGAGATAAACTTCACAAGATGATTTGCTGACTTGTTATAATTTTTGAATTTCAATGCTTACTAAGCACCTGGTTTTGAGCTCCATGATAAAAGCCTAGGTCAAACTTGAGTTGGTTAATCCTGGCAATGGCGATATTTTTTACGTCATTACCTTGTTGAAGGCATTGCTTGGATATGCTCCAATTGATTCCGCGGGTGAAAACCTAGATTCTGGCCTTCGTGGACGGATCCGATGATGGCGGTGCTTTAACGTCACTTCCTTCTTGAAGGGCGTTTCTGTTGAAGAACCTCGTCGTTCCGTGTGGTGTCCTGATATGGTTGATGGTTATTGACGTAGTTTACCGATTGCAGATTTGATCCCTTTTATGTTTTTTTTTCTCTCACCTACACGTAGTCTCATATGACTTTGCTAGTTATTGGCATGTTTGTCTGCATGTGTTAATGTTGGCCGTGTGCATCCTAATTATGCATAAGCCGTGCGTGTGCTTATTGTATTTATATCCTCTTGATGCTTCATTTTGACTAAATAAAATCGCAATCTTTTTAAAATAATACATTTTTTTATTAATTTTCAGAAATAATACACCGTTTTGATATTTTTGACAAATAATACGGCATCATCTTCCCGAAGGACGACTGGACCTAATCGTCTTCCTGAATGACGATTAGTGTCCAATAGGCTCAGTCGTCGAAGGTGGGCCTCAGTCATCCTCCAGGAAGACGATTAGCTCCAATCGTCCACCAGGAAGATGATTAGTTTCAGTCGTCCACCAGGAAGATGATTAGTTCCAGTCATCCACCAGGAAGATGATTAGTTCCTGATGGACGACTGGAACTAATCATCTTCATGGTGGACAACTGGAACTAATCGTCTTCCTAGAAGAAGATTAGGTCCAGTCGTCCTCCATGAAGATGATGCCGTATTATTTGCCAAAAACATCAAAACAGTGTATTATTTCTGAAAATTAATAAAAAATGTTTCTCAAAAAAAATTATCCAAAAATAGAAACATGGTCCAAGAGTGAAATATTGTATATAATTTTGAAATGTGAAAGTATAACTTATTAGGTTTTGGTTCCAAGGCACTAAATCTAGACTCGGTTGAATAATTGAAGGGAAAAAAAGTATTTTCATTATTTTACTTGCTATCAGAACTGGTGCAACCCGTTGCATTCAACTTACAGGAAAACAATGAATGCCTACCAACCTTTTATTTCCATGAAGAATGCTATCAGGCCATTGCCCTATATATAGGAACCTTCGTGGTTTCATTTCATTTTTACATTTTGGTAAAGAATAGTCGCAACATAACCTACTACATCAAATAGGTGTTGGTCACACATGCATGTCGAGTAGACGATGAGATAAGAAACAGTCGAGATGTAAGATCTACGGGGATAGAAGACATCGGGAATAGTGGTGGTGCCATAAGTCAGACATCCCAAGAAGAAATGTTAGGGTTTAGATCTTGATAAGAGGCAAATGTAACAAAGAGCCTTCAGCAGTGCGTTCTAATTATTAGCCAGTCATGTATTGCTTGTGGCCGCAGCCCTGCCATTTGAAGATCACTTGCAGGCTTACCGAGCTATCCCGTGAAATTGATCGATCTTCAGCGTGACAGCCACAAAAAGCATAAAGAGAAGGGGATGCATCTTTTTTTTTCATCTTCCATTTTTTCGGAACCTAGAAAAATAAATCAAAACAGAGTAGCCGAAACAGACAATGTTTCAAACGTATGGATCGCGGCATCCTTTGTCGTTGTTTTTTCTCTTTGTTCTCTAGCCCAATCAATTTGAGATTTTTTACGATACCCTGATACTCAATAAAAAGAGTTTGGACTACCAATCTAACACAACCTTCTGTTAAAAAGTATATTAGGCTTTTCATAATAGTTGTGGAGGAACATAATTGCTCGTGGAGAACCAAGCACTCGTTGGATGGTTAGGAGGGCAAGTCCACCAGAGATCAAACTTCAGGTTTGATGCTTTGCTGTATCATTAATGTAGATTATTCTTTCACTGAAAGGTGGCGTTTCTATTGATATATAGCGAGGCGTCCATGGTGACTTTGTCGATCTTCAAACTCTGCAATTTCGACCTGTCTTTAGTAGGTGTTTGTCTGAGTCTGTCTTTGTGTGATGGACTGAGTACGTGTGTGCGAACACTTCGTTCCTAAATATAGGGTGTATAGTTTTTGGCACGAAAATTAAAGAACACATGTGGAGGGAAAATTTCACAAGTTTTGGGTGATATTACACCTGACTAATTGACATGAGAAAATAGAGGAGCTTGCCTGGTATAAGAAAATTTAATCAAATCCCTAAAAGAATAATCCAAATGAGTGGTGCAATGTAATACACCTTATATTTTGGATTTTTTTTCTCAAAAATCTATACACCTTATACCAAGGAACCAGGGAGTACAACATAATCGGTCTTTCTAAAAAATTACTTGCTTGTGGGGACACATCCTTCATTGTAGTGTTGAGAGAGTGTTGTCTCCTACATGCCAATATCTGATAATCTATTTTTCCCCAAGCATCTTTGTTATATATACCAGTGAAGAAAAAAACATGAAATCGTGTTTTCTTTCTTCCCCGAAAAGAAAGAAAGGCACCCAGATGTTTAGGGTTTCCCCGCTTCCGTCGGTGCCGCCGCCGACCTGTCATGTCGTCATCCATTTGCCTCATCCTCTGTTTTATTAGGCTCAATAAGGCGCGAAGGATCCCAGCCTTTGCCGGTGGGAGGGCTCATTCTTTGTTTTTAGGTGTTTTTTTTACTATATTTAGGGTTTGTGTCTTACTCAGGAAGGTGAATGATGGCGGCTTGCGAAAGATGAAATAGGTTCTCGCTACCTAGCCCCCGTCCCAACGGTGTGTCTCACGTCGTCGAATGGCATATGAAGATGCTCCTGTGAAGATGTGTCTCCGATGGATCTAACGGGATTCGCTGAAAATGTGCTTTGTTCATTCGTCGACACTCTCATGAACTAGGAGAACGACCATGATCAAGATTGCGGCCAAGATGAGTAGCGGCAGGCCAAGTGCTACCTTGGCCAGGTGTGGGAGTAATGGCAACTCTAGTTCCCCGAATGGTCGTTCGCGTGAAGACACACTCTGGTGTCATCTTGACCGCGAGCAGGAGGCCATGATGGACACCTGCCGGGATGTGCACCGTTGTTCCCTTCCGTGCCGCGATGCTCAATGCTCCATGTCCTATCCTCGGCGCATTCCTCACCATGGGAGCACCTGCCACATCACTCCAGGCCAAGTCAACTCAAGGGTAAGAACGGCCATGAGGGGTCGGCCAACTAAGAAGAGGGGGAAGAAGTCGTCGGCAAGTAATAAGTGCTCAACTGGGCTAGGGTCGTCTGCGGGGAACAAGGACCGTCCCTAATCTAGATGCATTGCCCAACTTGTGTTGGCCGTGACATTCTTAAACTATATCATTACTGGTCATTACCAAACCATGTGTCTGAATCCCACAACGTGCTATCTGTGCAAGCAGTCAGGGCACAAGATGACCACGATGGTATGTCCGAAGTCTACCTCTCTCTGTGAACTCCAAATGATGGGCCATGGTATCAAGGTCCAGGGATTCCTTCATATATAGTGGGGAGATGTTGAATATGGCTCTTCTCTGCACACGACCATCACAATGTTGAAAGGTGACACCTCCACTCCCATCATTAAGGCCGAGATGCGGCACGTCGTCGACGAAGATTTGGATGGGCGCGTATGGAAGTTAGATATACTCATTGTATTAGATACAAGTATGGAAGGAGTAAATACTCGTTCTATTATATAGGCCAACGTAGCTCATTCGAGAACCAAAATATTTAAGCACTTGTATCTATCATTCTTTGCCATGGGAAATTGGCAAAAAACTCTAGTCCGCAAGGTTGCTCTCGAGATTTTGGACGGTCCGACGCCAATTCATATTTAACATAGCAAGATTGTATTATCATAAAATGTAATGAATTTATATAGTATTAAATAAATATTTTAGTGACGCCTGTGGTTCGCTAAATTTTGAATAGGGTTTGAAACTTTTGGAGATAAATGAATATTTAAATTGAGAGGGAATAAGATTACTTTCCAAAATATGAACTTTATATTTGAATTGAATATTCATTTAGAGTTCAAAAATACTTTGAGAATTATGCTAAAAATAAAGTTTATTAAATAATTATATGTATTTTAATTTTGGCCGGAAGTAAATTTCATGCGCTCTAAATAATATATTGTATTTACTGAAAAAATTCTATAATTTTTTGAATTGAAGCGAATTGGTTTCAAAATCATACTCATTTTGAAATTAGGTTAGCCTCACAAACCGCTATCTACAGCAATCAGAGCAGCCCAGTCATCTTGTATGTGGTAACCATGGTAAATTTTTGAAATTTCGAGCGGTAAAACCCTGAGCACAAGACAATGAGTTCGACTTCGAGTTCCTGGGCAACGTCACTGGCGAGCCGTACCTAGTGCAGACCAACCTGTACATCGATGGCATGGGCAACCGGGACCAGCGCATCGACCTCTGGTTCGACCCTACCGCCGACTTCCATACCTACGCCGTGCTCTGGAACCCCAACCAGGTCGTCTTCCTCGTCGACGACACCCCCATCCACGTCTATGACAAGAAGAACGCCACCAAGCTCAAGGGCCACCACCGCCACCCCAACAGCACCAACACCACCACGACGTCTGTGTTCTCGTCGGCGCAGCCCATGGCCGTGTACAGCTCCATCTAGAACGCGGACGACTGGGCCACGCGCGACGGGCTGGTCAATACATATTTGTCCCATGCGCCGTTCATGGCCACGTTCCACCAACGCCACCAACTCGGACGCGGGCGAGGTGGCGCGCTGCAGCGGGAGCTCGTAGGGCACGGAGGACCAGTACTGGTGGAAGGAGCAGGACATGCAGGAGCTCAGCGTGCACCATAGCCACCAACTGGTCTGGGCGCGCGCGCACCATCTTGTTTACGACTACGCAAAGTTCCTTCCTAGCCCGAGCTACACGGTACCTGCTATCTGGACCGTCTGGTTGCCTTGGGATAGGTGCAAATTAGAGCATCACGAGCACATGTGTCTTTTCGTCGAAGTGTCATTAGGAGGAGACGTCATGTCCAGGTAAACACGTAGGTCTGACGCGCTAGTCCACAGGGGTCCATCCCTTTTCTTCTTCTAGCACCACTGTTCCTCTCGAGGCAGTTTATATCTCACCCGCTAGTCCATAGGGGTCAATCTCTTTTTTTAGGGAAATGCCATCATGGAGGTTTATATTTTAGCAAACCAAGCAGTGAACTATCTTTTTACTGCGTTGCTGCTCATGATGGTAGCTTTGGTCAGAACGGACCTATCCGTTCGACAAAATTAATTCATGTGAGTGTAATGCGGGTTCAAATCATAAAATGGTAGGGGGGGGGGGTATCTGCAAAATGTCCACCGACGACTGGACCGGGCCATCTGGCGCCAGTTGGCCGTCTGTGATTGGCTCATGACTAACTTTGCACATCTTGGACAAGTTCTATGACTACATATTTCACTTTTGCAAGTTCTAGAACTAAACCATCACATCTTAGACAAGTTTTATGATGAGGAGAGCTTCAATATGGCAGAAAGTGAAAAGTGAAAATTTCAATGATTGCATGGGCGTTTGATGATGTGGAGGACGTGTGTGTGGTGGAAAGTGAAAAGTTGATTGATGGCATGCGCTTGATGATGTGGATGGCTTGCATGTGCATTTAAATAGGAGGTGGCATGTGTGGTACATATGAGATGAGATGAATAAGCTGCATGTTATGATAAATAAGGTAGTCATGATGGACTTAGGTATATATATAGGATGAGATTTCTAATTATTAGCCCATCTAAGAAATGAGCAGAGCTCGCTTGGGTGAGTATGTCCCAGTTGAACACTTCGAGTACGTGAATTAGGATCTGTATTTACACCTTTTTTTCTTCTTCGAAATAACGTTTACTTTCATTTACTAGCCATCTTTTACAAGTTTAAAACTTATATGTTTCTTCTATTTTCCGGGGGTGCAACTTATGTGTTTCAACCAACGAAATAATTGAATACCCCCAACCCCAACCATCTCTTATGTGAAGGATGACTTCCCTTGTATACGTAGAGATCTTCAACCATTGTTGTTCTATTCGTTTCACCATATTGATAGAACTACCTTAGTACACTATACATATGTGGTGATGAGATGATCAAATTAAGGGGGAAATGAAAGAAGAATTAGTTAGATGTTACAGCATGTACATGGGAATGAGAGACATCAGGAACACTAGCAGAGTGTCATCTAGCTATGGTTCGGAAATGAAGGGAGATATTTAACCATGAAGCTAAATGGTACGCCTCCCTTTCAACATCCCACCACCACTAGAGCCCATCATTGCAGCCATTGCCGTCATGCAGCTCCCCACGATAAATATGCTCTTCTGCTGATAGTCCACTTCATCGGCCGCATCCTTGAGCCCCTGCGTCTTTGGTCGACATGTACGCATGCTTGCAATCACACCGGCCAGCCGGCATGCCGACACATCCTTGCCAAGGGCAACCCACCGTACTGGGTACAAAGACTCAACTACACCGAGTTCGTGTTGATTCTCTTCCGTGGCCTCAAGCACCTCTCGCGGCCGTTGTATCTTCCTCCTCAATGAAGACAGAGAGGATAGCTGCACAACCCCTCATGCGCCCGATGCCTCACCCCACCGGAGAACCCTCCGCACCTGCTGTCCACGTGCCCCTACACGACCCACTTTGGGATTAGATGATGCTCCCGTGTAGGCTGCCACAATCCTTGGTGCCAAGCTCGACCACGACCTTCGTGCTTGACTGGGGCTTGTAGGGGCGTGCCGCACTGCCTCAGCCTCAGCCTCACTGTAAGGTTTGGTCTTGGCTCTTTTACCTCATCTAGTGGCACACTTGCCAGAGCGCAACCACGGATCTTCCAAGGCATCTCATCTACACCTTCTCAGCTGCTCCACAAAATCAAGAACGACATCGAGCTCTGAATTCAGCCTAGAAAAGCAGGATTTTACAACCTATTGCATAGACCCCTGGAGCCTAACTAATCTTTCATTCAATCTGCTGCCTGTAGTGGCCCATATGGCCTGTTGTCGCGGCACCCGCCGGACCATAGATGTTGTCCTCAGGCATGTAAATCGGACTTTTTCTCTGCTTCCAATCCTATATATACCTAAGAAGTTCATTACTATTATCTTGTTTACCTTAACATGCAGCCTATCCACCTCAGTACACGTGCCACATCAGCATTCTGTTAGTGACTTACAAACGAGACCGACTGCTACATCACCCTGCCACTTAAGTGTTTGGTTAATGCCTAAGGACCCACCACAGTATGGCCTGAGCAACATCCTCTCTCACCCTCATTCACCGCTCTCGCACAGTCAATCCATCAAGCGCTCCTTTCCCCTCTCTACAATAATGCACGACGGATCAATGTGATCCATCTCTGCGTGGCTTTCCTCCCGTTAGAACACCGACACGGGTTGCATCTGCTGCTCACAGGTACTTTCCCTTGCAGAAACTAGGGTGGCTGGTTGGATCATTTGGGGGCCATCCCGGTAGTGGTCACGCAATAAATGTTATATCATTGCAAACTTTTTTCAAATACAAATCCGATGATATACTTTTATGAAATATAACTCATGTTTAATTAGCCAAATTGATGGTCAAACATTATTTCTAAAAGGATGTGAGTGCTACATCTTGAGCTTGCGTTGGTTTTTCTCGAAGAGGAGAGGGTGATGCAGCAATAGTAGCGTAAATATTTCCCTCAGTTTTTGAGAACCAAGGTATCAATCCAGTAGGAGGCTCCTCAAAAGTCCCACGCACCTACACAAACAAACTGAGAACTCACAATCAACGTAATAAAAGGGGTTGTCAATCCCTTCAGGGCCACTTGCGAAAGTGAGATCTAATAAAGATAGTAAGATTAGATAAATATATTTTTTGGTATTTTATAATATAGATGCAAAAAGTAAAGATGCAAATAAAAGTAGATTGAAAACAAATATGATAAAAGATAGACCCGGGGGCCATAGGTTTCACTAGTGGCTTCTCTCAAGATAGCATAAGTATTACGGTGGGTGAACAAATTACTGTCGAGCAATTGATAGAAAAGCGCATAGTTATGAGATTATCTAGGCATGATCATGTATATAGGCATCACGTCCATAACAAGTAGACCGACTCCTGCCTGCATCTACTACTATTACTCCACACATCGACCGACTCCTGCCTGCATCTAGAGTATTAAGTTCATAAGAACAGAGTAACACATTAAGCAAGATGACATGATGTAGAGGGATAAACTCAAGCAATATGATATAAACCCCATCTTGTTATCCTCGATGGCAACAATACAATCGTGCCTTGCAACCCTTTACATCCTTTGGGTAAGGACACCGCAAGATTGAACCCAAAGCTAAGCACTTCTCCCATGGCAAGAAAGATCAATCTAGTAGGCCAAACCAAACTGATAATTCGAAGAGGCTTGCAAAGATAACTCAATCATACATAAAAGAATTCAGAGAAGATTCAAATATTATTCATAGATAAACTTGATCATAAACCCACAATTCATCGGATCTCGATAAACACACCACAAAAAGAGTTTACATCGAATAGATCTCCACAAGAGAGGGGGAGAACATTGTATTGAGATCCAAAAAGAGAGAAGAAGCCATCTAGCTAATAACTATGGACCCGTAGGTCTGTGGTAAACTACTCACAACTCATCGGAGGGGCAAGGATGTTGATGTAGAAGCCCTCCGTGGTCAATTCCTCCTCCGGCAGAGTGCCGGCGAAGGCTCCAAGATGAGATATCGTGGACACGAGAAGGTTCTGGTGGTGGAAATTGTGTTTAAATCCTGCTCTGGATGTTTTCGAGTGCGAGGTATATATAGGAGGAAGAAATACGTCGGTGGCGCTGGGGCCCACGAGACAGGGCGCACCTCTGGGGCGCCCTCCTATCTCGTGGGAGCCTCGGCAGCTTCTTGGCTTGCACTCCAAGTCCTCTGGATCACGTTCGTTCCAAAAATCACGCTCCCGAAGGTTTCATTCCGTTTGGACTCCGTTTGATATTCCTTTTCTTCGAAATACAAAAATAGGCACAAAAAACAGCAATATGGGCTGAGCCTCCGGTTAGTAGGTTAGTCCCAAAAATGATATAGATGTGTAAAATAAAGCCCATAAATTGGTGCCGCGGACCCAGAACGAATCCAGCACGCTAGGGCCCGACCGGGGGCGCCGGGCGAAAGGAAAAACGCGCCAAAACCTTCCCGCGCCAGATTCCCACCCATGGGCTCGCCGAGTCAGCAGCTGCATCGTCGTCCTCAGTGCCCCACCTTGGCTCCCGTGCAATCAATGCAAAGGCTGCTGCCGATGAGCCTTCCATTGATCACAGGCGGCGCGGTGAAGGAGCGCCGCCGCGCGTCCCGCCCCCTTCCCGCCACGCGTCCACACTGCTGCCGCTCCTCGCCGCTATAAAAACTGCCCATCGTCGCCGCTGGCCGCTCACCCGCCTCCCACAGCTCTCTCGTCGCCGACCACGTTCTTCTCCCTCGGCACCCTTTGCTCACCCTCTCTCCTCCTTCCTAGATGGCCGCATTTTCCCGGCGACGGAGCGCCGGCCAACGGCTTCGGCCGCCGCCATCTGCATGAGTGGGAGGCACGCCTCCTGCATGAGGCGGACTACCCGGCGCCGCCCGACATGCGCATGCCGGGCTCGTGGAGGCTCAATGCCGGAGGAGTCCCCGTGCCTCCGCCGCCCACCAGCGCTAAACGTCACGCCGAGATCGCGCGGATCTGGTCGACGCTGCCGGAGGAGGCGCGACAGCAGGCGAGGTACGCCCCCAACAACAACACCCTATGGACAACGTACTTTGAGCGCCGCCACGCCGACCAGCTCGCGTCCACGAATGGCGCTCCGGCACCATGGGGTGCCACAACTCCGACGGCCGCCGGCAGTGGTGGGGCGTCCCCAGGCACACTCTCCACGTGGTCCTCGAGTACATCAAGGGAGGCAACTCGCCGCAGATGGAGTACCCGGCGTCGTCCTTCTCGCGCTGGAGCGGCAACTCGTGGCTACCGAGGCGCATGGCAGGCGCATCCTCCTCTTCCTCCGGCTCCCACTCCCACTCCTTCGGCACACCGCCGCCGCTCGCCGCCGTCAAGGCCGAGCCCAAAGAGACGTCGGAGCACCAGCACAGCGGTGGCCTCGTCTTAAACGAGGGCCGCCGCCACCAACCTTCCCCTCCTCCCCACGGCCATCTTCGCCTGGTCAGGCCGAAGAAGGAGATGGCGACGACGCCCGTCGTCGTCAAGCAGGAGCACATCGTCATGGCCGCCGACCTCGAGACAGGCCTGAAACGGGTGCGGGACGACTACGTGCGAGAGGAGATGGAACGCCAGCGCGCCGCCCTGGAGGAGATCGCCGCTCGGCGCCGTGGCCGCGACGATGAGGCGCTGGCGCCATCCAACCCCGTCCACCTCGGCGACCCAGGACATGGATGTAGCAAGGACGGTGGCGTGCAGGACGACGACGACGGCGGCGGCAACTACACCGCCTTCTACAAGCTCCTCGACATGTAGAAGGCTCGGGATGGCGGCGCCATAGTTTTTAGGGCTTTGATTATGTCTTTTAAATTATGTACAAATATGAATGAAAAATGCCTGAATTTCGTCCAAATTCGCCCTGGGCATGTGTCATTTTCTTCAAATTTTAGCCGAATTGTATTTCAAAAAACGGCGTCTGGGGGCCAACTTAGGGCGGCAGGTGGGATCCCAACCGCCCCCACGACGAAAATAGCGCCGGCTAGCCCCCAGGAGGTGCTATTTCAGCCCCTGGGGCGCCAAACGGCTGGAGATGCTCTTAGGATCGATATTTGCACATGTCTTTTTTAAGTAACATTTACCTCCATTTCCTAGCCATATACTACAAGTTTACAGCTTGTGTTTCATTTTGCAGGGGTACAACTTGTGTGTTTCGACTGGCGAAAGAATTGAAAGCACCCTAACCGTCCCTAATGTGAAGGTTGCTTCCCCTTGTATATATATATAGACCTCCAACCAGTCATTCTATTCATTTCAACATATTAGTAACCTAGTGCATTGGATACGTGGTGATGGGACTATCAAATTCAGGGGAAAATGGGAGAAGAATTAGACAAATGTTACAACATGTACGCCAGAATGAGAGACATCAGGAACAATGGCAAAGCAGGGTATCGTTGTGGCTCGGAGACGAAGGGAGATGCTCAACCATGAAGCTAAATGACTTGTCTCTCTTTCAACATCCCACCACCGCTAGAGTCCATCGTTGCAGCCGTTGTCAATGTGCAGCTCCCCATGTTGCATGTACTCTTTCACCAATGGTACGCTTCATCAACCGTCGCTTGGAGCTGCTGCGCCTTTGGTCCACGTGCACGCGTGCTCCTAATCGTGATGGCCCGCCGGCGCGCCCACATATTTTCCGCAAGGATACGAAGATGGCCCAATTGACAAATCTTGCTGACTTCACCCTAGAAGGAACATTTGAATCTATCGGCGATCTCTTTTTGAAGCGGTTGACCCGGCCTCCATATCATCATAGTGCACACAAAACCATATTATTAGGATGTATCCACTTTATTATGACCGATCTCGTTGCTACTGCCCATAAAGAAGAAAGAAGTAGTAGTAGGCAGGGCCGTAGGGATGATATGATTTGAACCCATGACGAACAAACACACTACCAAGATGTGCTGCATCCCTTTTCCAAGAGTCTTGACATCACATGACGAGAAAGAGTCTGAGTTGCATAGGGTGACCGATTCACCTTGAGCTCGACAACATATATCGTGAGGAAAAAGGAACCCAATGTGAAACATTGTATAGGTTCACCAGACCGAGTTCGTCGGATACATGGAGTTGGCACATTTTGCTAGAAGTTGCTTCTGACTAGTGGAGCTGGACATTGATCCGACTTGTGAACAAGTGTATGTGAACCTAAGGGGTCACATGCTTGAGGGAAGAAACCTATGTGATCGGATCCGACTTCGCAGGTCAGATGTGATTCAACTTGAACTTTGATCTCGGACCGAGTAGATTATGGACCTAGTGGGCCTAATGTGTTGAGCCCACGCTGGACATCTAGATAAGTGAGCCTAATCCTTATTTTACTCCTACAAATAGAACATAGCCATAGGGGTGCTAGCTACCAGTACCGGATGATGACGATTAGAACATTGCATTGGCTAGGGTTTTGCATGTGTTACATCTAGGCACCTCTACCCGCCTCAGCTATGCGATTGGACCTAGCAATCCACCACCGAGCTTTCCAACCTGCACGTGTGGAACCATTAAAGGTGGTGCACTTGTACCACTCCGGTGAACCTATTTGAGGGATCTGGCGACAAGCTGTTTGAAGATCAGCTACGAGAGGAGGAGACGAAATTCGCTGATCGGCTCTTGTTGTTTGGACTGCGTGTCTAGTGGTAATCACGTGATCATCTCCTAAGCATGCTCCCGGGTGTTCTATGTGGTAGGATTTTCTTGGTCATGCAATAGTTGCAGTCGTGTAGCCCAATAGTGGGGGTGAATATGGAGCAGATTCCATATTTTTCTAGTGATGACTGTCCATAAAGCAACTCTGCTAGAGTGATTTTTTTTCTTCATTTTGCCCCTCTAGCCTCCATATTGGTGGTTATTATGAGGGAAGGGGGCTAGAGTTGCTCGGCTCAGTCTTTTCGCGGTGCTCATAGGTGTAGGGTGTGCGGCGTGCGTTCATGGAGGCGAATATACATATGCGTATGTATGAGCTTCCCTGTTTGTACTGTGTTAAAAGAAATCATTGGTTATGTTTCAACAAAGGGAAGCAATTCATTTGTTATGGAGTAGAACCTATATCTGGACCATTTTTCGTTGTAGCTTTGTGTTTTTTCACTTTTCTTTATTTTTTTCCTTTTCTAGCATTCCCAGATTTATATACTTAAAAGAGAAGCATAAAGAAGGTGTTTTTTTTACATGACCAGAGGTCAAAAGGAATAAACTTCACAAGATTATTTTCTAACTTGTTATATAGTTTTTTATTTTTAATGCTTACTAAGTTGTCCACGTTAGTGAAATCATTGGTTACTCATCCCCAAAAATCAATGGTCTAAGAGTCGATAACTATATAATCATGAAACGTAAAAGTATGACTTGTTTAGTTTTGGTGTTTTTTTCAACAAATTTGCTAATTCTCATCTTGATGAGAAATAACAAAGTCTCATCTAACTTCTATACACCATTTGATTAACTAAGAAAAAAAGAAAAAAAGAAGAAAATCTGCATGAATCTTCGCGTAAATCAAATGGTTCACACCCTTTTTTTCTTTAAAAAATGACTCTATTACAAAGGTTCGCCGGAACTACAAAGCACCCCAAACAAAAATTACATCGAGGTACCTAGACTACCGAACGACCTCTACAGCTGAACCGCTAACACGCTGCCGTGGCCGCTCTCGTACCGGAGTTGGCCTCACCTTGTTGATGATAACTAGGAAGTTTTCGTGCACGTTCCCCTAAGGACCAGCGCCATAGAGCTACAGTCGTTGCCGTTGAGGCCGGGAATCAATGGACACCAAATGTGGCAGTCGCATACGCACGACGAGAAATACTAACCTTGCTGCCCTGGAGAGCTGGCAGAAATCTTCAGTGGAGCTTGGTCTAATCTATATGGAAGGACAAACTTGTGGTTGATCTAAACTCGGAAGATTGGCTCAAAGAAAAAGTGCCACCATCCATTCTAATGCCATCCCTGAAGGACTAAAAGCTAGACACGAATGTAGACTCGGTCAAAACACTGAAGGAAAAAAAAGTGTTTTTATAATTGATATAAACCTTGACATCTAGCTCACGGGGAAAAGTAAATGCCTACCAACCTTTATTCACGAGAGTGATTTCAGGTTATTGCCCTTTATATATACACCACTGCATGCTTTGTTCGAGCATATAACAACCACCGTGTTTCAGTTTAATCCTAAGACCTTGGTAGAATATATATTTTTCTAAATATTGGCAGCACAAGCTTAGTATATCAGATAGGTGACAGTCACACATACATGTCGAGTAAAGGGCCGGTGAGACAACAAACGATATAAATGTAATACCCGCAGGAACAGAAGACACCGGGAACAGTGGTGGAGCCATTAGTTTAGATCTTGAGAAGAGTGAAACGTTACGCGGTCACCGTTTGTGCCTTTTAGTTACTACCCAGTCATGTATTGTTCGTGGATGCAGTCTTGTAATTAAATCACTTCTTGACTTACCATTTTCTCGAAATGAGGAATATATTAATATCAAGTAGATAACGATTACAGTCTCTGCACCAACAAGATGCCTAAGAACATCTAGGATGCACACAACCAAAAAAGAAATAAAAAGAGAAAAAGGGACCCTGTCACGGTGATCAATCACTAGTAGTATTCTAACCACCACCAAAGACAATACCTAGACTAGAAAGAAGGTTCCCCAAAAGCAACGCCTTCAGGAAGGAAACAATGCACAAGCGTTGTCGTTGCCCGACCAAAGATCGTAGGTTTTCACCCTGGAGAAAGACCATGTTCCCATAACAATGCCTTCAACAAGGCCACTGCCAGGCACAACCAATAAAGGCCAGACCTTAGGTTTTCACCCTGAAAATCACCACTCGGTACACAAAAAGCACCACCAACAAGGAAGCCCTCCAATGTTGCCGCCCCCACTTGGAGAGGCTACTACTACAAGTCACATACCACCAGGCTCACAAGAACTCGTGCCCGATCTGGACGGGAACATATCCCGCAAGTCAAGTCTGAACAACTGTCTATGAAGCAAAGTCTTCATCGCATCCAAAACCGCTTCTTCGCCACTTGTAGGTCCTCCAATCACGCCATGACATTCTCTGCATGTGTTGATCCCTTGGAAATCTTGGTCCAGACATGTCCCAAGGTGTCAACAAAAACAGAGCTTCACGATATCCCGGTGAAGCTGGTTATGCTCATGTTGCGGGTGCGCACGACCGACCCCTATCCATTCAAGGTCCCAAGAGCACCATATACGCCAGTCCTTGTTTTCCATTGAAGGAGAAGTCCGGAACTCACCGATGGCCAGATCAAAGAGGACTGATCACATGTAGAACGGTGACTTCGTGCGAAGACCACTAGGGCAACCGCCCGGCCTCTGGCGGAAGGAGGAGGCAGCCGCCGCCATGACCGGGGCCGACACCCCGGCGCCCAAGTGATGCACAGAGGGACCTCCTATACGACGCTTATTGCGGCAAGAAGTCGCCGTTTCGCACTGGAGGCGGTTCACGTGGGCCGGCCCATTCGCCGTCCTTCGCCGAATGAAAGAGATGCAAAAATAAGAGAGCGCTAGTGCTGGGATCGAACCCGCGATCTCTACAAGCGCACGCTATGCACTAGCCACACCGCCAGGCGAGCAACTCATGAAAGATTGGCAGCGCCGACAGAAAAGAACCAACCAGAAGCAACACAAAATAAAACAAGTTCGCAAAATTCCATAAAACTTGTGACCGAAGGTTCGAACACAAGTCCTCCAGCCAGAACATTTTTTGAAACATAATTTTTTTATAAATGAGATTCTGAACATATTTGATAAAGAGAACATATTTTAAAAACATGAACATAACAAAGATTTGAAAACAAGAACATTTTTTTGAAATTAATGAACATTTTATAAAACACGAACATGTTTTGAAATTGTGAACAAAACTAAAACAAGAACATTTTTTGAACTTCCTGCAAGACTTTCTGAAACATGAACAGTTTCTGAAATTATGAACAAAATTTGAAAACGGCAAAAAATTTTCAAATTCCTCAGCATTTTCTCAAAACATGAACGTAACAAAAATTTGAAAACGAGAACATTTTTTCGAATTTACTGAACATTTTTTAAAATACGAACATTTTTTGAAATTGCGAACAAAAATTAGAACAAGATTTTTTTTACGTTCCAGAAAGGTTTTTTGAAATACGAACATTATTTGAAATTTTGGACAAACTTTGAAAACGAGAACATTTTATGAAATTCCTAAATATTTTTTCAAAACATGAACTTTACAAATATTTGAAAAATTTAACATTTTTCTGAATTTACTGAACATTTTTCTAAACATGAACAGTTTTTGAAATTTGAACAATTTTTTTAAATTCCTGAAAGACTTTTTGAAACAGATACATTTTTCGAAGTTGTGAACAAAATTTGAAAATAGGAACATTTTATGGAATTCCTGAACATTTTTCTAAAACATGAACCTAAAAAATATTCGAAATGGGAACATTTTTTTGAATGTACTGAACAATTTTTTAAACACGAACATCTTTTGAAATTGTGTTTTTTTTAAATTGATTTATTTTTTAATTTCCTGAAAGACTTTATGAAACACGAACATTTTTGTAAATTATGAAGAAAATTTGAAAACGGGAACATTTTATGAAAGTGCTAAACATTTTGTGAAATTGAGAGAAAATTTTGAAAACAAGAACATGTTATAAAATTCTGTAGAAATATTTTAAATTCTCAAACAAAAGAAACATGAAAAAAGAAAAAAGAAAAGAGCAAAGAAAAGAAAACAGAAAAATGAAAAGATTTTTTTTTTAAAAAGAAAAAGAATTAGAAAAAGAAAAAGAAAGAAAAGAAGGGGAAATAGAAAAACTGGTTCAGGATCCTTCTAGAAGGTTCCCAGAACCAGAAAAAACCGAGTGGGAACCACCTAGAAGATTCCCAAAACTGGATTGGCACAAACATTTGAACGGGCCGGCCCATTCGAACGCTCGTCGATCGCCCCTGTGCGTCGCGTCAACTACTTGCCGCAACTAGCGGCAAATAGGAATTTCCATGCGTGAGCAGACCATCCATGCCACGCAGACAGGCAGCAACATGGTGCGAGATCGGGACCCGTCAGCCCAAGCGGGAATAGATCGAGCCCGCCCGCCGCCGCCGCCGATCGCTTTCTTTGCCGTCGCGCCTCGCCACCGCCGCCTGAGACCACCGCAACAAAAGAAGAGGCGGGCGCCACCGCCGCCACGCCCAGCACGACCAGCAGGGGCCCTGCCGCCACCACGTCGCGTGGGCTTTGCACGGCGATGCCTCCGGTGGTGGCGGAGGGAGGAGGTGAGAGAGAGAGGCTTGATCGCCGAGAGGAGACGCCCGGTCTTGGCGGCACCGTCACACACGGGGTCGGGAAGTGGGTTTGGTTAAGGGGAGAGAGCACAATTTACAAATAGTGCTGCAGTCCTCTGCTCATTGAGCCCGACAAGTTTCGTGAAGCCGTTGTGGATGCCGACCTCAACGATGTGGCGTCGCTCAGGCAGGAGCTGTGGTGGCTAGACCTGGACTTTGGCGGAGGAGGAGGTAGGGCAACACTAGTGGTGCTGCAAGTGGTTGTGCGGTTTGGTTCCCTCGTTGTCATGTTTACTGCTAACCATCTTTGATGTCTCCACGGACGACTGTGAACGAAATATATGTTTAGTTCATTAACTAAAGTGATTGTACACTTAAAGTGAACAATTCAAAAAGGGATAAGATAAAGCCATTAACTTGTTTATGTGTTGGCGCTCAATTTGCAAAAAAAAAAAAAAACCTGTAAAAATAACTCAATCGTAAGGGTTCAAGGCAAACCGACATGATGGCCACATAGACATTTTGTTTTATTTTATTAAGAATGTGTTGGCGCTCAAAAGAACCCATGTAAAAATAACTAAATCATAAGGGTCCAAGGTACACCGAGATGGCAGCCGAATGGGTGATTTCTTTTCCATCCATGAATCCCTTTTAGCTTTGATTGATCACATACAAGAATTTTATCATTGCAACAAGTCTTTGTTATACGAGGATTCCATCTAAAGGCCTGTTTCGGAGCCCTGCTAGAGAGGGAAGCCATTGCCAGTGCCATCTTCATCAATCTGCTTGCTGCCTCCATAATCATGTGTGAGTAGTTCCATATCGAACCTACGGGTCCATAGTAGTAGCTAGATGATTTTATCTCTTTTTACATCTTCAATACCATGTTCCCATGAGCCTCCATGACCGCCGACTCAACAACGCAGATATGATGCCACATTCTTCTTCTTGTCGCCAGACACGTCGAGAATAGTGAACGGGGCGAGGAGGAGGCCGAGGACGAGGAATTGTTTTCTCTCACCGGGCACGTCGGAGACAGTGAAGGAGACGATGACGACGACTTGACCTCGATCTGGATCGACTAGACGTGGTTCTGGTCGTGGACATGATCGGTTGAAACTACAATATTTACCCTAGACCATTACGCCCTTCTCGGATTAAACAAATTAAATTTAATTATTTTTAATCCCCCACCGGATCAGATGGCTAATAAAAATCAGAGGGTAAATACTGGGTAGTGCTCCCAATACTATGCCAATCACCGCAAAGAGCTCTTAGATTATCCATCTAAGAAATGCGCAAAGCTCACTTATTGGGTGAGAGTGTAGAGGTATATTCATGTCATCTCGTTCAACACTGAGGACGCGAATTAGGATCCACACATTTTTTAAAATAACATTTACTTTCATTTACTAGCCATCTTTTTTTTTTTGAGGGGCTAGCCATCTACTATTACAAGTTTACTATACTTGTTTTTTTTTTTGCTGGGATGCAAAGAATTGAATGCTCCCCAACCGTCCCTAATGTGAAGGATGATTTCCCTTGTCATTCTATATATAGACCTTCAACCACTGTCATTCTATTCATTTGAATGATTGGTAGCACTATCCTGGTACACTGGATACGTGGTGATGAGATGATCAAATTGAGGGGAAGATGAGAGAAGAATTAGACAGATGGTACAACATGTACGCGGGAATGAGAGACATCAGGAACACTAGCAGAGCAGTGTTCCAATGTGATCGAGGGACGAAGGGAGATGCTTAACCATGAGGCTAAATGGTGTGTCTCTCTTTCAACATCCCACCACCGTTAGAGCCCATCGTGGCAGCAGATGCTTGAACTCCAGCTCCAATGATGGTTGTGCTCTTTCACCAATGGTCCGCTTCATACAAGGCGAACTTTACGGGTGCTCGTAGGACGAGCAGGTGCTGGGGTAGAGCGCGAAGAACAGCCGGGTCCTGGGCTGGAGGAAAACAAAAAAAATAGCCCAGCAAACACAGCCTTGAGTCGACTCGTCGCACAGCCGCGGTAGCCGCCAGGACAGCCACTGCGCACTGCCTCCCGTCCCCGATTTCGCTCGTGTGCCCTGCGCTCCTGCCGATCTTGCCGCCTGATTCCGTGCATCGCCGTCGACTCTACCCGCCCCTGGCCTGCACCACCGCGCCCAGACCGCACTCGGCAGTCGACGCCCGGTGCTGTGCAGCTGCAGAAGGCATGCAGCCAGCCGCCCAGCCGGATTTGAAGTACGTTTCATGAGATTTCTGCCTGTTCCCAAATTTCCGTTTACTCATTACTCATTACTCGTTGTGCTGCCACCTGCCAGTGTTTCTCGTTACGAATTTAGGCTTGATGTAACATAGATGGGAGTACCGAGTAAATCACTACCTTCCTTTGATAGGGTAGTTTAGTCTTTTTCGTATCTAATTTTTGACTAATTGCATTTCCTTAATCTACTCCGGTGAGCCGGGGTAATAGGAAACCGTCCGTCCTGGAAGCTGCAAAACTTTGTCGTACTTTAACCATGCTGCATCTCAGCCGCCGTCGTCGGCGTGTCACACCCCTGTCGAGAGGTTGTTTGTCACGCATCAGCCACCCGTCGTTGCATCTCTGGCCGCTAAGGGCATGTACAATGGTTCTATCTTAGCAATGCCACGTAGGATAAATTATAAGGTGGAGGAGAGAGAAATCATAAAAGAAGGCTTGTCTTCTCTTAATTAAGAGAAGGCAAGAGATGATCTCTTAGCACAATATATCTCACCATGTTTTAAGGAATAACTAGTTGTTGAAGATAAGGCTAAGAGATGACCCATTGTAGACATGTTTTTTTATCATCTCTAAATTACATGCAAGATTTAAAATAAGACTATCTTATCGATCATTGTACATGCCCTAAGCCTAGCTCCGATCCGCAGGGCCTCACCTTTCTGGCGACGGCGAGGGCCCCGCTCCGCCGAACCTGGCCGTGACTGAATGTTCATCACATGATCCAGTCGTCCCTTGTAATTCGGGATTACGGTTGCTGACGGATTAAAAATTAACATGTTAACTATCCTTTGTTATTCCAATTTTACCCTCCAGATCGGGGCACTGTCTGCTGTTTAACGGTGGTACTCCATGACAGTGCTGTTGGAGTACAAATAAAACTGTCCGTTAGATCAGAGGAAATTAGCGGCCCATGTTAGTTTCAGGGTACCGTAAAACAACTCTGTAATGTATTACTACTAAATTCTGTCCAGGTATGTTACTACTTACTACTGAATTATTTTAGTTTGGATCCATTTTCTGAATCCATGTGGGAGCTGTAATTTTCAGAAATGTTAGTACTACTGAATTGTTTCAGTTGGGTTCAAACAATTGATACATGCATTGTTCTGATTTTTTTAATCAATAAATTTCATTGTCATATTGAAGAACAGAATGAGATCCCCCCTCCCTCGCGTCGCCTCAGAGCTAGGCCGCCGCCGCGTTCCTCCCCTCTCCCTCCTCTCCCTCCGCCGCCACCGGAGGTGCTCGCCGGCGCGAGTGCGCGACACCTAAGAAGGTGGCGGCAGGGATCTAGCGGCTCCTGCTTGCTGGTGAGCCTCGGCGCCCGGGGCGGCGGCTCCGGCGGGTGGCGCGCGGCGTGGCCTTTGTGGCGGGTCTCGCTGGCGAGTGATGTGTGGGCTGCCTCCTGGCGCTGGGGGGGGGGTCGTCGGTGATCCGGCGTCCCCGTGGTGGTTTGCTGGCAAATGTTCGAGAAGACCCTTCCCTGACCCCGATCAGCTCGGATCCGCGCCGGCCCTGCTCTCTGGCGGTTGCGGTCGTCGTCCCTAGGGCTCTACCGAGCGGATCTGGTGGTTGTGCGTGTTTCCGGGGGAAACCCTTGGCCGACGCGGCGGCCACTCCAAAGGCGACGTCTTCCGGCGCCGTTCTCCGATCCTTCCTTGAGCCTTTGGAGTGGATTCCCTCCCTCCCACCCCCTCGAGCACAGGTGAAATTCTGCCCTCCCCTGGTTCGACGACGACCACACTCGGTGCCGTGCTCCTTCCTGAAGGCATCTTCCGGGGTTTTCTCTTGCGTTGGTGGAGCTGTTCGTGATGCAGTGAAGGGTGTGGCGTCCTGGTCCTCTATGCGGCAGCCTGCGCGGTCCCCTGGCGGGGATGGTCTCTGCCACTGGTGCCATACAAGGGGATTGGTGTCTCCTTTTCTGGCGCCGGTGGTACCCTTCTTGGTGGGAGTCCCGGTCTCCGACGATTCCAATCCATGACCGGTGCAAGGCTTGGTCCCTCTTCAGCCTTCTCTGTGGTATTCCTTCTTCGATCGACGAGTCTCTGTCGGCGCCCTGCCTTGCCGCTGCTGACCATGGTCTTCTAGTGGTCGGTCTCCATTGCGTGTGGGTCTGTTGTTGTTGTGTTTCATGGCAGCTTGGGCTCCTTGGTCTGGGTTCTATGGAACCTCTCTGTCGTTCGCCGGTGCGACACCTGTCAAGCCTAGGTGAAAGGGTAGTGGCCCTTTGTGGCGACAGAAACAGACCTTGTGGTTGCTCATGTTTGGCGCTCTGGTTGCAGTTAGCGGCACGACACTTGCCCGGTGTTGCCCTCCTCCTGAGGCCTTAGTTTGGTTAGTTGGTTTCGGCTTTGCGGTGGTCGATGGCATCGGCGCTTGTTGTAGCCTTAGAGTGGTTCCTCGTAGCACTATGTATCTTCCGCGTTGCTTTCTTTCTCTGTTTTGTAATTCCTATTTATTCCTGTGATGGCTTTGTTAATTCAAAGCTAGGGTAGTTTTCAAGCCTTTTCTCGGGCTCGGCCAATGCCTTCTCTCTAAAAACAGAATGTCAACTAGAGCTACATGATTACATATATGTATCAAATATGGAAGAATGAACACATGCACATAGTCTTCTTTGAACTTTTTCAGGCATGTAGGCTTTTTTAATGCAAAATTAAGAATTATTTGAGAATTTTACATATGTTTGTAAGATCATATCGATCAATTTCTATTGTGCTACTGGCATGTCACATTTATTGTAATTTCCACTCTGTTTCAGAATCCTAGATCTGCCACTGGGTACACATGAATACTGCATACATGCAACATATATGACTTGATTCTTGGCAAACATTTTTTTCAGCAAGTATTGTCTAGATGTATACCATTTCCTTCCGATGAAAATCACTTTGAGCAACAAAAAATAATTGCATTCAATTTGTACCACCAAAACCGTTTCCTCCCTATGAAAATAACTAGGACCTACAAAAATGGGCTTTTCTATTGATGCCTCAAGCCGAGGTCCGAGTACCGAGCGCTGCAGTGCTCAAGTAAGCAAATCTACCCAAACAAAGACCGGTAGTTTAGCGATAAAATATCAATCTAAGAAGTCCATGGATTTCTTGCCAATGCAACCAAGGAAACGAGGCACAATCATCAGAGAAAAACCGTCCCATCTCTGGCCAAGCGTACCGAGAACCCGTCTAATAATCCAGTCAGAAAAAGAAAACAAGTACCCAAGCAAACACTGCCTGGAAAGCATGTTTCCTAAACAACAAATCTAGCTTTCCATTTAGTAAAACAACTGCCGCTTTCAAGAAAAAGTTAACTAAAAACAGAAAGGCGCTTTAGATTTGATATCGCCGCAGCAAAACCAACCCCGTGGGAAGAGTAAATAGCATAAAACTACTACTTTACAGGTTAGGGTTCCAAAAAACTACCGGTTTTTAATTTTTCTCAGATAACTACCAAGTGGGTGGTCGGCTGTTTCAAAAACCCCTAATGACAGAGCGTTTTTCTATTAATCGCGATTATGACAGTTAGGCCCCATGCGTCAGAGCTCTAATTTTTTGACCGTTTGTTTGACCGTTAACTGGCACGTGGGACCCATATGTCGGTGTATTTCTGAAAAGCAATCAGCTCCCTGAAATATTTTTAAAAAGCAATCAGGTCCCTGCATCTTTTTCCAAAAAGCAATCGGGTCCCTGCTCCAGATCATAGCACCACTTGCGAAGCTCCTCTCCACGCCGCCTCGTTCGGCCGGCGAGGCGCGCCGGCAGCCGCCGGAGCTCGTCGCCGCACGACCTGTCTCTCTTTCCTCTTCCTCGCGCCGGCTCAAGGTGGGTCCAGGCGGGCGACATGTTGGGTCCAGGCGGAGCTCCTTGCCAGCGGCCGCCGTCGATGCATTCGACGGCCTTCTCGAGCTCGCCGCAGGCCGACGACGCGTGCAGCCTGCACCGCTGCTGGAGCATGTGCCTCCCGCTGCCGCTGCCGAGGCCGGCCTCTGCTACGGCTGCCGTAAGGTGAGGGCCAAGGTGAGGGGTGGACGCGGTGGCTGGCCGACGTGTTGGGGTCCAGGCGGGCGACGTGTTGGGGTCCAGGCAGAGCTCCTTGCCCGCGGCCGCCATCGACGCCTTCGCCGGCCTTCTCAAGCTCGCCGCGGCCGACGACGCGTACGCGTACAGCCTGCGCCGCTGCTGGAGCATGTGCCTCCCACTGCCGCTGCCGAGGCCGGCCTCTGCTATGGTCGCCGGAAGGTGAGGGGCGGACGCGGTGGCTGGCCGCTGTCGCGCCGGGAGGGCCAGTGAACGGCGACAAAGCTGACTGGGCATGCATGCCGGCGAGAGGAGAGAAAGGGAGGCGCAGAGGGATTACCCGAGAGGAGGAGGAGGAAAAAGTGTGGAAAATACACTGACAAGTGGGCCCTTATGTCAGTTAACGGTCAATCAAACAGTCAAATAGACGGACCGTTTAGGTGCGGGCCTGACCTGTCATAAACATGTTTAAATTTTAAGCAACGGGTATTTGGGGTTTTTTGAAACAGCCGACCACCCAGTTGGTAGTTATCTGAGAAAAATTAAAAACCGGTAGTTTTTTGAAACCCTAGCCTGTAAAGTAGTAGTTTTATGCTATTTACTCCCGTGGGAAAGATGAAACGCCTAGAACTCGATGGCTGCTGGAGGGAGGTCGTACCGAGGAGGGGGAGAAGTGGGCGGGAGGCCTCCTGGAGTCGACCGCACGGAGTAGGCGGCGGCGAGCGAGAGAGCGAGGGGACAAAGGAGTGTTTTAGTGGGTGGTGGGTTTGGGAATTGCAGTTGCTGCAACAACGAAATTATTTTAAGAGAAGAATGAGACGGCCGGGCTCCAACCCATGAGCAAGCTGTGGCGACTGGCAGGCGGGTCCCGCGTGAGTACCAGGTTGCAAGACGCATAGGTTTATGCGTGTGTGGGGCCACACGGGGGAGACGGTGCTTGTTGCAGACCCGCGGCAAGGGGATTTCGCTATCATGTGCGTTGTTCAGTGGGGGTAATCAAGCGCCGGCATAGAGCACGAGGGGCGAACGTGGTCCGCACAAGATATTTCAATTGGCCTTCATGTGTTGAGAAAATTGGCTTGATTGTTCACAGCTGGTCAGCATTGATTCTCTATCCTACTAAGTAAGACAAGTAAAACGTTCACTGATTTGAAACGATGATTTTTTTTAAAACGACTGTTTAGTTGCATTGCAGACGGGAAAAAAGATGCATAGTTGGAGTTCATGCATTTGTTTAGGCGCTCCGTTGTTTGCTATCGCAATGTTGTCATGTTGGAGAACTTGTTATGTAAGTTTATTATACAATGTATATAGTTGTGCAAGCAACTTGTGATTTGTGTTCCCGCAAAAAGAAACTCATAATTCGTGAACAACAAAAGTCTTATCATATGCAAAATACTAGCATATAAGTGCTGAAACTAAGCTAAGTTATCAGCCCATTCGCTAAATGAGTAGAGCTCACTTGGGTGAAAGGGTAGAGGAACAATCCTTTCAGTATCATCTAAGAGCATCTACGGCCACATATGGCAAATCCGGCCCTTCAAACACCCGCAAACGCGCCCGGACGCGTCTGTGGACAGTGACCGAGCACACCTCAAATTTCATTTGTTGCATCTGGACATCTCATAGTCGATTATTATATCCATACAAAGACATGCAAACGGAAATATAAGCTATGTACTACATCGATCATAGCTACTCCTCGTCAGAGATCACCACGATCTCCGTGCCCGGCTCCGGCAGCATGGGCGCCAGCTGCAGCTCTGGTTCCTCTGGCACCTCCGGCTGCTCCGGCATATAAGTGCTGTGTTGTCTTTGAAAAAAGGCATAGTCCAAGTTTTGATCAAAAATCCGGCCCGTTACTTTTTCATCTATGGATCCAGAATCCACCGGTGCATTGGGCGCACAAATTGACTTGGTGCACTGGATACATTCGCTCCTTCGCTAGGGCATCCCAAAGCTACTACGTACTCAGCATCAAGTAATCGTGCTCTGCGCGCGCGCACGCGCGCGTGTGTGAATAGTGCCCGTGTTGATTCTCTTCCGCGGCCTCAAGCACTCCGCACTCGCTGGTATCTTGCTACTCGATGAAGATAATATCATCTTCATCTCTCTTAGAGCAACTCCAGCCGCGCCCTCAACAGGCCCCCTAGGCGACATTTTACGCGCCGGCGCCGAAAAAACACTCAGTCGCGTCCCCAAGACGCCGAAATCCGCCGGCTCGGCCCGTTTTTGGGGGCTCCGGCAAAAGGGAAAAACACGCCTTGCCCACACCGTCAGGCGAAAAGTCAAGCCAATCGTTCAGATTCGCCTCCCACCCTCCCCCTCCCCCGCGCTCGGCCGCCACCCTGCCGATCCCGGCGCCGCCCACCGCCCACCACCGCTAGATAGGCCATTCCCGGCCGGAAAAAGAGAAGAGGTTTCGCCGCGGCAGCCTCTCCGCCACCGTCTGGGCGATTTTTCCGGTGTTCCGGCCGCGCAGGGGCAGTGTACCGGCGGGTGTGCGCCCACCACGCCCGTAAGGTGTTCGGCAATTTGCCTTCTCGGCAATGGACTCGGATGACGAGGAGGCACTTGCCGAGCTGCTGGAGGAGGAAGCCGATGCCGACGTCCAAGAAGAGGAACATCTCATGATCCTCGTCGCCCTCGCCGGCCTGCTCGTGGGCAATGAAAAGCCGTGGAGAGGTGGCTCGGCGCCCGGGCGGATGAAAGCAAAGAACCGGCATCGTCTGGGAGGATACTGCATGCTCTACTCCGACTACTTTGCCGACGCTCCACTGCACGGTGACAAAGTATGTCGGCGCCGTTATTGGATGAGCCAAAAGCTTTTCCTCAGGATTGTAAATTCCATATGGGAATTTGACAACTACTTCAAGTGCAAGAAGGATTGCATCGACAAACTTGGATTCACCTCAATCCAGAAGTGCACGACAACAATGAGGATGCTTGCATACGGAGTTCCCGGGGATTCACTTGACGACTATGGGCGCATGGCCGAGTCCACCAACATTGAGTGTTTCTACAACTTCTGTAGGACAGTGGTGGCAGTGTTTGGACCACAATACTTGTGAACACCCAATGCGGAAGACACTCGGATCCTAGCACAGAATGCAGCAAGAGGATTTCCTGGAATGCTTGGAAGCATCAACTGCATGCATTGGAAAAGGAAGAACTGCCCATTTGCTTGGCAGGGGATGTACAAAGGCGCCAAAGGCGGTTGCAGTGTGGTACTTGAGGCGGTGACCACACAGGACCTCTGGATTTGGCACTCCTTTGGTATGCCAGGAACTCACAATGACATCAACGTGCTGCAGTGCTCCCCTGTCTCTGCCAAACTTGTTGAATGTCATTCTCCTCCGGTGAACTTCGAGGTCAATGGGCGGCACTACAACAAGGGGTACTACCTAGCTGATGGCATCTATCCGAGATGGTCGACATTTTTGAAGACTATCTCAAACGCTGTGCCAGGAGGCAACAAGTCACACTTTGCCAAGGTTCAGGAGGCTTGCAAGAAGGATCGAGCTGGCATTTGGTGTGCTCCAATCTCGATTTGATGTTGTCCGGTACCCTGCTCAGGCCTGGTTGAAAGATCAAATGTGGGAGATCATGACTTGCTGTGTCATCTTGCACAATATGATCATTGAGAGCAAGCAGGAAGAGACAGTGTTTGACACTGAACCATACTACAGGCAGGGTCCTCTTGCCGAAGTTGATCACCAGCTACCGGTGGACTGGACTGCCTACCTCAATATGCGTCAGGAGATCCGAGACCCACAGGTGCATCAACAACTGCAACATGATCTGGTGGAGCATCTATGAAGGATCAAGGGCGACGCCTAGCTCGACGTGTGATGAAATATGCGTTTTTATTTGTTGAACTATATAATTTGTATTGAACGATTTGTTGTTGCACTATTTTGTTGAACTATTTGATTTCTATTGATTTTGTGTGATGAACTATGTGATAAAAAATTATTTATGTTGAGAATTCACGCTGAATATGGGCCGATTTTCGCCGATATCGGGCCATTTCTCGCCGAAAGTGGGCCGAAAACTGGGCCGACATCGACGCCTGGGGGCGACGGCTGGGTGCCCAACCGCCCCCAGAGCCGATTATACCGCCGACTCACCCTCATGGAGCGATTTTTATGCCTCCTGGGGGCAACGGCTGGAGATGCTCTTAGTAGCGACCGATGGAGCTAGCACTATGACATTGGGACCAGCTGACCACAATGGATTTATGTAAAATCTAGAGAAAAAGATGCTAATCAATGAGTAATTACTGCTGAATCCCTGTAATATATGAAGATGACCCAGTTGAAAAACCAAGCTGGCTTCGTCCATATAGGGAACACTGAATCCATCGATGAACATAAACATGACTACTGAAAATATTTCTGTTTCTTCCTATTTTCTAGTTAATTTTATTCATTTCACGTTGTCCTTGAGACTCAGAGGATGGTCATTTTGTAGGCACTAGGCTGTTTGAAAAAGGAAGAATGAACCTGACGTGATACAACTAATTTATCTGGTTGGTAGCATATGCTTCTTGGATCTTGGTGATGATGTTTGTTACATGCCTAGAGATTGGAAAGAGATAAACTTCACAAGATGATTTGCTGCTTGTTATATTTTTTGAATTTTAGTGCTTACTAAGACTAGTTTGAGCTCCGGGGTGAAAGCCTAGGTCAGACCTGACTTGGTTAATCCTGGCAATGACGATATATTTTTACGTCATTACCTTGTTGAAGGCATTGCTCTGATATGCTCGAATTGATTCCGCAGGGTGAAAATCTAGATTCTGGCCTTCATGGCTTGATCTGATGACGGCAGTGCTTTGGTGTCACTCCCTTCTTGAAGGCATTGCTGTTGAGCAATTTCGTCGTCCTGTGTGGTCTCGTGGTATGGTTGACGCGGATATGGTCATTGACTCAGTTTGCCGATCGCAGATCTGATCCCTCGTGTTTTTATCCTCTTGATGCTTCATTTTGAGTCAACAAAATCCACTCTTTCTCGAAAAGTTCATCCAAAAATAGAAATATGGTCCAAGAGTGAAAATCCATATATGACTTCTCATCGCAAAAAGAAAGAAAACTATATATAATTCTGAAATGTAAAAGTATAACTTATTAGGTTTTGGTTCTAAGACACCAAATCTAGACTCGGTTGAATAATTGAAGGAAAAAAGAAACATTTTCGTCATTTTACTTGCTATCAGAACTAGTGCAACCCTTGGCATTCAACTTACAGGAAAACAATGAATGCCTACCAACCTTTTATTTCCATGAAGAATGCTATCAGGCCATTGCCCTATATATAGGAACCTCCATGTTTTCATTTCATTTTTACATTTTGGTAAAGAATAGTCGCAACAATAGCTTACTACATCAAGTAGGTGTCGGTCACACATGCATGTCGAGTAGACGATGAGATAAGAAACAGTCGAGATGTACGATCTACGGGGATAGGAGACATCGGGAGTAGTGGTGGTGGCATAGGTCAGACAGCCCAAGAAGAAATGTCAAGGTTTAGATCTTGATAAGAGGCAAATGTTACGAAGCCTTATCGAAAAAGGCTTTCGCCCCGCTTTATATATAAAGCAACAACCCACAAGCATCCAGTACAACCACACGCTACGCCACCGCAACACACGCACACACCCAGGACGTGATACAAAGGCGCTGAGCGCAGCAACACTACTCCTAGCACTACCGCCCCGAAGATACGAAGCTACATATGACGAACCATGCGCTCCAAGGCGGCGCCTTCAGGAAGAAAACGACGCCGGAGCGCCGCCACCGCCCGATCCAAGGATCAAAGTTTCCCCTGGAGCCGCATGACGGGCAATGAGAGCCGCGACGACGCCTTCAAGAAGGGAGCGATCTTCGCCGCCGTCGGTCCGTCCGAAGATAGAGCATGTTTTCACCTCGGCCAACATTCACCGCCACTGAACGCCACACCCCGGCAACCACGCCGCCCACACGGCCATGATGAGCGAGCAACACCAAGGCGCGGGCTTTGTCCAAGAGCACCGCGCCACCACCACCACCACCAGGGCCGCCGCCCCAGCATCCAAAACCTCGACACCACCTCACTCGTGACCCGGCGCACCCCAACGGAAGAGACGAGCGGAAAGGTCCCACCTTTCGTGCCCCTGGGCAACCCCCAGCGTCGAGACCCAATAGGTCGGCCAGAACCGGCATCCACCGACCCATCCTGCTACCCCAAGCGCGAGATGAGCTCGGTCTTGCAACATCGTGCGCGAGACGAGCTCGGTCCTGCTGCATCGGGCGCGAGACGAGCTTGGTCCTACTGCATCATGCGCGAGACGAGCCCGGTCCTGCAGCATCGTGCGCGAGACGAGCTCGATCCTGCTGCATCGTGCTCGAGACGAGCTCTGTCCTGCGGCATCGGGCGCGAGACGAGTGGTGGATCACATTTGGGAAAGGACCATCCCTTTGATGGGCGTAGCGTCCGGGCGACGAGGAGATGGGGCGAAGGACGAGACGGCCCGAACGCAGACAAACCGACGCCGGAGGAGCCGGCCGTTGCCGCGGACAGATCCGGCGAGGCACCGTGAAACCGCCACGACACCGGTAGGCCACCGAGACCTACCCATGTCGCCGCCCACGGCCGGAGCAGCAGCCACGCCCGCCGCTGCCCTACCGCGCCGCCCGCGGGCTCAAGCGCCCGAGCCGCGGCACGCACCACCGAGCCAGCGCCACCGCCGGCCCCAAAGGTAGATCCGGACGGATCCGGCCTGAGACCGTCGCGCCACCTCCCGAGACGGAGCACCGCAGCCGCCCGCAGCGCGCAGCTCGAGGATCGCCGGAGCGCCGCCACAGAGCTACCCGCCGCCCGTGAGACCGCCGCCGCGCGCTGGATCCAGCAGGCGCCCAGCACCGTCGCTCGAAGGCCGCCCGTCAGCGTCAGCGCCCAAGCGGACGGGAAGGAGGCCCGCCGCCGCCTCGCCCGCGGGCTTTGCCCGACGGGGCGCGGCGGCGGGCGGGGGGGGGGGGGGAGACGGGCCGAGGGGGCGACCAGAGGGACCCCGGTCTTGTGGAAGGCCTGGAGGGAGGGAGGAGGAGGAGGGGGAGGGAGGGGGAGGAGCGGGCGGGCTGGGAGGCGACGCCCGGGCGGCGGGCGGCGGGGAGCAGGTCGCCGGCGGCGGCGAGGGTGGGAACCCTAGGGAGGAGCTTCCTCGGTTTTTTCACATCTCTTCGTTACGAAGCCTTCAGCAGTGTGTTCTAATTATTAGCCTGTCATGTATTGCTTGTGGCCGCAGCCCTGCCATTTGAAGATCACTTGCAGGCGTACCAAGCTATCCCGTGAAATTGATCGACCTTCAGCATGACAGACACAAAAAGCATAAAGAGAAGGGAAGTCATCTTTTTTTTTTCATCTTCCATTTTTTTGGAATCTAGAAAAATAAATCAAAACAGAGTAGCCGAAAGAGACAATGTTTCAAACACTTGGATCGCGACATTCTTTGTCGTTGTTTTTTCTCTTTGTTCTCTAGCCCAATCAATTTGAGATTTTTTACGATACCCTGATACTCAATAAAAAGTGTTTGGAGTACCAATCTAACACAACCTTCCATTAAAAAGGTATATTAGGCTTTTCATATAATAGTTGTGGACGAACATACTTGCTCGTGGAGAACCAAGCACTCGTTGGATGGTTAGGAGGGCAGAATCCACCAGAGATCAAACTTCGGGTTTGATGCTTCGCTGTCTCATGAATGTGGATTATTCTTTCAATGAAAGGTGACGTTTCCATCGATATATAGCAAGACATCCATGGTGACTTTGTCTCTTCAAACTCTGCAATTTCGACCAGTCTTTAGTAGGCGTTTGTTTGAGTCTGTCTTTGTGTGATGGACCGCGTAGGCGAGTACGTGTGCGCGAACATATACAGCATAATCCGTCTTTCTAAAAAATTACTTGCTTGCGAGGACACAACCTTCATTATAATGTTGAGATAGTGTTGTCTCTACATGCCAATATTTGGTAATCTATTTTTTTCCCGAAGCATCTTTGTTATATATACCATTGAAGAAAAACAAATTACATTATAACAAATCGTGTTTTCTTTCTTCCCCGAAAAGAAAAAAAGTCACCCAGATGTTTAGGGTTTCCCCGCTTCCGTCGGTGCCGCCGCTGATCTGTCGTGTCGTCGTCTATTTGCCTTGTCTTCTGTGGCTTTAGGCTCAATAAGGCGCGAAAGATCCCAACCCTTGCCGGTGGGAGGGCTCATTCTTTGTTGGCCTGTCATAAGTCGGTGTTGCTCTCCGGTTGGGCCTGGTTGACGCATGTGGGTCGGAAACGCTGGTGCTATCGGACCCAAGATTGCGTAACAATTGGTATCAGAGCCCAGGTGCCCGGAATAAATCTCGGTGAACTCACGGGTGGTCGGTCATGGTTGGTGGGCTGGAAACGCTGGTGTTAGCGGGCCCATGGTGACCGATGTGTGAGGGGAAGATTGTTGGGTTTAGTCCACATCGTGTTGTGGTGGGAGACATAACACGATTTATAAGGACGGGGGTGTCCCCTCCTAACAGGCTAGTCTTTTGGGGGGAGAGGGCCCAAGGCCTGTCATAAGTCGGTGTTGCTCTCCGGTTGGGCCTGGTTGACGCATGTGGGTCGGAAACGCTGGTGCTAGCGGACCCGAGATTGCGTAACATTAAGGTGTTTTTAGTATGTTTAGGTTCTGTGTCCTACTCAGGAAGGGGAGCGGTGGTGGCTTGCGGAAGATGAAATAGGTTCTCACCGCCTAGCCCCCGTCCCAACGGTGTGTCTCACGTCGTCGAATGGCATATGAAGATGCTCCTGTGAAGATGCGTCTCCGATGGATCTAACGGGATTCGCTGAAAATGTAGATGATACAAGTGCTTCATTCTTTCGCCGACACTCTCATGAACCAGGAGAACGACTGTGATCAAGACTGCGGCCAAGACGAGTAGCAGCAGGCCAAGCACTGGCTTGAATAGGTGTGGGAGTGATGGCAACTCCAGTTCCCCGAATGGTCGTGCGCGTGAAGACACACTCTGGTGTCATCTTGACCGCGAGCAGGAGATCATATGGACCCTGCCGGGATGTGCACCGTTGTTCCCTTCCGTGCCGTGAGGCTCAATGCTCCATGTCCTATCCTCGGCGCATTCCTCACCATGGGAGCACCTGCCACATCCCTCCAGGCCAAGTCAACTCAAGGGTAAGAACGGCCAACTAATAAGAAGGGGAAGAAGTCGTCGGCAAGTAATAAGTGCTCAACTGGGCTAGGGTCGTCTGCGGGGAACAAGGACCGTCCCCAATCTAGATGCATTGCCCAACTTGTGTTGGGCGTGACATGCTTAAACCATATCATTACTGGTCATTACCAAACCATGTGTCTGAATCCCACAACGTGCTATCTGTGCAAGCAGTCAGGGCACAAGATGACCACGATGGTATGTCCGAAGTCTACCTCTCTCTGTGAACTCCAAATGATGGGCCATGGTATCAAGGTCCAGGGATTCCTTCATATACAGTGGGGAGATGTTGAATATGGCTCTTCTCTGCACACGACCATCACAATGTTGAAAGGTGACACCTCCACTCCCATCATCAAGGCCGAGATGCGGCACGTCGTCGACGAAGATTTGGATGGGCGCGTATGGAAGTTAGATATACTCATTGTATTAGATACAAGTATGGAAGGAGTAAATACTCGTTCCATTATATAGGCCAACGTAGCTCATTCCAGAACCAAAATATTTAAGCACTTGTATCTATCGTTCTTTGCCATGGGAAATTGGCAAAAAACTCTAGTCCGCAAGGTTGCTCTCGAGATTTTGGATGGTCCGACGCCAATTCATATTTAACATAGCAAGATTGTATTATCATAAAATGTAATGAATTTATATAGTATTAAATAAATATTTTAGTGATGCCTGTGCTTCGCTAAATTTTGAATAGGGTTTGAAACTTTTGGAGATAAATGAATATTTAAATTGAGAGGGAATAAGATTACTTTCCAAAATATGAACTTTATATTTGAATTGAATATTCATTTAGAGTTCAAAAATAGTTTGAGAATTATGCTAAAGGTAGGGATATATTTATAAAGCCCAAAATAAAGTTTATTAAATTATTATTTGTATTTTAATTTTGGCCGGAAGTAAATTTCATGCGCTCTAAATAATATATTGTATTTATTGAAAAAATTCTATAATTTTTTGAATTGAAGCGAATTGGTTTCAAAATCATACTCATTTTCAAATTAGGTTAGCCTCACAAACCGCTATCTACAGCAATCAGAGCAGCCCAGTCATCTTGTATACTTATATCTGTTTTCTGTTGTTCCTAGACTATTTGTTTGAGCGATTCTGGTTCACCTATGTATCGTTATTAATTGTGTTGTTCAAAAATCATTGATTCACTGTAATTAGGGCATGAGTACATAGGAAACTAGATAAGGCCCCACACGTTCCTGCGTAGATTTTTAGCAATTAACTTATCAAAAATAAAACTAGAATATATGATAATAGTATGGCACCACATTCAGCCTAGAGGCAAATGAGGGATGGATGCATGTTATATTCTCTTGTGATATTCAAGTTCAATTATTTATTATTGAAAAAATAAAAATAAAAATAGTGATGTGGAGAAGATTTCATGTCCTTTGAGGTAAAAGCGCCGGAGGTCCTAAAACTTGTCTAAAATGTGATGGTTTAGTCCTATAACTTGTAAAAGTGAAGTATATAGTCCTAGAACTTATACAAGATGTGCAAATTTTGTCCTAAGGCAATCACCGATGGCCAAGTGGCACCAGTTGGCCTGGTCGGTGGCTAGTGGACATTTTGCAGATACCCCTGCCATTTTGTGATTTCAACCCGCAATACAGCCACATGAATTAATTTTTTCTAAGTGGTTCGTCCATTCTGACCAAAGCAGTGCAGGGGTGGATCCTACTGAGCACCAATTTACGGACAACAGCCTTTCAATTTTTTTTTATAGAGAACAGAGCACGTGAACGAGTGCAGCAATAGAACACCTTTCTTTAAAGCAGCTACTCCCTCCGTCCGAAAATACTTGTCATCAAAATGGATAAATGGGGATGTATCTAGATGTACTTTAGTTCTAAATACATCTTGTTTTAATCCATTTTCATGACAAGTATTTTCGGACGGAGAGAATGCTTTAAACAAAATAACCCTGAAAGATTCACCCCCCTTGAGTTATCACTTACTACTAATCCTTAGTGCTTGACAGTATTTGCATCTTCAACCTCCAGTACAAGTAAGACTAATCTTTGTGTTGTGCGTGTATGATCGGTTTGCAGCTGTCGTCGGTGGAGGACAAGCACAAGCAAGGTTTTGGTTACTGAATAGGGCATCTTTACCCAGGGAGGACCTGTAAATGTGGTTACCACGGTTACCAAAATTTTCGAGCAAATTTCGAATGAATTTCAAATGAAATTTATAATTCAAATTCTTTCAAAATAGATATAGATAGCACTTGAACTTATATTTATCTTCAAAGAGCTACTAGCTCAGTGGGGCGGTGTCTACGCGAGTGTTGTGAGGTGTTGCCATGTATACTTTACTATACATTGAGCATTTGAATTCAACAAATTCAAAAAAATCAATTTTTCGCTCAAAATAACCATCTACGAGGGGGACGGAAATATGTGGTAACCATGGTAAATTCTTGAAATTTCGAGCGGTAAAACCCTGAGCACAAGACAACGAGTTCGACTTCGAGTTCCTGGGCACTGTCACTGGCGAGCCGTACCTGGTGCAGACCAACCTATACATCGATGTCATGGGCAACCGGGACCAGCGCATCGACCTCTGGTTCGACCCTACCGCCGACTTCCATACCTATGCCGTGCTCTGGAACCCCAACCAGGTAGTCTTCCTCGTCGACGACACCCCCATCCACGTCTACGACAAGAAGAACGCCACCAAGCTCAAGGGCCACCACCGCCACCCCAACGGCACCAACACCACCACGGCGTCCGCGTTCCCGTCTACGACAAGAAGAACGCCACCAAGCTCAAGGGCCACAACCGCCACCCCATGGCCATGTACAGCTCCATCTAGAACACGGACGACTGGGCCACGCGCGACGGGCTGGTCAATACGTATTGGTCCCATGCGCCGTTCATGGCCACGTTCCACCAACACCACCGACTCAGACGCGGGCGAGGTGGCGCGCTGCAGCGGGAGCTCGTAGGGCAAGGAGGACCAGTACTGGTGGAAGGAGCAGGACAAGCAGGAGCTCAGCGTGCACCATAGCCACCAACTGGTCTGGGCGCGCGCGCACCATCTTGTCTACGACTACGCAAAGTTCCTTCCTAGCCCGAGCTACATGGTACCTGCTATCTGGACCGTCTGGTTGCCTCGGGATAGGTGCAAATTAGAGCATCACGAGCACATGTGTTTGTTCGTCGAAGTGTCATTAGGAGGAGACGTCATGTCCAGGTAAACACGTAGGTCTGACGCACTAGTCCACAGGGGTCCATCCCTTTTCTTCTTCTGGCACCACTGTTCCTCTCGTGGCAGTTATATCTCACCCGCTAGTCCATAGGGGTCAATCTCTTTTTTTAGGGAAATGCCATCATGGAGGTTTATATTTCAGGTGAGAACAACGATACATCGTTTGTCAATACATCAAGCAGAAAATTCGGAGGCTCTGATTTCCACACAGTAGTTCGAGAGACC
This sequence comes from Aegilops speltoides, assembly GCA_021437245.1. Lineage (NCBI taxonomy): Eukaryota > Viridiplantae > Streptophyta > Magnoliopsida > Poales > Poaceae > Aegilops > Aegilops speltoides. Next base: position 454,229,597 of record CM038145.1, on the reverse strand, counting down.
TCCCAATTCCTAGCCAACAAATACGCCACCATATTAGCTTCCCTAGGACAATGAGAAAAAATTATAGAAATAAAATTATGAACTAAGAAAGAGCATTCTTCATAAATTATGAACCGGTGGTCCATTTTAGCAAACCAAGCAGTGCAACTATCTTTTTACTGCGTTGCTGCTCATGATGGTAGCTTTGGTCAGAACGGACCTATCCGTTCGACAAAATTAATTCATGTGAGTGTAATGCGGGTTCAAATCATAAAATGGTAGGGGGTATCTGCAAAATGTCCACCGACGACTGGACCGGGCCATCTGGCGCCAGTTGGCCATCTGTGATTGGCTCATGACTAACTTTGCACATCTTGGACAAGTTCTATGACTACACTAGATCATATTGGCGCGCATTTGCTGCGCCGGACCATATTTGATGGGAGTGATCTAATCCTTTAAGCATATAGATATAATACGGATGGAGTGTGTGATTAAAACATTATGTATGGTGCAACAATGATTATTAAAACGATGTAATTGATTTGGTAAAAAATACATGATGAATTAATCATGTTTTGGGGGTGAGTCAAATGTTTATTTTTCGTGAAAGGCAGTAAGTCAAATGTGATGCTGGCATGCAATTTTAATTGATCCAGTACTTGTGTTGGCTGCTCTCATATTAATATACAACATGGAGTTGTATGATAGATCAATCCTAAACCAAGAGCACGTCGCAATAAATCTGCAAGCGGTGCCATGCTGCAATTTATTTAATTTTGTAAAAACAAAAACATTAGTCACATTAGAGTACAGGTATTCATTGTGTGCTCAGCATCGTCGGAGAGCAAAGTGGGGAGAAAAAGATGGTTATTCAGGGTTTCTTTTTTAACCATGTATGCATGGAATGAATACAGTTGAGCATGGATTCATGAAAGACGATGACATACTAAATAAATCATTTTTTTCGGTCCAAGGCGAAACGATGACGTACTAACTATCTGGACATAACACAAATAGTAGCAGAAGGCTGGACATACAACGCAGGCTGGACATACAACACATTGACAGAAGAAGACGGGCATGGTTCTTGGTCGGTGACGCACACACAAGGAATACACATCGATTGGCCATCTCATTGAACCAGCTTGAATAATATCGCCGGTGGCATGCACTGCTACAGCAGCGAAGGCGAATACTTCCTGACGTTGCCCTTCTCGCCTTCATCTCTTGTTGGCCAACTGGTGAAGGCCGGGGGAACCTTGTTAGACTATATATATACGTAGTCTGTGTATTAATATTGTAACATTGTATTGTACACCTCTGTGTACCTTTATATAATGAAAGAGTCACACCCCGTTTAGGGTGTCGAGTAAGTTCCCAACACAGTGTGTTTTTACATGGTATCAGACTAGGGTTTCGATGTCTTCGGCTGCTCCCGCCGCCGCCGCTGCTGGTGCGCCGACTTCCGTCGCTGCCACCGCCGTCGCGCCGGCCCTCGCTCCTATGTCGCCGTTCCTTGCTTCTCGGCCCCTTGCTCGGCCTACGGAGCCCTTCCGCCGACCGAGTCCTCGATCGGATCGAATCCGTCGGCCGACTCCTCTGCTGAGTTCACTGCGCCGCCGTCTCATGGCGTTGCCGCGCAGCCGCCCTACGGCGTCGTCGCACAGCCGCCCGGTGGCGTCGCTCCTGCCTTGTATGGTGTGCCGCCGGCGGCCCAGGGCTCCCTTCAGCCGCCACAGTCCTCCTGGCCCGTGGCATCCTACGCGGCGCCACATCATCACCAACCCTATGCGGCCCCATCGCCACATCACCACGGGCCACCGTCGGCGCCGATCTACTCTTTAAGTATAAAAAAAGATTTATAAAAATAATGACGGAATTTGCAACCAAATTACTAAGAAATTGCATTTTTTTCATAATATGCAAGAATAAGCATATATAGTGCAATTTCCCCAACAAGAAGTTTTGTAAGAAGAAAGGAATTACTGGCATTGACATCACCCTTAAAGAATATACAAAATGAAATCAAAACTAAAAAATCAAAATAATAAAGTTTTCTAAGGAAGAATCAATTACCGACGATGGTATTACCCTTCAAGAAGATAGAAAATCAAAATCAAAATAATGAAGTTTTCTGACAAAGAATGAATAAGTGGCATTGATATTACCCTTTAAGAAGAAAGAAAACAAAAAACTTAAAACAAATAATTTAAAATGGGCATACAATTTACACAAAAATTGTGTTCTCTTATAATATGCAAGAATAGGCACATAATGGTGGATTTTTTGCAAAATAAAATAAAATCATAAGAAGTAATTAATTGGTGGCATTGGTGCTACCCTTAAAGAGGCAAGAAAATAAAATAAAAGTAAACTAAAAAACAAAATAATGAAGTTCCTGAGCAAGAATGAATTAATGGCATTACTATTACCCTTTAAGAGGAAAGAAAATAAAAAATAAAACTAAAACACACAATGACAATATTTGCTACAGTTTATAGAGAATGTGCGTATTTGTAGAATGTGCAAGAATAAGCATGTAATAGTGAAATTTTCACAAAACAAAGTTTCCTAAGAAGAAATGAATTAGTGGCATTAATATTACCCTTAAAATAAAATGAAAGAAAAATCAAAACCAATTCAAAACAATGAAGTTTTCTGAGAAAGAATGAATCAATTTCATCGGTATTACCTTTTAAGAAGAATGAACGTACAACAAAAATGATTTTTTTTTCAAATAGTGAACTTTTTTGAGGAACAATAAAAAAATAAATATAATGAAGTTTTCCGAGGTAAAGGAAAATAAAAAAGGAAAAAATAATGAAAACATTTGCATACAAGTTACATGACAATTGCATATATCCATAATATGCAAGAATACGTACGCAACAGTGAATTTTTTGCAAAAAAAAATGTTTTCTAAGAATTAATGAATTGATGGCATTGATACTACCCTTAAAGAACAATCAAAATGAAATAGAAATCAAAACAAAATCTAAATAACAAAGTTTTCAGAACAAGAATAACAAAATCAAAATAATAAATTTTTCTGAGCAAGAATGAATCAGTGGCACTAATATTACCCTTAAAAAAATGAAAAAGAAAACTAAAATGAAAACCGACAAAATTTGCATACAATTTATACAAAATTTGCGTCTTTTCAGAATGTGCAAAAATAAGCATGACACGTCTTTTATAATATCGGAAAAGAGGGTGACCTGGACGTCGACACCGTAGACCCACACATGCACGTGTGCGCGCACGCACATTTAAAAATGAAAAAAAGAACAAAATAAAGAAGACACAAAAAAGAGACCTGTGGTTGAGTTGGTTAGGTGGACAGTGGTATCCCCAACCCACCAGGGTTCAAATCCTGGTGCTCGCATTATTCCTGGATTTATTTCAGGATTTCCGGCGATGTGCTTTCAGTGGGAGGAGACGTTCCCGTCGACGACGAGGCGCCAACGGTGACTTCGTAAATCTCAAGATGATATGCCGGCTCAATCTCTCGGAGGTGCTCATAGGGGTAGGGTGTGCGTGTGTGCGTTCATAGGGATGAGTGTATGCGCGTGTATATGAGCGCTTATGTCTGTACTGATGCTCAAAAAAAAAAAAAGAGACATAGAAAACACTTGGACTTGTACGTTGACACGATAGACAGAAATCATAAAAAGACGTCGTTAAATTCTAACTACAACAAGGTAAAACATGGTTGTTGGGTTGATCCTGATTAGTACTCTCGACAAACATGCCTCGTTAAGGCTCTGTACAACGGCAGGTGCTAACACAGGTGCGTGTGAAAAAAACCCAGTTTTTTACCTGAGATTAGAATGCACCGATGCTTAGGAAGGGAAGCAGAAACAAAGTTTTGCTTCCGGTGCCAGTGGGTGCTTGGATAGGCGCCGGTCGACCGGCCCAAATTTGGGCCGGTCAGCGCACAACCACCAGATTTATTTTTATGCAGCCGTTGGATTTGGCCCTTTCCACCCGTGTCGTCTTCTTTCCTCGCACCGCTCGCGAGATAGGGAGTCTACGCGCTCCTCACGGACACATCACGCCCCCCGCTCACCGCTTTTGTTGCCGTACCCGACGAGCTCTGGCGAAGTCCCGCTTGTGGCCACCGGATCTAAAAAAGCAAAGAAATCTTCAGTGACCCGTTGAAGAAAAACATTGGCGGGTTCCAGCAAAAAAAGATACCGGATTCAGCAAAATACTCGGCAGGGAGAACTGGTTCCAGCAAAAACCAAATCATGAGGGAAAAGTGATCGTAGCAAAAAGGATTGCCATTTCCAACAAAAATAAACACTCGTTCCAGCAAAAAACAACTCTGTAGGGAGACACCCAGTGGTTTGATTGTAGCAATACAGAAAAGATGGTAGCAAAAAAGATTGCTAGTTCCAGCAAATATAAACAGTGGTTCCAGCAAATAAACTCAGTAAAATAAGACTCCCAGTGGTTCGATTGTAGCAAGCAAAAAGCTAGTTTTAACAAAGAAAAACACTTGTTCCAGCAAAAAACCGAATGTCGTAGCAAAAAGCATCACCTGCGCGGGTTCCCCGGCAAATTCAGACACCGGTTACAGCAAACACCGTTGACGGTCCCAACATGGGTGCCCGCCGGTTGCAGCTTCTCTGCCTGGTACTTCCAGCACGGCGGGGTGGTGGTTCCAGCAACTTCATCAACGGCGACGACAACTCTGGTCGCAGCTGTGGCCCTGCTGGATGCGCGGCTTCGCCGGCAACATGGTGGCCGAGGAGCGAAAAGCGGCGGTGGCAACCCACTGTAGTAGCGGCTGGGCCGATGGGGAGTAAAAGGCTGGGAGAAGAAGATGCGTTGCAGCTTTGACAAGAAAATGAATGGATGACAGCCCCCGTGAAGAGATAAGGTAGCTTAAAGCGGTTGTGGGCCCGTCAGCCACGCGTATCCCTCGCGCGAGACGGCGAGAGCGCGTTTTGTTAGCCGTATGATGCGAGTCGATCAAACGGCTCTCGCTCGACCGGCACAATACTCAGCCGGTCGGCCGGGTGGAAAGCTTTCCCAAGAAATAACTGCTCCCTTCAAGTCACATGCTTCAATCCAGTGCTTCCATCGGCAGAAAATAAAAGAAAAAAAAGCCCAGCCGGCACACCATACGAAGCACTCTGCTTGCGGACCAAAAGAAATTCCGTGACGAAGCATAGCCAGCACCGGTGTACAGGCTTCCGCGTTGTACAAGGCCTAATGCTCTCAGTGGCCGCGTCGCCCGGCCTGCACGCACTAGCTGCATGCATGTAGTAATGTACTCTCTCCATTCCTAAATATAAGTCTTTGTAGATATTTTATTATGAACCACATACGGATGTATATAGATGCATTTTAAGTGTAGATTCATCTATTTTGCTCCGTATATGGTTCAACTAGTGGAATCTCTACAAAGACTTATATTTAGGAACGGAGGGAGTACGTGTGTGTGTGCGCGCGCAAAGCACAATCGACGGACCATAATCATTTTTTCAATCGACTAAAGTATAGCTAATGTGATAAAGTGGAAAAAGAAAGGCTTATCCACCTTATAAACGAGTTACACTTGAAAGCCGAATCTATCCTACTAGATGCAAATGAACCGGTTTCTAAGTCAGAGGCCGAGGAGAAGTTACGTGTACTTCTCAGAGAAGAAGAAATGAAATGGGCACTAAGAGCGAAGGTGTGGCAGGTTGTCGAGGAAGATGAGAACACTCGGTTTTCCATATAAACCGGCATGGAAGCCGGAAAACCTACTCAGGCCACACGTCTGTTCAGGAGCGTGCCAGAATTAAACACAATGCCGAGTAAGCTCCTCCCGTCCGCCCTTTATTTAAAGCAGGCCAAACGTCGGGCAATAATCGTACCACTCCGCCGCTCCCCGTCTCCTCCTTCCACCATTTTCTCCACCCTTTTGTTGGCATCCGACGAGCAAGAAGAACAGTGCTCCGGCATAAAAAGCCGCATGGGTGGCCCGCCAAGCCCGCCGAATACGAGCGAAGAAGTTTGCTGCTCCACCTCCCTCGGCTAGCCCAACGGAGCAAGTTACCGCCCCAAAGCTGGCGCGTGGCTCAGCACCCTGTCGCTCCAAGCCAGCTCGTGGAGGAGTAGAGTTGCTCCAGTCCGGCACGACGGGGAGCACGTCGGCACATGCATTGTCGTAACCGCGCCCTGCCGACAGAGAAAGAAGCTGGCTACGCAAAGATCGACGAGTTGGTGGCCAGCGCGACCGCATCCACCGTGAACATTGAGGGAAAGTAGAACACGGGAAGGCCACCGCCGGTGCATCGCCGGCTTGTATAGCCGGTGACCTAACAGGTTCTTCTTTATCTCAGACCATCGTCGGCCTTGCCTGGGCTCCACGAAAGAGGAGCCCACCTTCCCCTCCGGTTGAAGCACCCTTTTTGCCACTCCGATGAGCGGAGCAATCGGATATAGAGAAGATACGGGGGAAGAATATACCTACGGGGCTCTAGTTCGGTGAGCGGGCTGCCGGACATGGGGAAGACGAAGGATCCGCCGCGGCCGGCCATACACTAGTGTAGTATATCCGTGTCATGGGAGTGGAGCTCCGCGCGACCGTACGCGCACATAGTTTTATCTTTTTAGTTAAAATATGTCCAAAATGTAAACGTTTTCGTTCGATTTGTATGAAATCCGGTCGTGTTTACATGAATTTCGTCCGGTTTGTTGAAAATGTGTTTGAAATGTATGCCGGCATCTGAATAAATAATTAATAACCGAATTATTAATTATTTACCAAACTAAGAAATATGGACAGCTTGGTCGTGTGAGAGAGTATAGGTACAATCCTATCATCTAAGTTGAATTTTTTGAGGACACAAATTTGGACCCAGATTTATGTCCTCTTTAAAATGACATATACTAGCCCATCTATCGCAAGTTTAGAACTCATGTGCTTTCGTCTGGCATAAGAATTGAATGCTTACAAACTGTCATTCATGTGAACATCGCCTTCCATTGTATACATATACCACTACATGGATCTTCATTGTTATATTCCTTTTAGCACATTGTAGCACTAGCCTACCACATTAGACAAGTGGTGATGAGAAGAAGCGGTGGGACGATGAGAGAAGAATCAAACATATGTTACAACATGTATGCGGGAACGAGAGACATCATGAACAATAGCGGAACAAGCGCTTCGTGTACCTCATGGATAAAAAACAGAAGCTGAGCCTTGAAACTAAAGAAGTGGTTGTCTGCAAAGAGCCAGGAATGTACTGAATTACCCGGTGGTGATTAATTGCAATGTTATACTACGCACAAATAGAAAGGAAAATTTAAAAATTAGTCATAGATACGCTTGAATCACGTAATAATACTTCAGACCTCAATGATGTAAAAAGCCATTGACAAGGAAGGGAGATGCATACACCAAGCTTGAATTATGTTGCTCTTGTGCGTTGCCATCCAAATTCAGATGCTTTCTTCTACACTTTGCACTTCCCATGCTCCTAGGTGCTGGGTGAAATCCCTCGTGTGAACCCGTTCCTACATCATCTTTGTATGCCCCCAAATCCTCAAACCATGTGATTTCCGCAAAATCCCAACATTTATAAAAAGAAATCATGTATTCTACTCCCTCTGTCCCCTTTTATATGGCGCCCTCATTTCACGTGATTTAACTCTAACCATGTTTTTATTAACTATATCAGTGCTATCTGTCATAAAAATAATATCATTGCAAACTTTTCTCAAAGAACTTGATAATATTTTTTATGAAATATAACCCATGTTTAATTAGTCAAATTGATGGTCAATTTTTTTTTAAACAATGCGAGTCATGTATTGAGGGTCAAAGGGAGTAGATGGCATCTCGGCCATCACCTTGATTGTTTTTTCAAACTGATTTTTTTATTTTCATATTGTTTTCACCTTATGATTTAGAAAATGGCAATTCAACTTTCAGGATTCAATCATACTGTAATTGGGCATAAGCACATGACGTTCAAATCGACCAATGCGAGTCATGCACCCTTATCCCCTAGGACCAAACACGTTTCCTTATCCCTTTTCCCTTTTCCCTCTATTTTGTTTCTTTGTTGACTGTCTTGTATTTTTTATCCTGTTTCTATTATTTTACCTTTCTTTGTGTCTTTTCATTCCTTATTAAAATTCTGATATTTATTTATTCTTACAAAAATTATCATGTATAAATGAATACATGTATTGCTGCGATAATATGTTTGAATAGATGTGTGTGTATATGGATTCAAATGTTTATGATTCTATAAAAAAGTATGTTCATAAGTATGGAAAAACTGTTCACTACTATCTCTGTCCTGATTTATTAGTCCCCATCGTATTTACTGTAATATTTTGACCATGATTTTAACTATAAATATATGTTATACACAATTAAAATAATATTACCAAAAACTATGTTCAAATACCCAGCCGATCCTTCGTTGACCCCTCGCCGTCGGCCGGCTTTGAGTCTCCGCCACCGCCCATCGCAGCTCGCCCGTCCACCGCCACGCCACCTACCCTTCCGGCGCCCTCGTCGGCTTTGATGCACGCCCCTGTCCCTGCCCCTCCCACCCCACCCCGCGCTCAGGATGTAGCATCATCCGACTTCCCACCTCGGCTCCCATAGGCGCACCCTCTCTGGGACACCGAGCGGAAGGGCGCGGCAGGAGGAGGAGCATGAGGAGGCGGCCGGGGATTGCCGGCTTGCAGAACGCGGCGGCGACTCGTGTACATGCAAATTTTTCTACTGGTTAGCCTACATGGCGCGTGGTTTTCCATCCCATCCTTTGGATGTTTTCGCGAATACACAAAGATTACGTATCATTTCATTGATAGAACGATTAGAAGAAGTACAGTGTGCGTTTGTGTCATGTGTTGTACCATCCTTCGGATCCTGAGATGCGACTGCTTGGAACTTTCAGGACAAATTCCATACTTTTGAGGTTTCTTGGATGGGAGCCGGAGGCCGCCAAGCCAAAATATTGGCGTTGATCGTCTACATGGGCAGCGTTTGGATTGAAGTCCGTTATTCGGCTCGCCAAGGCTCGAGTCAGTTCTTCAGTTCATTTTCTCGCGAACGCATTGGCAAGTTACGGGAGGCGAAAAGCATCGCCAATTTTTTGGCTCACCCATGCGTTGGCCGGGCTAGCATAAGCACAATCCAAACAGCCCCTTCATGCCCATGGACACTTTTCATGCCCAGACTAAAATTATCTGTAAAATTCTTTGCCGCGTGTATAACATCGGCGACTTCTAACCCATGGAACTCTGCTGCGCGACCAGGAGGGACTTGCTATGATCGACGACAGACATAGGGACGGCAAACATAGATACTGGTTCCCGTGCGTCACCCTCAGCTCCGATGCCTCCGGTTCCGAAGCAAAGACATAGTATACCCATGCTGTCGTATTTTTACCCTTGTGTTCATGAGAACTCGAACCACCTGTGCTACTGGAGTAGTTACATTTTTGGCTCACTAGTACTCCCTCCATAAAGAAATATAAGAGCGTTTAGATCACTAGTAACGATCTAGACGCTCTTATATTTCTAAACGCTCTCATATTTCTTTGCAGAGGGAGAATATTTTTAACAACTTGAATACACTGCTCAAAGACAAGAGGAGTTGTCTTCTGATCACTTGCTCTCCAGAGATGATAGATTGCGTGCCTTTCTATGTGTTATCTATTTTTCTTTTTGCGCAAACTACTCCCTCCGTACCGAAATACTTGTAGTCGGAGGAAACTAGGATGAACCTCTGGTCATTCTTTCCATGTGGTGGCATTGAAGCTCCGTCCATGGTCGTGATGAGAAAGAAGACACTGAAACTGATAATCAGATGACAGGATCTAAGATTTTTCTGTTGGTTTAGATAACTTCAGCAGTGAAGGAAGGAAGTCTGGTTCTGGAGGTCAACGGGAAGATCACAATGCATTACTTGGGTTGGGCAACTTGCGGTTCTTGGCCACTGAAGATCAGATTCAGAAGAGTTACCGTGACATGGCTCATAAACATCATCCACATAAGCAGGCTACTCTTCTTCATGAGACAACAGAGGCAGCAAAGCAATCAAAGAATGATGAGATGGAGAGTCATTTCAAGCCGACGAACCCGAGGGCGCAGGTGGCAAGCACAGACATCCCAGCCTGCTGGGGCACAGTGGAGGCGCGGATCTGACGCTCCCAGTGCAGTCCGGCCCAGCCACGGCAAAGACGAACAAGCACACAGGGTTGAGGACCAGTATGGTCTTAATGTAATTTTATTTCTCACATGTCTTTCTTTGTCTTGTTGTCCTTTGTTTGTACTGTGCTTTCTTGATAAATAGTATCACATATGCGATGCACCCGTGGGTGTCTTTTGAAAAAAAAACCCAAGCAGGGGCCAATTCAGCACACACTGGGTCATTCGATGTTAGTGGCCCAAAACAATACTATAGGAAATGTGCAGAGCTCACTTGGGTGAGAGTCATCTCAGCTGAACACTTCGAGGACGCGAATGAGGATCCATATTTGCACATGTCTTTTTAAAGTACTCCCGCATATTCTTGTTTAGCCTGATGTAACATCCCTCCCCTTCCTTCTGTCTCTCTTTTCCCTCCCATAGGCTGCTTGTGGCCTTGCACCTTGGTGCATTTTGCAAGCTCCATGTAACCGGTACTTTGTCCTTAGGCTTTAGCCTATTTTGAAATATAAGGTTGGCGTTGTGTCACCTTCTTATTTTCAAAAAAAGGTGCTCCCACATTATGGGACGGAGGGAGTAACATTTACTTCCATTTGCTAGACATCTCTTAGAAGTTTACAACTTGTGTGTTTTATTTTGCAGGGGTACTACTTGTGTGTTTCGACTAGCGAAATAATTGAATGCACCCCAACTGTCCTAATGTAAAGGATGCTTCCTCTTGTATGTATATAGTGGACATATGTGAATTTGACTATGAACATGATTTTAAGGTTCCTTTGTTTAAATGCAAATGGGTCAATCAGTTAGGAGGCGGGGAACAGGTAGACCCACAGTACGGAATGGCAACAGTGGATCTAAAAAATCTTGGGTACCTCCTGTTAGTGCAACTCTCTCTCAATGGACGAAGGTAGAAGAAGCACTTTTTTTTCTGGCGAGCAACGCCCGGCGCTCAAACGCCGTGAATTTTCTTTATCTATGGACTAACCACTGCGCCAAGAAACAGAACAAAGCCCAGCCGGCTTTGTAGCCTGGGCAGCAGCGTAGCGCCTACGCTTCCCACGCACGCACGAACGTGCCCATTTGCATGCAGGCGATCCGCTCGGTCTTCACGCACGATGAGGCCGGGCGCTGCTAACCGCCAGACTACTACACCGCAACTAATACATGCATGCATGCACGCCCGTCTAGCTACTTAACTCACACCACCACGTCACACACGCACGCACACCTACGCACTCGCCACACTTCCGTTGCGTCCCGCACGTCCCGCGTGCATTCGACGCGCCCGACGAGCCCTACACCATCACACGCCGTGGCTTATTCCAACACACACCCCCTAAGCCACGGCCTAGAGGAGTCCGTTGTCGGTGTCAAAACCGACGGATCTCAGGTAGGGGGTCCCGAACTGTGCGTCTAAGGCTAATGGTAGCAGGAGGCTGGGGACACGATGTTTACCCAGGTTCGGGCCCTCTCGATGGAGGTAATACCCTACTTCCTACTTGATTGATCTTATGATATGAGTATTACAAGAGTTGATCTACCACGAGATCGTAGAGGCTAAACCCTAGAAGCTAGCCTATGATTATGATTGTTGTCGTCCTACGGACTAAACTCTCCGGTTTATATAGACACCGGAGGGGGCTAGGGTTACACAGAGTCGGTTACAGAGAGGGAGATCTACATATCCGAATCACCAAGCTTGCCTTCCACGCAAAGGAGATTCCCATCCGGACACAACACAAAGCCTTCAGTCTTGCATCTTCATAGTCCAACAATTCGGCCAAAGTATATAGTCCGGCTGTCCGGATACCCCCCTAATCCAGGACTCCCTCAGTAGCCCCTGAACCAGGCTTCAATGACGATGAGTCCGGCGCGCAGTTTGTCTTCGGCATTGCAAAACGGGTTCCTCCTCCGAATTCTCCATAGAAGATTTTGAACACGAGAATCGTGTCCGGCTCTGCAAAACAAATTCCACGTACCACCGTAGAGAGAACAATATTCCACAAATCTAATCTGCTAACAACTTTTCGTAGCGTGACATCACGCCACGGCCCCACATTATTCGAACCGTTCCTTCACAACCATCCGCCGCTCATATCGCGAGGCAGTTTTATCGGCACATCTTGTCGAAGCAGAGATCGTGTCCCCTTATCACAGGATTCTCATCAATACGGGCGTGGGTAACCCAGCCGTGTCATCAATCATGGTGTTTGGAGAATAAGCGAATTTATCGGGCAAGTGGGGAGGCGCAGGATCCCCGCTGCCTTTATAAGGGGATAAGAACTCCCTTTTTCACCCACGCCCTCTTCTTCCTCTGCTCATTCATCCCATTTCGCTCTAGCCCTAGCGCCCAAGTGTCCGTCCTCTCCGCCCGAAAGGCTTTCCGAACATGTCCGGATCCGGAGCAGGAGGCAAGTGGATGGCCTCTACCGTCCGAGAGAAGGATATCAAAAGGCTTCTTGGGGCCGGGTACCTGGCCAAGAGAATTGGCCACCGCCTTCCGACGGCGGGACATATCATCCCCACTCTAGAGCCCCATGAGAGGGTGGTATTCCTCCCTCATTTTGTCTGTGGGCTAGGGTTTCCCCTTCACCCATTCGTTCGCAGTATCATGTATTATTACGGGATTGATTTTAACAATCTATCCCCAAATTCCTTCCTCAACATCTCGACATTCATCGTCCTGTGTGAGGCCTTTCTCTGCATCACGCCACACTTTGGTTTATGGCTGAAGGTGTTCAACGTGAAGCCCAAGGTAGTGAGCGGCGAGCACGCCGAGTGCGGAGGAGCCATGGTGAGCAGGATGCCCAATGTTACATGGCCAACAGGTACTTTCAATGATTCCGTCAAGGAGTGACAGTAGCAGTGGTTTTACATCAATGAGCCACGCGGCAAGGATTGGGCTGCTGCTCCGGGATTCAGATCTGGAGCCCCTCTGCGCCTCACGTCCTGGCCCAAGAAGGGCCTGGACTGGGCTTTGTCTGACGAACTATCGGCGCTCCAAACACGCGTCCAATATATGGAAGACAAGAACATCAAGCTCGTCGATGTAGTCCAGATGATGTTAGTTTGCCAGATTCTCCCATGTCAACATCGGGCTTGCAAATTATGGGAGTTCGACCCGGCCAAGCACCAGACCCTGTTAGAGCTCTTCGGCTCCTCACACGAGGGCATTTAGAAGGTGCTTTTTAAGTCCGGCAAATCATGGCCGGACTCTGCCGAGGACCGTGGGTACAAACTGTCCCACCTGCAAGTTCGGTAAGTAACCGTACGTTGACAATTCATATGTTATATTGGTAAGTAACCGTACGTTGACAATTCATACATTGACCGTAGAATGCCTAATATTTTTTCCACAATCCTCCTAGGGCTGGACGAGGAAGGCAAGGCAGATCTACTGTCCGGCCCCGCTGCCCGAAGAACCGGCCGGCCCTCTTCTGACGAAGATGCTAGTTCCGGTGCCTTACAAGGCGCCGAAGAAGAAGACCGAAGAAGAGGTCAAGAAGACCAGGGCGGCCTCCGTCGCCTTGGGGCCTCACATACAAAATCCGAAGACTCCAACACCCATCCTTCCTCTGAAGAGGAGGAGGAGGAGGAGGAGGAGGAGGAAGGTGAATCCCCCGTGGGGGAAAGAAAGAAAAGGACGGCCTCCACATCCTTGGTGGGCGAATTGTCCAAGAGGGGAAAAACTCCCCTTCCAGAGGAGTCCACTGCCACCGCCGGTAGCTACCCGGAGTGGGATCCCAGGGCCTAGCCCCTGGTGAACTCGTGAGTATATAATCTAAATATGCTTATGTGTCCAAATTCATCGTGGCATAATATTTTAACCCGAGCCATGCTTTTTACAGTCCTGTGAGGTCTCGTGCCGAACAATCCTCGTCGGAGGATTTGCTGGGTTCGGATGCTATGGAGAGCGGGACACCCCCGAAGGCCCCCTCCCCCAGTCATGCGGATGACACCGAGGTTTCGTCCCAGAAGGACCCAAACCACGGAAGAGGGGGGAAGATCGCGAAGGCGACGCCCGAAGGCCAACCTTCGGGGTCCGGACACATGGGAGAGAAAACTCCCGTGGATGTCGACGGCGGGGGTCATCTTAATTCCAGCCCCTAGCCGGACACTATCCCGGAGGCCAATAAGGCTCTGGAATCGGGCAGGCGGCCTCCGTTGGCTGGAGGGGGCGTGCCCATTACACCGGCGACTTCTGTCCAACCAGAGGTGTCGAATGCTTTATTGGCGGCGCTGAAGGGCACCTCCATCGTTGATGAACACCGTGCCCTTATGGGTGCAGTGATTGAGAAGATTAAGTCTCCTAAAAGCAGACTGAATGAATCCTGCGTCAGCCTTACACTACTAGGAAAAGGGCCATAGATAGGATTGATTCTAATGGCGCACCGGGGAAGCAGTGCGCCACTACTATATACTAATGGCGCACCTGTTTGTGATACGCCATTAGTGTGTAAGACACTAATGGCGCACCGTAAACAGGGTGCGCCACTAGTATGAATTATTTTTTTCCATTTTCCCATACATACTAATGGCGCATCTAGTCCATAATGCGCCATTACTATCTATAACTACTAATGGCGCACCAAGCAGGCAGTGCGCCATTACTATAAATTTTGTTTTATTCTTTTTTTTGCAAAACTACTAATGGCGAAGCGTCGTCAAGCAAGGCGCCATTACTAGTTTAAACTAGTAATGGCGCACTAAGAGGAGATGCGCCATTAGTATATCTACTTATTATTTTTACTTTTTTGCAAAACTACTAATGGCGCACCGTCTGCTGATGCGCTTATTAGTAATCAGGGGTTACTAATGGCGCATTTTCCCACGGTGCGCCATTAGTAACCTGGGACCAACAAGATATTTTGGACAGCCCAAACCTACCCACTCACTTTCCCCACTTCATTCCATCCACCTCCTTCTCCAAGCTTTCGGCCATCTCCTCCTCCTCACCTCATTTTCACCATAGATTCAATAAAATTAAGTGGTGAAATTACCTTCTTTGATAGGTAAGTAAGGAAAGCTATCTTCATGATATAGATCTACTTTTTTTCTCCCTAGCTCGCTTCCAACAACGTGCACATGCACTTTTGTGGCCTAGCTAGATCTATGTATGTTTGTGGTGTTGCATGTGTTTGTGGTGTTGCATATATGTTTGTGTTTGAAGGTACGGTATTTGAAATATGCGATAGTTGCCAATATTTTGCCGGAATGTTTTGATTCATTTCCGTTTGGCGAGAATTTTGGCACTATGCATTCTTTTGGTCCTATTTTTAGGGAAGGTCATGCCAAATTTTTCTTGGTTCTAACATATCGCTTTTTTCTACTCTACAGCAGCGACCATGGTCCGCACGATGGTGAAGGCATCGTGAATAGGTTTTTGAGCTCTGCAAGGCCGAGATGCTTCAAAAGAACGAGACGGAGATAAGATGTCCATGTCGAAGATGCAAGTGAAGAGCCTTATTGCGGACCCGGATTCCGGCAGGTGCGGGACCACCCGCTCTTGCGTGGTTTCATGGATGGCTATCGGTGGCAAGGTGATGAAGATGACTATCAAGTCGCCCATGGCGGGCCGGGCAAGAAATGAGGAAGGGCAACTAGACAAGTACCACCATGGCGAGGGCGGGCGAGAAGACGAAGAATCTCCGTGACATGATCAAGACGGTGATCTTGTACACGTCATCATGTAGAAGATGTCGTACATGATGATGAGGAAGATCAAGACAAAGGGCATGATCATGAAGATGAAGATGCCGGAGCAGACGACGATGGAGGCTGGGTGCAGGACCCTCATATTCAAGAGCTGCTTCTCAAGCGGACGGATAACGCAAGAGCTGCCGCCCGAGAGAAAGCCAAGCTGGATCAACCGGAGATAGACGCGGTTACTCCATTGTATGAAGGATGCAGGCCCGAGGATACCCGCCTGAAAGTAACGCTCATGGCTCTGGAGATGAAGGTAAAACACAAAATGACCGACGATGCTTCGACGAGAACATGTCATTCGCACGAACGCCTTCCCAAGGGGAACAAGTGCCCACCAGTTTCGAGGAGGCGAAGAAAATCGTGTGTCCTCTGGATTTACCGCACGTGAAATACCATGTGTGCATGAACAATTGCATCATTTATCGGGACGAGCACGCGGAGTCTACCATATGTCCGGTGTGCAGCGTCACTCGATACAAGAAGAGGAAGAAAGCTCCTCGAAAATCGGTGTGGTACTTCCCGATCACTCCTCGTCTGCAGCGGTATTTCGCGGACCCTAAGGTAGCAAAGCTCCTGCGTTGGCACGCGGATAGGGAGGAGAAGAAGCGAGAAGATGAAGCAAATGATCCGGAGATAGATAAAAAAGACAAGATGCTGAGTCACCCTAAGTATGCAAGCTAGTGGCAAGCATTGAACTTCGAAGACCCAGAATTTGGGAAGGATCCAAGGAACATCGTGCTGGGCGCGAGCACCGATGGAGTCAATCCGTTTGGCAGCCAGAGAAGCACACATAGCACCTGGCCTGTGTTTGTGTGGATGTACAACCTTCCCCCCTGGTTGTGCATGAAGAGGAAGTACATTCACATGAGTATGCTAATTGAAGGGCCGAAACAACCAGGGAACGACATCAATCTGTATCTGGGGCTGCTGAAAGAGGAGCTTGACACGCTGTGGAAAACGCCAGCCAATACATGGGACGCCGCAGATAGAATATTTCCCTATGAGAGCTGCACTGCTCACGAAGGTGCACGACTATCTCGGTTACGGATATCTCGCGGGGCAGGTAGTCCACGGATTTTCGGATGCGTAAGGTGCATGGATGACACAACGACGCCAGCTAGATAGAGATCCCGGTCTTCGAAAACCGTGTTCATGGGACATCGAAGGTGGCTTCGCGAGGATGACCCGTGGAGGAAACGCAAGGATCTGTTCGATGGTGAAACCGAACTCAAAACGCCTGTACGAGGAGCGGCGAGGAAATAGACAAGCTATTGAAAAATTGGAAAGACTGCCCACCGCCGGAAAGATGCGAAGGCGCCAGAGCCGCTGCTGAAGGTATGGAAAACGAGGTCTGTTTACGGGACTTGCCGATCGAAGATCCACCGTGTGCCTCACAGCCTTGATGTCATGCATATCACGAAGAACGTGCGAGAGTCTGCTTGGTACCCGCTCAACATGCCGAGAGGACCAAAGATGGGCCGAAAGCAAGGGCAGACTTTAAATCAATGGGCATCGTGCAGGAGCTTCACGCTAATGATGATGATGATGATGATGATGAGGCGAAGCAGACACGGAAAGTCGCCGCAAAGGCAAAAGGCCAAGAAGACCGGAAATGACTACCTCCCGCATGCTTCACTCTAAGTCGAGGAGATCGAGCAGTTTTTCACCGCCTCCTAGGAGTAAAACTTCCTGACGGTTACGCGGGAAGATAAGCAGATACCTAGACCCAGCCAAAGCGAAGTTTAGCGGGATGAAGTCTCACGATCATCACGCGGTTGATGACGCAGATACTTCCGGTTGTAATCCGTGGGATCATGGACGCGCACGTCCGTGAAACGCTATTTGGCCTATGCAACTTTTTCGACGCCATCTCGGAAGTCGATTGGCGGAGGCAACTCGAAGGCTACAGGAAGAGATCGTGGTGATACTATGCGAGCTTGAGATGTACTTCCGCCCGCATTCTTCGACGTTATGGTGCATCCGCTGGTCCATATAGTGGAGGATATCATCCAACTCGGGCCGACGTTCTCGCACAAAGATGATGCCGCTCGAAAGGATGAATGGTGTCATCAAAGGATACGTTCGCAACATGTCACGCCCAGAGGGAAGCATAGCCGGGGCTTTTCGATCAAGAGTGCATCTCCCATCGCACGAATTATCTAGGCATCGAGAACCCCGCTGGTCTCGCCGTCAACAGCACCTCGCCGGGCTCACCGGATGGGGTCACCATGAGGGTCGCCGCAAATGCATGTCGACTTCGAGGGTCGACTCGCCGACTTTGAAAGAGCAAACCTAGTCGCGCTTCAACACATAGACGTGGTCGATCCTTGGGTGGTAGAGCACAAAACCTTTATTAAGAAGACGACAATGACCGAGGCCAACAGAGGATGGACGGAGATATACTCAAAGAGCACAACTCATGTTTCACGTGTTGGTTCAAGCGTAAGATTCTATCGCCCTTTACATGAGGATTCTTCCGCGGAAGAACAACTCATATTCGCTTTGTCACAGGCGCCGAGCACAACCTCGATGACCTATGAGGCGACGATATCAACGGCTACACATTCTACACCGAGGACAAGGACATGAAGAGCGATGGTTATCGTAACTCCGGGTAACGATGGAATCCTACACCGTAACGACAAGGACAGATACTACGGAAGGATCGAGGAGATCTGGGAGCTGAGCTACTACTGGAGAGAAGGTCCCGATGTTCCGTGTCGATGGGCCAAAACGTCATAAAAGAAGACCGTATTTCACCACCATGGTTATACCCGGCCAAATCCAAGATCAAGGGCGCAAACGTCACCGCGAAAAATGATCCATGGGTACTGGCTTCCCAAGTGGACCAATGCTTTTCATTACCGCCCGCCAAAGCCCGGTCAGATTGTCGTGAGGAAAGGCAAAAGGAAGATCATCGGAATGGATGGAGTAGCCAATGAGCAAGACTTCGACAAGCACGGCGACCAAGATCGAACATGACGACGACGATGAAGTAGCAGACACACCACAAGAAGAAGCAGGACCACCCTACCTAAAGGACGTCCTGCTCCACGTAAGAACTCCGTTTATAAAAAGAAGGGCAAGAAGATTGTGAACAGATAGCTAGCTAAGACCGATTGTATTTAAATCGTAGTCTTCATTTCTCGATTGTATTTCATGGGCACTTTTGATATCATGAATATTTTTAAATTTCATGGGCACTTTTTGAATTCATGAGGACACTTGATCTCGATTCCCCTCTATCTCGATCTCGATCCTCCATCTCGATCGCACCCGCACCTCCCCGCTTAGCTCCACCCATCGCAACTCTCCCCGCTCCACCGCCGAGCACCCGCCCCCAAGACCAAGACTTTTTGAACATATTTTTAATTTTTTTACTATTTTTATAAAAATATTATTGTTATAATTTAAACAAGTTTGAACATATTTAAACACAAATAAATATAAAAAACAGCATTTAAAATGCATAAAAAATATTACGGTTATGATTTAGACAAGTTTGAACATATTTAAACACAAATAAATATAAAAAACACCATTTAAAATGCATAAAAAAATATTGGAGATCCTGGGAATCGAACCCAAGACCTCCTGGTGTGTGTGCTGCGTGCTGACCAATCGGGCTAGTGGGTGGGTTCTGTTGTAGATAGGGTTGGGCTGTAGATATGGCTACTGGGCTAGATTAAAACAAAATTCTAATGGCGCACCGAGGGGTGGTGCGCCATTAGAACATCAGATTTATGGCGCACCGGCGTGTGGTGCGCCATTAGAAAGCTTCCTCCACCTATTCCCTCGGCCTCTCTCCTCCTCGCCAGATCCTCCCGCTCGACCTAACTTTGCCCCTGTCAGCCTCGTCGCCCCAGCGCCCGTCGCCTCGAGCCAGAGGAGACGACGACCGCCTCTACCTCAGCTCAGCCAGGCCACGCGACGCCGAGCCGAGCGCCGCCTACCTCGCCGTCCCCCCTCCGCCCGCGCCCGCGCCCTCGACGTCCTCCGCCCAAACCGAGACGCAGAGACAGGCGAGTGGAGGAGCCGCTGCCGGAGCTTCAACGCTGGCGTCTTCCTCCATTCCTCCATCCCCTCCCCCAGGTGATTCCTCCCTTCTCCTCCACCCCCTCACCTGCAAACCCTAGGGCCATGGCGGCAGGCTTCTTGCTCCCTTGTAAGAACATCCTCTCTGTTGGCCTGCATGTATTTCAGAGAACAAATTCGTTGTTCATTTCATTCTGTTGGCCTGCATTAGCTAAGCATCAAGTGGATTTAACTATTTTAGACAGTTTCAGTTAACTGTTTTGCGTTTCCTGAAGAGGTTCACCTATAGTTTCAAAAATTCAGTCACTGGATATATGCAATAATTTACAAAGAGCAAGTGATGTAGAGCAAAAATTCAGCAAATGATGTATAGTTTCAAAAATTCAGTGAAACTGAACCTACCCTATTGCTTCATGTAGCAAAGGCGGCAATGCAAGCAAGATCATGCTTGGCTTAGCCAAATTCATGTTACTGAATTTTTTTCAACATGATAAAATTGTCATGCTACTAAATGTTATAGAAATGCAAGGGAACATAGAAATACTAGGGCACACAACATTTAGAGTACTCTGAAATTCAGTTCTGAAATTTTTTGTTAGATAGTGGCTACACTAATCTAGAGTAGTATCCCAATCTGATGGAGTACTGGATTTAAAACTCCTAATCTAGACTAATATCCTAAAATCATTCCTGGAATTGCTGGAGTATAAATCATTAATCATTGATGTTTGAGTATAAATCATGAAGAGCAATATCCATGTAACTGTACCTGCAATCTCCAGAACAAATTCAACATTTCAATAACATTTTGCTACCTTCTGAACCCACATAGGCTGCAGGTAAAACATGTTCCAGAACTTCTTCCCTGATCCATCACAATAACCTTGCACACGTATAACTAGTAGTACTTGCTTGATTAAACACAACTCACTTTGGATTACTCCAACAGACAAGTGCCTTTGAACAGTACCGAAAGACCTTGCCAAATATCCGCTTATTTTCTCCTTGATACGTAAGATGTGCCTTGCATGATTTTTGTGACAAGACCGATTATTCTTGATGGCCTCTTTCTATAGATGTTGCATATGTAGAGTGTAATGAGATCTTAGTGTCATTTATGACACATATTAGACAGATGTGCAGCTTTGTCATTTATGACACATATTAGACAAGTGTGCAGCTTACTGATGTATTGAAAGAAATCATTTCTTTATTTTTGTTAAGTGGAGCGAACAAAATCATTTATCTGGTTTTATTATTTCGCATACCCACTTGGAACTGCAATTTCATTTATGTTGTTATAAGTTTGTTCTTTGTCAAGATGAGTTAACTTGCTGTCATTTATCGAAATTCAGCATGTGCTGGACTATATGTTCATTGGTACTACTTGTGATCTGCTCTGCTGTACTACTTGGAAATTTTGTCAACTTGTGATCTCATTGCTGCTGTACCTCGAGAGGCCCTTGAGTTTGCCGGAATGTCGATTAACTTCCGCTCCGGCAAATTGGTACTCCATATGTCCTATTTTCAGCAAAGGTCATGCTGAAATTTTCCGTGAATTTTAGCATGACTTTCCTAAAAATAGGACATATGGGGTACTTATGACTAATGCATGGGCCGGGCTATCTTAGTACTTAGTTAAGTAGGATCAACTGCCCGCCATTCTTGCTGCATTAAATCATAGGTGGCAATAGAGCCAAGTGATTAGGCCCAACTTAGAATTATCCTTAGCATCGATAAACCCTAGATGATAAACCCAACATAGGTGGCAATAGAGCCAAGTGATTAGGCCCAACCTAGGGTGCCTCGGCATCGATAAACCCTAAATGATGAAAACTTAACTTGGCTGCCCGGATGCCTCGGTGTCGATGAGAACCTAAATGATGAAAGCTTAGGCTTTTAGGGTGCCTCGGTGTCGAGAAACCCTAAATCATGAGACCATGATCTTGTTCCTTGACAATAACCATCTTTTGACCAAACTTTTTCCTATTTAGAGAGAAACATGGCCCACAACGATGAGGCCGGTGGTTGGCGGCAAGCAATTCAGGAGCTGTCCCAAGAGATGGAGGAACAACCTCACCGCTATGATGACGCCGGAAGACACCGATCCTGATTACACAACCCCTAGTGGCGCGGGATGACACCACCGATGGTGCCGCCGAGGATGCCACCACCGATGATGGCGGCGCACACACGGATGGTGGCGGCGCACACACGATGGCAGCCAACGAAGAAGCAAAGGAAGGACCTGCGCCAATGCGCTCCGCACCGTCAAGGAGGAATTCACTCAAGTGGACTCGACGGAATCCAACGGAGCCCAAACATATAGTCAAGGGTACTCGGTTCAGCTCGGGTGCATTCTCCGAGCACCGCCTCGATCAACACCGAGAACCTTAGACATAAGGACCGAGGAATTTGCGCAACCTCATCTTCACGGCTGCACGAACGATACAAGTTCCTCCGAATTTGAAAACACACGCTCTCGGGGAATAGAGTGAACAATGCGCCCTCACGAAGATGAGCACGACCTGTCTACTTGGAGAAGCGCGTGAAGAGAATGATTGATAAAGGTGATAGTTATGACAAGATCAAGGCGAAATATCATTTGATGAGCGAAGATGAGTACAAGGAGTTCAAGATCAAGTGCCGAGCCCGCAAGCTCGAATCAAGTCGATGGGGAAAGAAATGCGGAGTTGAACTTAGGGAACACAAACTCGGTCCCGGCGGTTATAGAGTGGCGGAGCCTATATGGGACAAGGAGGACGCGGAGCATGCCGAGCAAGGCCTACCGCCCGCTTCGAGAAATACAGCGGTGACAAGGGACCAGAACTATGTCGGGGCCGGTACAAGGAGGACCCGATAACAAAGGAGCTTACCACGGATCCGAAGACCAAGGCGCTTGAGCTTGTTACGTAAGGAATACACCCCGCGTAATTAGCTCCATATGGTTGCACTCTAATTAATCCCCAATATTTCTAAATGGTTCATGTTCCTTTCGCAGACAATGAAAGCGATGGCTGGGTCGTCTAAGAGCTCCTCTTCGACACCCCTTTAAATAGGGCGTTGAACGTAATGAAAAAGAAGGATAAGCTCGATAAGCCGACGTCAGCTGGTCGTGTGGCCGGCAAAGGCTTGTCCACAAAATGGGGGTCATACTATACCACTGGTGTGCGGAAGGAGAAAAAGGCCAGCTCGGAAAGCCAGACACGCGAGGTTGAAGCACTCAAGGCACAAGTGGCGCGGATTCCGGAGCTTGTCCAAGAGCAAGTGGAACAACAGCTGGGAACGAAGCTCAACGCCATGGTGCCTACGTTGATTCATGGGCTGACGACGTGGATTGCAGGCGGCCAAAAGGGGCCTCCCCCGGTTCCCAGCTTCACGGCCAGCAACTCGCACAGCGCGGCGGCGGCACCATTGGTGTCTCCGGCGGCGGCGCCATTGGTGTCTCCGGCGGCGTCGCCATTGGTGTCTCCGGCGGAGGCGGTATTCGTGTCTCCGCACCGCACGGCATTGAGCTTAATGCACCCGGGTGTACGCCGACCGGCACCTCGCCAGCAAGCGCCCCCTCCGTCAGTTGCAAGCCCGCCGTTGGCGGTTCCTCGACATTAGCCGAGCTCGACGGCATCACGGTAACTAAGCCTCTCGGCCGATGACTTCATCTCCTTGCCTTTGACTGGGCATCCCTGACGCCCTATACATGTTTTCGCAGGGCACCGACGACGTTCCTTGCACTCTTCTGCACTTCGTGGGCGCCGAGTTGGTCGATGTCGCCAAGGGCAGAATTGTTCAACCGGGCAACCCCCTGTTCCACGGTAATCCGATGCCAACCACAATGTATAGTGTTGAAGTGGTCCGGGTGCTGCCAGGCTGTGATGAGCTGTTGCCTCCGATTTGACCCGCTGGGGCCGACGAAGAAGATGAGATGACCCTCGGCACCTGCGTAAACTGGCCCCTGCTATGGCCGAAGAGCCAGATTCGTTTGGGGGCGGGGGACACCACCCCACAGACAAGACCGCCAGTCGTGCCGTTGCCAAGCCATGGCAAGAACGCCGCAACGCTACCGGACCTGCCGGACATCCCTATGGCACAGGATCCGGACAGCCCTATGGCATAGGATCCGGACGGCGACGACAACGACGACGGTACATTTACCAAAGTTGACAAGTACTTTGCCGAACATGGGTACGCTGACGAGTTCTGCGGGCCTCTTTCTCAAGAACCCAGCCAAGACCACCGCGATCTAGGCAGTACGCGGAGAAATCCAATTGCAACAAGCGCCGTCGGCGTTCAGTTCTCGAGACACGCCCAGCTCCCGCCTTCACCGAGCCTCGAGATAGCCGAGGCGCGAAATATTATCAGCCCCAACACGCTGAAGAAGGCGGTCGTGAGCGTAACTCGGTCCCATTACAGGAGATCAAGAAGAAGGGCCGGAAACGAAAGACTAACAAGGGCGCCGGTGCGAGCCAGCCGGCACCGAGTTCGATCCGTGCTCAGGACGGGCCACCTTCACCTAAGGATATCTCGAGGAGGGTGCATGTGGCGGCTAGGGCGATGCTACCGCCAAATATGCTGAATGCTGCAACTGGTGCTATGCGGAGTCTGCACGAGAGTGTTCTGATTTTGGAGAAGCGGCGTCTCAGAGAGAAGGATGTGGCATACCCGATTTTCGTGGCCAAGGTGCTAGAGAGCAAGGGCTTTGTGGATGGCGACATCGGGGGTATGATCGTCCTGCGGTTTGATGACATCTTTGCTATGTTTAACCTTCATCCGTTGCACTACACCTTCGTTCGGCTGTTTTCGCTGAGCATGCAGATGCGGATCATTAGAGACAATACCCCGGACATCGTGATAGTCGACCCCTTCTACATGCGTGCCAAGCACTTGAGCAGCGCTGGGACCGCCAAGTTGCGAGTTCACACCTCAAGGCGCATTCGCAAACGCAGATAAGGATAACTTCCTTGTGCCTTACTTTCCGAGTAAGTCATCCCTTAACCGCCCGTAACATATGATTTCTTAGATTTCGATCGTTTTTTTTTCTAACATTCCGTGTTCGTGCAAAGTGACACATTGCACACTCATCCTCTTAAGCCCGAAATATTCCATGGCCACGATTTCGACCCGAACCATAACTCCATGATAGACTACACAAATGTGAAGAAAGTTCTTGATGATGTTCTCCCTGCCACGCCTAACTGGAGGCACCTTTGCCAGCCGGTTCGTAAGTATGGCAAGCACATCTTCTCACACAATACGAAGTTCTCTGCGTCAAGCAACCGCTTTGCGGTCGAAGGATGCCTACTATGCCCTCCATCACATGCGAGGCGATCGTAAGGGACCATCATCACCTTCGCTACAGATAATCTCAAAGATTGGGCGCGAGCTTGTCGGCAGTCCAGGACGCGGACCTCGGACAAGAATTCTTTCGCATCGATCGGAGTTTGCGGACATCATCCATCAAGATGTCCTTCATACCCAGGGGCAGTTCTTCCTCGATATCAACCGTCCAACAAAGTGAGATAGATGTAACGCTACAAATGCAGGTGACAACGACCGTGATTTCATGACCATCACGACAGACGGCGGCTTCACCCACACTCTGTCCGATGAGTTGAGTCGAAAGTAGTGATGTGTAGTTCGAAACATTGATTGGCTCATGTTGTAATTAAACTTTAATGAATTCGTATGTCTCTTTGGTTTGGACGGTTGTTCAACTTAGATGTAATCGATGCTATTTATTAGTAGGACCATGAATCGTGCTATTAATGTCTTGCTTTTCTCTTCCGATCCTTTTGTTGCATACTTACACATTGCTTATGTATTGTCTGTTGTTTGGCTTGTGCATAGAGATGCCGTCGTATGTCGTGGTACAAGGGTAAGGTTCTGAGTCTACGATGGTCGGGAGGAGTGTCGGAGACAGGTTCACCATTTCAGCGGTAACAGTTACAAAGGGTACACCACTAGGGCGGAGGCCGAATCTAGATACGCCCGCTATCTAGCGGGAGAGAGGAGGGAGCGTTGGAGGAACCGGATGAAGACCAGTTTGATCGTGATGATGCTCATCGTGATGACCACAACTCTCTTCTATGTGATGGTAGTTTAGATGATCGATATCGACTTGTAATGTGAAGGCAAACTCGATACTCGCGGTCTTGAGACTTGTAATGTTTTATCTTTGTCCGGTCTTTTGAATCCGGAGACTAATATGATGAATTGTATTCGGAGACTAATCTTCTATTGTATTTGATGAATCTGATGTTGCTGTGTGCTGCTATCTATATTCTATGCAATAATATATTTTGTAACCTGTGCAAAAATCAGAAAAGCAAAAAAATAAAACCTAATATTCATACTAACGGCGCACCACACAAGACACTAATGGCGCACTGTGATCATCACACTAATGGCGCATTAGCAGCTGGTGCGCCATTAGAATGCCAAAGCACATTTGTACATATGGCCCCTGGGAGGCATTCTAATGGCGCATCGCAGTTATACTAATGGCGACTACGTGGTGCGCCATTAGAACACTGATACTAATGGCGCACGAAGAGTGCGCCATTAGAATTTAATTCTAATGGCGTGATGCCAGTGGCGCACCAGTAGTGCGCCATTAGAAGGCAAATTCGGTGCGCCACTAGCATGCCTTTTCCTAGTAGTGTTATAAGAAGCTTCGAGGTATGGAAGATTGCCATAGTATAGATAGTAGCCCCTGATACACTGTTCGGTGAAAAGGCAGAACCGGACAGAGGATCAATGTTATGTTCGCACGAGACTCACTTGATGACATCTAACTTGTTTTAATAAGTAGCCGTCTGTAGCGACTGCCACCTCTCATGCTGCAGAAATATCCGGACTAAAGCGTAGTCTGGAGATGGCCGAAGGAGAACTCGACCAAGTGAAGAAACAACTGGAGGACAACCAAGGTATGCAGAAACCTTGTTTATTTGGCACAAATGGTTGGGATGTGCATGATAGAAATATTTTTATGATGTGCTCTAGGGGCGACGTCCGAAATTGAGGCTCTTAAAAGGGCTTTGGCTGAAGCCGAGAAGAGGGCAGCCACAGAGCAAGCTCTCCGTGAGAAGCACAAAGCTAGAGTTATTGAGGCCGAGCGAAAGCTTCAAGAGGCCGTGATGCAATGCGAGATCTTGGAGCAGAGTTTATCAGGGAAAGAATCCGAACTCTCCCAGGCTCGCCAAGATGCAAGTGATTCCCGGGGGGAAGCCCAGGGTGCCCTGAAGGAAATCCAGGAAGCGAGGAAGATTGCGGCCGGTAAGGCTTTTTATATATAAAGCGGGTATTTTTAAAGGAGGAGATCAAGTTTGATAATTTTAATTCTTGATTTCTCCAGGGGTGTTTGTGAAGCTGCTGCGTAGCATATCAGATGCCGCCCAATTCTACTGAGCCGAAGGAAGAAATACTGCGGATAAGCTTTTCTGGATGCAGTATCTGGCGCCGAATTATCCGGTGCCTTTCTCCGATCAGCTGAAGCAGCTGACCGAACTGCATAAGGCGACTGAACTAGCCATGAAGGGCATAATTATCCGGCTATGGCCCGCCGATCCTATTCCAAGCAGTTACTTCGGGCTCGTGAAGCGGCATGTGAGTGGCTACCCTCGACTCGAAGTCATCAAGCGGTCGGTTTGTATGGAGGGTGCGCGAATGGCCTTCGCCCGTGCAAAAGTGCATTGGGGGAAGATGGATGCGGAAAAGCTGATGACCAAGGGACCGCCTGAGGGTAAGGAGCACCGTACGCCCGAAATGTATTATGAAGGTGTCTTGAAAGGAGCCCGCCTTGCAGCGGAGCAATGCACCAAGGACATTATATTTCTATGAATACGGTCATGTTTGTCCGTTGTAATGTTTGAACAAGGTCATTTCTATTATTTATTGCTTGTTATTTAAAAGTATTTCCTCTTGTGTGGCCGTTTTATATATTAATCCTGAGAGTTGGCCAGTCGTCGGCTTCCGCCCCCACACAGTGAGTACGGGGGTGTTCGGGATAAACCTGAGCACTCTTTATCCCAGTTTTGGGTCCTTGAAGGAGGTGTTCAGCACAGCGAACCAGGCAATCAGACTATAGGGATTTATCACTCTCACTTAGCCATATGAATTTAAAAGTATGGTAGGCGCAGCCCCTGGTGTTCGAAGACCGCACGAGGGGCTCTATAAGCGCCTGATCGGAAGAAAACCGGTCCTTAACACTCTGCATTGGTTATAGCATTATGCGGAAGAAATCCTTAAAGATTTGACAACCTCTCGAATAGCTGACCAGCTCTCGCCACATCATGATAGTCAGTTTTCGGCTTTCTCTACTAAGGTGCTCGTCCGGAAGAACCGGGACACAATCGCAGTAGTTCTCCTAGCGCTACCTTAGCCGATATAGCGGAACGTAAGGTACCAAGACATAGGAGCCGGGAAAACCCAACTATTGACCCATAACATGATTCGGAGCTGATGCATATAATGCTATAAGTTTGGGGTGCTGAACTGTCGTGATGGTGTTCGGACTTTTTTGCCGTAGTATGGGTATGATGAAGCCCCTGGCATACTAAGGAATCTCGCGATAAGCAGCTGCCTTTCAACAAGAAGGTTTTAATAAGAAATAACAGCAGACTAGCATCATATAAACTCACATGTTGTATTTGAGTAACACGTCTAAGCGTATGAGTACAAGTAATGTGTTAAAAAAGAAATATGACTGTAGAACCTGCTAAGGCCAGGCGGGAGGAGGTTGTATGCGGATCCAGAATGCGTTCGGATTATCAAAGAGGGGAGTATCTGTCGATTCCCTTACGTGACCGCGCTGCTTCCATGTCATTCGTCCTGGCCTACAAAGGTGACGTGCGAGAAAAATGGAAGAAATGGTCTTTCGCCACCAAGCGGGTGAGCCGCAGTATTTGGCTTGTCTTTTAAGTTTTGCTGGAGTGTTTCTAATTAAGCTCCGGAAGGGCCGATCTATCCCGCCGTGCAGTAGTTCGGACTCCTTCTACGGGGTCCGTGAGCTTGGCCGTCGACTTAAGGTTTGATTGGGAGGTGCCGTTTATTGCTCTTGCTATGAAAGCAGTGGTGGATTCTTCGGCAGTGAGGAGTTCGGCCCTGCCCTTAACCGTAATGACGCCGCGTGGACCAGGCATCTTCATTATATGGTAGGCATAATGCGGCACCGCGTTGAACTGAGTGAACGCGGTTCGTCCGAGCAAGGCCTGGTAGTCACTCTGAAAGGGGACGATGTCAAAGAGTAACTCTTCGGTACGGCGATTGTCCGGAGATCCTAAGATTACTTCCAATGTGATTGAGCCCGTACAGCAGGCCTCTTTACCTAGTATGACACCTTTAGAGGTGGTTTTTGTGGGTTTGATCCTCGAGGGATTGATGCCCATTTTGCGCACTGTATCCTGATAGAGCAGGTTCAGGCTGCTGCCACCGTCCATAAGGACTTGTGTGAGGTGGAATCCGTTGATGATGGGGTCGAGGACCAATGCGGTTGAATCGCCATGACGGATATTGGTAGGATGGTCCCTTCGATCGAAGGTGCTCGGACAAGAGGACCATAGGTTGAGTTTTGGGGCGACTGGCTTTACTGCATGGGCGTCCCTTGGTTCACGCTCCTGCTTGGGGATATGAGTTGCGTGTATCATATTCACCGTTTTCGCCTGGGGAGGGGATTTCTTTTGTCCTCCCATTTTTGGTGATCGGGGCTCCTCCTCGTTGTCGTCGTCGCTTTGAGACACCTTCCCCTTGTTTTCGGCACTTGACCTGCCGTCTTGTCTGAAGACCCAGCATTCTCTGTTGGTATGATTGGCTGGTGTTCCTGGGGTGCCGTGGATTTGGCATGGACGGTCAAGTATGCAATCCAAACTGGACGGTCCTGAATTGTTTCTTTTGAACGGCTTTTGACGCTAACCGGATTTCGAGCCTCTGAATCCGGCATTGACTGCCGTGTCTTTGGCATTGTCACCAATGTTCCAACGCTTGTGTCTATTGCGTCGTGGCTTGCCGTTGCTGTCTCTGGCGTCTGAATCGCCGGAGTTTTTTGGATTGATGTTGCTGCGAGCCAGCTAGCTATCCCCTCCTACGCAAAAGCGGGTCATGAGTGTCGTAACGGCTTCCCTGGACTTTGGCTTTTCTTGGCCAAGGTGTCAGGCAAGCCATTCGTCACGGATGTTATGCTTGAAAGCTGCTAAGGCTTCGGCATCCGGACAATCGACAATTTGGTTCTTTTTAGTTAGGAACCGAGTCCAGAATTTCCTGACTGACTCTCCGGGATGTTGTGTTATGTGACTTAAGTCATCAGCATCCAGCGGTCGCACATAAGTACCTTGGAAGTTGTCAAGGAATGCGTCTTCCAGGTTCTCCCAGCTACCGATGGAGTTTGCTGTCAAGCTATTCAGCCAATGCCGAGCTGGTCCCTTGAGCTTTAGTGGGAGATACTTGATGGCGTGTAGATCATCTCTGCGGGCCATGTGAATGTGTAGGAGAAAATCTTCAATCCATACCGCAGGGTCTGTAGTACCATCATAAGATTCAATGTTTACAGGTTTAAACCCTTCTTGGAATTCATGATCCATTACTTCGCCAGTGAAGCATAGGGGTTGTGTGGCGCCTCTATGCCGGGCTACGTCGCGACGCAGTTCAAATGATTCTGGTCTATTGTATTCGGCCCAGGGGGAATTTTGTTTAGTGTATCTGGCGCGTCGGTCATCGTAGCGCATTGTGCCCCCGCGATCCGTAGATCGATCTTGACTGTCCTGCTTTGTTTTCCAATACATCTTGCAGGTCTTTCATGTGGCCCCTGGCGTGCGCGTTTTTGCTTGTTTGGCGACGGGGTGCGGTCTGGACTTCGGGGTCGCACGCCGCTTTGTCTAGGCCACGTGGTGGCCGGTCAGCCGCATCATGCACTTCTAGTGTGGGCTTTAATGCCTCCTCTTCGAGTTGAGGTAGCAACCTGCGCTTTGGGTAACTTTTTGTGGGGCGCTCGAGTCTGTATTCCTCGTCAGCCAGGACCTCGGTCCATCTATCGGTTAGCAGATCTTGATCAGCTTGAAGCTGCCGCTGCTTTTTCTTCAGGCTTTTTGTAGTGGCCAGAAGCCGGCGCTTGAAGCGCTCCTGCTCGACGAGATCCTCAGGCACGATGAATTCGTCGTCACCAAGGCTCACCTCGTTTTCGGAGAGAGGCATGTAATTATCATCCTCTGATTATCCATCTGTTGCCTGCTGCTTAGGGCTAGTTTGCCCCTCTTCCTACTCGGCCTGCTCGAAGCCTGTCTCGGCAGGATTGTTTTCGTCTTCGGCACCATCCGGACTATTGTCATCTACTGTGCCAGTATCATTATTTTTGCCATGGCGGGGCTTGGAGCGGCGTCTATGGCGCCGGTGCCTAGATTGCTTCTCCGGGGGTTTATCCTCCGTCGCCTCATCGCCATCGCTTGCTTTGGGGGTGTCCACTATATATATATATATATATATATATATATATATATATATATATATATATATATATATATATATATATATCATATGATGAGGTGGTTGTCCGGCGCCTGATAGGCGGTGGTTCCTGTTCGTCTCTGCATCATCGTCCATACCGTCGATGTCTTCGGAGTCGAAGTCGAGCACGTCGCTTAGGTCATTGACAATGTCTATTAAGTGGGTGGTGGGTGGGTGCCGAATTTCTTCGTCGTCTGCTTCCCATTCGAGCCGGACATAGTTCGGCCAAGAGTCTCCTGACAAAGAGAGAGACCTTAATGAGTTTAGCACGTCGCCCAAGGGCGAGTGCTGAAAAACATCCACGGAGGTGAATTCCATGACCGGTGCCCAATCAGATTCGATAGGCACGAGCGCACGCGGTTTGGATCATGTAGCCGGAGACGAGTCCGAGGGTCCGAGGGTACCGACCTCATAGGAGGTGGGAGGAGTGTTCGGCTCCAAGGCTGATGAGTGCGCTTCCTCTGTGGCGGGGTCCATCCACCCGTCCTCGGATGGCACAATTTGCTCCGGATTGTTTCCCGGAGCCGCCGCAGGCGCGATAACCCGAGTACTGTCTGATGGCAGATCTAAGTCATGCTCATCAGGACTGTCCGGCGCACCTGACGTGGGCAGGAATCCGCTGAAGATCAAGCCTCCGCGGATGTCGGTAGTGTAGTTTAGGTTCCCGAACCTGACCTGGTGGCCAGGGGCGTAGCTTTCGATCTGCTCCAGGTGGCCAAGTGAGTTGGCCCGCAGTGCGAAGCCGCCGAATACGAAGATCTGTCTAGGAGGAAAACCCCCCCCTTGGACTGCGTCGTTGAAGATGATTGAAGGAGCCATCAAGCCTTGTTACAACGGCATAGTGGAACTCTCAATGAAAGCACCATGTCGGTGTCAAAACCGGCGGATCTTGGGTAGGGGGTCCCAATCTGTGCGTCTAAGGCTAATGGTAACAGGAGGCTGGGGACACGATGTTTACCCAGGTTCGAGCCCTCTCGATGGAGGTAATACCCTACTTCCTGCTTGATTGATCTTGACGATATGAGTATTACAAGAGTTGATCTACCACGAGATCATAGAGGCTAAACCCTAGAAGCTAGCCTATGATTATGATTGTTGTCGTCCTACGGACTAAACCCTCCGGTTTATATAGACATCGGAGGGGGCTAGTGTTACACAAAGTCGGTTACAGAGAAGGAAATCTACATATCTGAATTGCCAAGCTTTCCTTCCACCCAAAGGAGAGTCCCATCCGGACACAGGACGAAGTCTTCAATCTTGCATCTTCATAGTCCAGCAATCCGGCCAAAGTATATAGTCCGGCTGTCCGGATACCCCCTAATCCAGGAATCCCTCATCCGTCGTTGTCGATGTTGGCGCCGGCCAAGAGAGCCTGCTCCGCCGCCGGTCGTTTACGCAGCTACGGGCACTTGCGCCGGAAGTGCCCATGCTCCCCACACTTGTAGCAGCGCCCGCGCCTGTTGCCGCCGCTCCCTGACGCCATGCTGTGCCCGTCGTCATCGTCCCATGATCCGCCTTGCTGCCGCTCCCGCGCCCGCCATTGCACTGCCGTGAACAGGAGTTGTCCGTCCGCCTGCTCGCCGCTGTCCTGCCGTCGACGCCGAACTCGCTCGTCGAATGCATGCAGCCTCCCAAGCGCTTCGTCGAACGCCATCATCATCACGTCGTGGAAATGCTCGATGCCGGTGACGACGGGGAAGAGCCGATTCAGCACCGTATCCAGCAGCTTCTTGACGAGCGCCGTGTCGCCCAGCGTCTCCCCGAGGTTGGCGTACCTCGCCGCCATCGCCGTGAGCCTCCCGCCGTACACGTCGACCTCCTCGCCGTCCGCCAGGCGGTCAAACTCACCATGTAGCGTCGCCAGCCTCGCCGCGCGAACCCGATCGGCACCGATGAACGTCACCTTCAGGGAGTCCCATACCTCCCTGGTGGTGAGCTTCGTCGCGACCTGCAGCAGCTCGTCCTCCGGCAAGGCCCCGAGTAGCAACGCACGCGCCGTCTTGTCCTTCCGCGCATTCACCGCCGCGTCGCCCAGCGCCACCGCCTCCCACACGGTGTGGACGTCGAGGATCGCCTGCGCCTTGATGGCCCAAACCGTGTAGTTGTCCGTGGTCAGCATCGGCATCGCCATCATCGCCGAGCTGCCCGCGCCGCTGCCGTGTGGGACGAGCGCCATGGTCGCCAGTGATCGCCCCAACCGAAGCTCTGAATACCAATTGTTGGCGCAACTCTCTGTCAATGGACGAAGGTAGAAGAGGCACTTTTTTTTCTGGCGACCAATGCCCGGGCGCTCAAACGCCCGGGCGCTCAAACACCCCGAATTTTCTTTATCTCTGGACTAAACACTGCGCCAAGAAACACAACAAAGCCCAGCCGGCTCAGTAGCCTGGACAGCAGCGTAGCGCCTAGGCTTCCCACGCACGCACGAACGTGCCCAGTTGCATGCAGGCGATCTGCTCGGTCTTCATGCACGACGCGACCAACCGCTGCTAACCGCCAGACTACTACATCGTAACTAATACATGCATGCACGCCCGTCTAGCTAGCTAACTCACATCACCATGTCACACACGCACGCACACCTACGCACTCGCCACACTTTCGCTACGTCCGGCGCGCATCCGACGTGCCCGACGAGCCCAACAGCATCACACGCCGTGGCTTATTCCAACACCTCCAACCAATCATTCTATTCATTTCAACATATTGGTAACACTAGCCTAGCACATTAGATACATGGTGATGGGACGATCAAATTAAGGGGAAAATGGGAAAATAATTTGACAAATGTTACAACATGTACGCCGGGAACGAGAGACATCAGGAACAATAGCAGACCAGCACTAGTAGAAAAGAGGGCTTTGGTCCAGGCCGGGTTAGCCCATTAGTTCCGGTTCAGTCCAGAACCGGGACCCACGGGGGCATTGGTCCCGGTTCGTGAGCCCAGGGGGCCGGCCGGGCCACGTGGGCCATTTGTCCCGATTCGTCTGGACCTTTTAGTCCCGGTTGGTTGCACCAACCGGTACTAAAGGTTAGACCTTTAGTCCCGGTTCGAGCCACCAACCGGTACTAATGGGGTTTGAGGCATTAGTACCGGTTCATGGCACGAACCGGTACTAAAAGTCCCATTTTCAAACTCTACCCCCCCTCAGTGGATCGCCTTTTCAGTTTAAAATAAAATAAAAGAAAATGATGGAAATGTCAAAAAAAATAAAAGAAAATAAGTTTCCCATGTGATATGTGGTCTAGTTATTGGGAAAATTTGCAAACGTGAATTTTGACTTTATTTGCAAAATCTCTCTGGAATTTGTAAAATGGGCATAACTTTTGCATACTAACTCGGATGAAAAAAAATTTATATGAAAAATCATCGACTCGAAAAGTTACATCCGAATTTAATCGAGGGAACCCCGTTAAACATTTTCAAAATCCTCAAAAACCTAACGGAAAAAAAGTTACGGGGCTTTTAAGATCTGGAGGCAAAAAAAATTCAAAAAATTTCAAACATACTAGTGGCGCACCGTTTGCTAGGTGCGCCACTAGTAACAGGAAAAAAATTAATTTCAAGTTTTTTTGGGATTTTTTTTTTTCAAAATATGATACATAATATGAAAAAGGAAAAAAAGTTATGCTCAAATTTTAGTTTTTTTATGAATTTTTGTTAAATCTGGTCAAACTATGGTCAAACCACTTATTCAAGAAGTATTAGTGTTACTAGATAATTATTCAAGAATATTAGTGTTACTAAATAATTATTTTAGTTTTTTTGATTTTTGGTCAAATCTGGTCAAGCTATGGTCAAACTGTGGTCAAACAATGGTCAAACTAATTATTCAAGAAATATTAGTGTTACTAAATATTAGTGCTATTTTTTAGAACAATAGTTTCAAACTCAAACAGTGAAATGTGTGACTTCATGCTCAAGCTAAATTTCTGAGGTTAATAGGATTGACATCTTACTATTGTCAGGAAAACAACAAGTGCAGACTTGGAAACGTAGGAGAATAGAATCCGGAACTTAAGCGTGCTCAGGCTGGAGTAGTGAGAGGATGGGTGCTCGTTCGGGAAGTTAGATGATGAGGGGTGATTAGAGGTTAAATTGAGCAGTGATGAGGGGTGATTAGAGATGAGAGGTTAAAATAATTCAAAATTTGAAAATAAAAAAAATCCATTTTTTTAAAAAAAATCATAAAATTTCCTTTAGTACCCGTTGGTGTTACCAACCGGGACTAAAGGTGGACCTCCAGGCAGCGGCCACGTGGAGAGCCTTTAGTCCCGGTTCGTGTAAGAACCGGGACTAAAGGGGGAGGCTTTAGTAACGACCCTTTAGTGCCGGTTCCAGAACCGGGACTAAAGGCCCTTATGAACCGGGACTAAAAGCCCTTTTTCTACTAGTGCAGTTTCTGGTTGTGGTTCAAAGACGAAGGGAGATGATTAACCATGAAGCTAAATGGTTCGTCTCTCTTTCAACATCCCACCACCGCTAGAGCCCACCATTGCAGCCGTTGTCAATGTGCAGCTCCCCATAATGCTTGTGCTCTTCGTCCAATGGTACGCTACATCAACCCTCTCTCGAAGCTGATGCACCTTTCGTCCACGTGCACACGTGCTCCTAGTCGGGACGGCAAGCCGGCACGCCGGCATTACACTACTAGGAAAAGGGCTATAGATGGTATGGACACTAATGGCGCACCAGACATGTGGTGCACCACTACTATATACTAATGGCGCACCATGTGTTGGTGTGCCATTAGTGTACAAATACTAATGGCGCACCACATCCACGGTGCGCCACTAGTAACAATTTTTTTTCTAAAACTAGTAATGGCACACCAGGGGATAGTGCGCCATTACTAGTTAAACTAGTAATGGCGCACCACATCCACGGTGCGCCACTAGTAATTTTTTTTCATTTTTTTTTCAAAACTAGTAAAGGCGCACCATGTGTGTGGTGCGCCGTTACTAGTTCAACTAGTAAACTAGTAATGGCGCACCACTACCACGGTGCGCCATTACTAACTTGACCCAAATATTGCACCAAATGCACCGCCACCCCCCACTGGACCGCCTTTTGAGTTTAAAAAAATAAAAGAAAATGATGGAAATGTCAAAAAATAATAATAAGTTTCCCATGTGATATGTGGTCTAGTTGTTGGGAAAATTTACAAATATGAATTTCGACTTTATTTGCAAAATCTCTTTGGAATTTGTAAAATGGCCATAACGTTTGCATACGAACTCGGATTAAAAAGTTTTTTATATGAAAAATCATCTACTCAAAAAGTTACGTCCAAATTTAATCGGGGCAACCCCGTTAAACATTTTCAAAATCCTCAAAAACCTAACAGAAAAAAAGTTACGGGGCTTTCAAGATCTAGAGGCAAAAAAAATTCAAAAAATTTCAAACTTACTAGTGGCGCACCGTTTCCTAGGTGCGCCACTAGTAACAGAAAAAAAATTAGTTTCAATTTTTTTGGGGAATTTGTTTTTCAAAAAATGATACATAATATGACCGGAAAGTTTGAAATATTTTTCAAAATTTCATCATACTCATGAACATGAACAAAGTCCTTGACATAAACAAGGTTTAATAGGATTGATATGATGGATATATCAACAAGTGCGTGTTAACTGATGTGGTGCTGGGGTTGGATAGAACTGCAAAGTTAAGCGTGCTCAGGCTGGAGTAGTGTGAGGATGGGTGACCTTCCGGGAAGTTTGACCACTTAGTGCAATTTGACTTGAGATTTAGCATATTGACCCGAGATTAAGCCATAGTGACCCGAGATTAAGAAAAAAATGAAAAAAATTTTAAAAACAATTGTTAGTAATGACGCACTGCTATATGGTGCGCCATTACTAAGTCAGATAGTAATGGCGCACCGTGGGCTATACTAATGGCGCACTGCCTGGTGCGCCATTAGTATCTGGTATACTATGGTGCGCCATTAGTATTTGCCTGGTACCAACCGGGACTAAAGGTGGACCTCCACGCAGCGGCCACGTGGTGCGCCATTTCGTGTAAGAACCGGGACAAAAGGGGGAGGCCTTAGTAACGACCCTTTAGTCCCAGTTCCAGAACCGGGACTAAAGGCCCTTATGAACCGGGACTAAAAGCCCTTTTTCTACTAGTGCAGTTTCTCGTTGTGGTTTCGAGACGAAGGGAGATGCTTAACCATGAAGCTAAATGGTTCGTCTCTCTTTCAACATCCCACCACCGCTAGAGCCCACCGTCGCAGCCGTTGTCAATGTGCAGCTCCCCATAATGCCTGTGCTCTTCGTCCGATGGTACGCTACATCAACCCTCTCTCGGAGCTGATGCACCTTTCGTCCACGTGCACACGTGCTCCTAGTCGGGATGGCCAGCCGGCACGCCGGCATTACACTACTAGGAAAAGGGCTATAGATGATATGGACACTAATGGCGCACCAAACATGTGGTGCGCCACTACTATATACTAATCGCGCCCCATGTGTTGGTGCGCCATTAGTGTACAAATACTAACGGCACACCACATCCACGGTGCGCCACTAGTAACAATTTTTTTTCAAAACTAGTAATGGCGCACCAGGGGATAGTGCGCCATTACTAGTTAAACTAGTAATGGCGCACCACATCCACGGTGTGCCACTAGTAAATTTTTTTCAAATTGTTTTCATTTTTTTATTTTTTCTCAAAACTAGTAATGGCGCACCAGGGGATAGTGCGCCATTACTAGTTAAAGTAGTAATGGCGCACAACATCCACGGTGCGCCACTAGTAATTTTTTCCAATTTTTCTAAATTTTTTTCAAAACTAGTAATGGCGCACCGTGTGTGTGGTGCGCCATTACTAGTTCACGGTGTGGTGCACCACTCCTACGGTGCGCCATTACTAACTTGGCCCAAAAATTCCACCGAATGCACCCCCCCCCAAGTGGACCGCCTTTTCAGTTTAAAAAAATAAAAGAAAATGATGGAAATGTCAAGAAAATAAAAGAAAATAAGTTTCCCATGTGATATGTGGTCTAGTTGTTGGGAAAATTTATAGATATGAATTTCGACTTTATTTGTAAAATGAGCATAACTTTTGCATACGAACTCGGATTAAAAAGTTTTTTATATGAAAAATCATCTACTCGAAAAGGTACATCCAAATTTAATCGGGGGAACCCCGTTAAACATTTTCAAAATCCTCAAAAACCTAACAGAAAAAAAGTTACGGGGCTTTCAAGATCTAGAGGCAAAAAAATTCAAAAAATTTCAAACTTTCTAGTGGCGCACCGTTTGCTAGGTATGCCACTAGTAACAGAAAAAATATTAGTTTGATTTTTTTGGAAATTTTTTTTTCAAAAAATGATACGTAATATGACCGGAAAGTTTGAAATATTTTTCAAAATTTCATCATACTCATGAACATGAACAAAGTCCTAGACATCAACAAGGTTTAATAGGATTGATATGACAGATATATCAACAAGTGCCTGTTAAGTGAGGCGGTGCTGGGGTTGGATAGAACTGCGAAGTTAAGCGTGCTAGATTAAGAAAAAAACGAAAAAAATGAAAATATATTTGAAAAACAATTGTTAGTAATGATGCACTTCTATATGGTGCACCATTACTAAGTCAGATAGTAATGGCGCACCGTGGGCTATACTAATGGCGCACTGCCTGGTGCGCCATTAGTATCTGGTATACTGTGGTGCGTCATTAGTAAAAATACTTCATCCTACGACTGTCTTTTTCCCTTTTTCCTTTCTAATCTAATCATCTCCCCCTCTGATTTTAAGGGGTGGGGCCGGGCCTTATTTTGTTCCAATCAAATCAAGCCACGTACGCGGGAGCACGGATGGGCACACGGGTGGGGAGCAGGCAAGTCTCGTCCCTTCAACTACACCGAGCTCGTGTTAATTATCTTATGTGGCCTCAAGCATCTCTTGCTCTAGAAGGAACATTTCAAGATGGCCAATCAATGTAATATCTTTAGTAAACTGTTCCTAATCAAGAGTAATTAGTGCCCAGTAATATACAAAGATGGCCCAATTGACAAATCTAGCTGACTCCGCCCTAGAAGGAACATTTGAATCTGTCGACGAGCTTTTTTTTTTAAATGGGTTGACCCGTCCTCCATATCATCATAGTGCACACAACCATATTATTAGGATGTATCCACTTTATTATGACTGATCTCGTTGCTACTGCTCATAAAGAAGAAAGTAGTAGTAGTAGGTAGGGATGATATGATTTGAACCCATGATGAACAAATGCACTACCATGATGCGCTACATCCCATTTTCAAGAGTCAACATCACATGACGAGAAAGAGGCTGAGTTTCATAGGGTGACCGATTCACCTTGTGCCAGACAACATAAATCGATCGGGAGGGAAAAGAATCCCAATGTGAAACATTGTACATGTTCACTAGACAGACTTCATCGGATACTGGAGTTGGCACGTTTTCTAGAAGTTGCTGCCGACTAGTGGAGCCGGATATTGATCTGACTTGTGACCAAGTGTATGTGAACCTAAGGGGTCGCACGCTGAAGGGAAGGAACCTATGAGATCGGATCCAACTTCACAGGTCGGATGTGATCCGACTTGAACATGCCGCACTGAGATCGCGCAGATCCGGTCGGCGCTGCCGGAGGAAGCGCGACAGCAGGCGAGGTACGACACCGACAACAACACCGTGTGGACGACGTACTTTAAGCGCCGCCACACCGACCAGCTCGCGTCCATGAATAGCGCTCCAGGACCACGAGGGTGCCACAACTCCGACGGCGGCCGTCGGTGGTGGGGCATCCCCAGGCACACTCTCCACGCGGTCCTCGAGTACATCAAGGGCGGCAACTCGCCGCGGGTGGAGTACCCGGCGCCGTCC
Source organism: Aegilops speltoides (assembly GCA_021437245.1). NCBI lineage: Eukaryota > Viridiplantae > Streptophyta > Magnoliopsida > Poales > Poaceae > Aegilops > Aegilops speltoides. Next base: position 454,189,350 of record CM038145.1, on the reverse strand, counting down.
TTCTCACACCGGAGCGGCAACTCGTGGCTGCCTAGGCGCATGGCGGCGCGTCCTCCTCTTCCTCCGGCTCCCACTCCCACTCATTCGGCACACCGATGCCGCTCGCCGCCGTCAAGGCCGAGCCCAAAGAGACGCCGGAGCATCGTCACAGCGATGGCTAAACGAGGGCCGCCGCCACCAATCTTCCTCTCCTCCCCGCGGCCATCTTCGCCTGGTCAGGCCGAAGAAGAAGCCGGTGATGATGCCCATCATCATCAAGTAGGAGCACATCGTCATGGCCGCCGACCTCGAGACAGGCTTGAAATGGGTGCGGGACGACTGCATGCGGGAGGAGATGGAGCGCCAGGGCGCCGCCCTGGAGAAGATCGATGCTCGGTGTCGTGGCCACGACGAAGAGGCACCGGCGCCATCCAACTCCATCCGCCTCGGCGACCCAGGACAGGGATGCAGCAAAGACGGCGGAGTGCAGGATGACGACGACGGCGGCGGCGACGACGACACCGCCTTCTACAAGCACCTCAGCATGTAGAAGGCTCGGGATGGTGGCGGCGTAGTTTTAGGGTTTTAGTTATGCCTTTTAAATTATGTACAAATATGAATGAAAAATGCCTGAATTTCGTCCAAATTCACCGTGGGTCTGTGTCATTTTCTTCAAATTTTAGCCGAACTTTATTTCAAAAAAGGGCGTCTGGGGGCCAACTTGGGGCGGCGGGTGGGAACCCGACCGCCCCCACGATGAAAATAGCGCCGGCTAGCCCTCAGGAGGTGCTATTTCAGTCTCTGGGGCACCAAACGGCTGGAGATGCTCTTAGGATCCATACTTGCACATGTCTTTTTTAAGTAACAGTTACTTCCGTTTACTAGCCATATACTACAAGTTTACAACTTGTGTTTTACTCCCTCGGTTCTATATTAGTTGTCGCTCAAACGGATGTATCTAGCACAGAAATATGTCTACATACATCCGTTTCAGCGACAACTAATATAGGACAGAGGGAGTAGTTTGCAGGGGTACAACTTGTGTGTTTCGAGTGGCGAAAGAATTGAATGCACCCTAACCGTCCCTAATGTGAAAGATGCTTCCCCTTGTGTATATATATAGACCTCCAACCAATCATTCTATTCATTTCAACATATTAGTAACTGATGACCCACAAGTGTAGGGGATCTATCGTAGTCCTTTCGATAAGTAAGAGTGTCGAACCCAACGAGGAGCAGAAGGAAATGATAAGCGGTTTTCAGTAAGGTTTTCTATGCAAGCACTGAAATAGTAGGTAATAGATAGTTTTGTGATAAGATAAATAGTGACGAGCAAAAAGTAAATAAAGTAAATAAAGTGCAGCAAGGTGACCCAATCCTTTATGTAGCAAAGTATAAGCCTTGACAAATTCTAATAATAAGGAAGGAGCTCCCGAGGACACATTGGGAATTATCGTCAAGCTAGTTTTCATCACGCTCATATGATTCACGTTCGATACTTTGACAATTTGATATGTGGGTGGACCAACACTTGGGTAGTGCCCTAACAGGGACAAGCATCCCACTTATGATTAACCCTTATTGCAAGCATCCACAACTACAAAAAGGAGTATTAAGGTAAACCTAACCACAACATTAAACATATGGGTCCATATCAACCCCTAACGAAGCAACGCATAAACTAGGGTTTAAGCTTCTGTCACTCTAGTAACCCATCATCTACTTATTACTCCCTTATGCCTTCCTCTAGGCCCAAATAATGGTGAAGTGTCATGTAGTCGACGTTCACATAACACCACTAGAGGAAAGACAAAATACATCTCATCAAAATATCGAACGAATACCAAATTCACATGACTACTAATAGCAAGACTTCACCCATGTCCTCAGGAACAAACGTAACTACTCACAAAGCATATTAATGTTCATAATCAGATGTGTAATAATATGCATGAAGCATCTGAACATATGATCTTCCACCAAGTGAACCAATTAGTATCAACTACAAGGAGTAATCAACACTACTAGCAACCCACAGGTACCAATTTGTGGTTTTGATACAAGATTGGATACAAGAGATGAACTAGGGTTTTGAGATGAGATGGTGCTAGTGTAGATGTTGATGGAGATTGACCCCCTCCCGATGAGAGGCTCGTTGGTGATGACGTTGGTGATGATTTCCCCTCCCGGAGGGAAGTGTCCCCGGCACAACAGCTCCGAAGAGCCCTATGTTGATTCCGCCTTGTGGCGGCGGAGTTTCTTCCCATAAGCTTGCCCACAAATTTTTCCAGGTCAAAACCCTTCATATAGCAGAAGATGGACGTCGGGGGCCCACCAGGGGGCCCAGGAGATAGGGGGCGCGCCCTAGCACTACTAGGGAAAAGCCTATACAAAGAATCTTAGCAGCAGCGCGGTTCAAAATAGAGCGCTGCTGCTAAGTAGTTGTAGCGCGTGTTACGTAAACTCGCTGCTGATAAGGATTTAGTAGTAGCGCGCTCGGCCAGAAACGCGCTGCTACAAATATCGACCGTCGGTGTTCACCTAACTCTAAGTAGAAGTAGCGCGGTCGCAATAACAGCGCTACTGCTAAGTACGTAGTAGTAGCGCACTTTCCTCGAGATCGCTACTGGTAAGTTTCAAATTGCCACAATTTTTTGTCCCAGTTAGTAGTAGCGCCTTACCGCAAAGCGCGCTGCTGCTAAGTACTTATCAGCAGCGCATTTTCTCACCCGCGCTACTGCTAACCCCACCAACTCCCCACCCGTCCCTCCCCTCCCCCTCCTCTTTTCCCTTCCCCCTACCCCCCCCTCTCCTCTCTTCCCTCCACCACATGCTCCCACTCTCACTCTACTTCTTCTCAATACTTCTCCCCCATTACTCTCTCTATTCTCTATCCACCTTCTCTCTCTTCATTACTCCTACATAACTACACCACCTCCATTAATGCATCTCCTTTCTCTTTTTCCTTCCCCCTCCACTAGTTGAAGTTGTCTCCTCCCAAATTAGGTAGCTAGGTAAATGTAGGATTTAGTTAAGTGACCTATTTGCCCCCTAACTAGATCTATCTTTGTCAAGAAGAGCTTTGTGCACTTTTGATCTCCCTACAACATCATCTCCACCATGTGCTCGATCTCGATCGAGATAGAGGTGATGAAAATTTCATGCTTTTGCAAAATGGAAATGTGTTTATGTGTGTGTGATATGTTTGTGGAAATTGTGTGTGTGGCATGAGTTGTGACGCTAAATTGTGCTTTTGAGTTGCCTATGTTTTGCCGAAATGTCGATTTATTTCCGTTTCGGCGAATTCCGGGCAAACTCTAGATCCATATATGTCCTATTTTTAGGGAAGGTCATGCCAAATTTTTTTATGACTTTGATGCATGCATGCATTTTTACAATCAATTTTTTATTATTACCGTGCAGAGTTGGCGATGGTCGATTGGAACGATGGTGGACAGGTGGTTGCGGTCAGCGGTGCAAGACATGAAAGAAAATAACCGGACAGAGGTTTTATGTCCGTGTAGAAAATGCAAAGGAATAGTTTGGCTCGACCCCCATGACGATGGTCATGTCGAAGCGCACCTGCTCATGACTAGTTTCATGGATGGCTATACTCGGTGGATAATTGAAGATGAGGATGACGATGTTGAGGATGCCGACGGGGCAGGCAATGATGACATGGGGCAAGACGAAGAGATGATTGATAATGGCGGCGGGGAAGAGGCCGGACATGGCGGCGGAGAAGGGGCCGGACATGGCGGAGGAGAAGGGACCGGACATGGCGGCGGAGAGAACGACATGGACTCCACGCAAGCAGAGTTCGTCGGTACTAAGTTCAATTTTGCGGGACCCTCATGTTCAAGCATTGCTTCGCAAGGAGACGAGTACTGAGAGAGCTGCTTCTAGAGAGGAGGCTAAGCTGGAGCAACTGGTGGTAGACTCGAACACTCCATTGTATGATGGTTGCAATCCTGAGGTGACCCGGTTGAGTTTCACGCTCCAACTCCTGAAGACGAAGGCTAAAAACAAATGGACCGACACTAGCCTCGATGAGCATCTCAAGTACCTAAAGGATGTTCTTCCCGCGGGTAATCTATGTCCTACTAGTGTTGATGAGGCCAAGAAGATCGTGTGCCCTCTTGATCTGCCACACGTTAGATACCATGCATGCATCAACGATTGCATAATTTATCGGAAGGAGCACGCGGAAAAACAAGTTGTCCGGTGTGCAATGCTTCTCGATACAAGAAGGCCGGGAAGAAATGTCCCTAAAAAGTTGTATGGTACTTACCGATCACTCCCCGTCTCCAGAGGTATTTTGTAGATCCCAAGGAAGCAAAGCTAGTGCGCCGCACGGAGAGGAAGAAGCCCGACGATGGAGATGATCCAAGCTGAGACACATGAAGGATGGAAGCGGTGGAGAGCGTTGAACAACTTCTATCGGTATTTTGAATGTGATGCAAGGAACATCGTGCTCGTGGCGTGTACCGATGGCATGAATCCGTTTGGCAACCGTAACACCAACCATAGTACATGGCCCGTGTTTGTATGGATGTGCAACCTCCCCCGGTTGTGCATGAAATCAAGTACATTCACATGAGCATGCTTATTCAAGGGCGAAACAACCAGGAAATAATATTAATTTGTATCTGGGCTACTTCAAGAGGAGTTAGACATGTTATGGAAAACACCGCCAAGACATGGGACGCCAAAGAAAGGTGAGTATTTCAACATGAGAGCTGCGCTGATCACGATAAAGGCAGGACTATCTCGTTACGGATATGTGGCAGGCCAGGTGTGCCATGGATATTGCGGATGCACGCGGTGCATGGATGATACAACGTCTCAACAGCTAACGTCAAGGAAAGATGGCGGGTCTGGGAAAATCGTGTACGTGGGGCATCAAAGATGGCTTGAACAGGACGACCCGTGGAGAAACCGTGGAGATCTATTCAATGGTCACGCTGAGCATCGAGGACCTCCACATAAGCGGAGCGGTGCCAAAATCGATGAGCTGTTGAAAAACTGGAAGGAGTGCCCCGCGCCGGGAAAGACGATGAGAAAGGCGCCAGAGCCGCTGCTGAAGGTATGGAAGACGAGGTCTATGTTCTGGGACTTGGAGTACTGGCACAAACTCGATACACCTCATTGCCTTGATCAAATGCATATCTACTCGCAACACTGATGAACATGCTGGATAAGACCAAGGATGGGCCGAAGGCAAGAAAAGACTTGCAAGATTTGAAAATCAGGGAAGATCTGCACATGCCGCCCCATAAAATGTCAGACGAGACAGAGACGGAGACAGAGGCACGGGAGAAGAAGGGCAAGAAATTAAAGAAAGAGGATTATTGCCCCCCCTCTTGCTTCACCTTAGGTCAGGCTGAGATCAATCAATTCTTTAAGTGCCTTACCGGAGTGAAAGTTAGTTCGCCATCGTGGCAAGATAAGCGAGATATCTAGACACGGACAAGAAAAGGTTCAGCGGGATGAAGTCTCATGACTGTCATGTGATGATGACGCAGATACTACCTGATGCCCTTAGAGGGATAATGGACAAGCACATCCATGACATGCTTATTGGTCTCTGCAACTTTTTCGACGTCATCTCTCGAAAGTCGATCAGTGTGAAGCAGCTCCAAAGGCTACAGGAAGAGATCGTTATGATCTTGAATGAGCTTGAGATGTACTTCCGCCTGCGTTCTTCGACGTGATGGTGCATCTGTGTGTCCATATTGTGGATGACATAATAGACTGGGGCCGTCATTCCTCCACAACATGATGCCGCTCGAGAGGATGAATGGGATCATCAAAGGATTCGTTCAGAATATGTCATGTCCGGATGGAAGCATCGTCCAGGGCTATTTGGCACAAGAGTGCATCTCTTTCTGTGAGAATTTTCTATATGGCGCAGACCAGCCGCCTGGTGTTAGTGTTGGTTTGCCCGTTAACAAGCACGATGGGAGGCTCGAAGGAGATGGTCACTGCAACGGTCACAGGGAACTGCACGTGGCATACTCAGATCGACACAACGACTTTGACAAAGCAAACTTGGTAGTGCTACAACACCTAGACGAGGTAGATCCATTCGTGGCACTGCACAAAGAAATTATCGCAAAGAAGTATCGTGACCGGGGGGTATGGAGGACGGACGCCGAAGTTACTAGAGAGCACAACTCCACTTTCCTGCATTGGTTCAAAGAGCATATTATTGCTAATCCCCCGGAGGAGGGCTCTAAGGACGGATTGCTCATATACGCCTTAGCACATGGCCCCTCGCCCAACCTCGTAACCTACCAGGCATATGATATCAACGGATACACGTTCTACATGGAGGCAAAAGATATGGACAGTGATGATCAGAACTCAGGGGTGACAATGGAATGCATGACCGGCAGCGACAACGGCACAACCGAATGATTTTATGGAAGGGTCGAGGAGATCTGGGAGCTTGACTACTCGATCGCACAACACGACGATGTTCCGTGTCGATGGGCTAAGAATGTCGAAGAGAAAGCGGATGTTCACTACCATGACTATACCCGACACCAAGAGCGCCACCGTGAACGCTATCGCAAAAAAACGAGCCATGGGTACACGCTAAGCACGTGACACAATGCTTCTTCATAACTGATCCGTGCAATCCCAGCCGTGTTGTTGTGAGGAGAGGCAAAAGGAACATCATTGGAATGGATGGAGTCGCCAACGAGGAAGACTATGATCAGTACGGCAACCCAATGAGGGAAGATGACGATGATGATGAAGTATACGTCAAAAGAAGAATCAATACTACATTACCTAAGAAAAATCGTACTCCATGGAAAAGGCAAAGTCACAATGAGGGGCTCAACTATTCTTGATTTAACAAGAAGGGAAAGAAGCTGACTCAAAAACGAAAACGTCAAAGACCGAGGAAACGTATGTTATGGGTCCAATGATGTGTAATATATATATGTTCCTATTTTGTATACACACTTAGCCATTATTATGCATGTGGGTCCAATGATGTGTAATATATATGTTCCTATTTTGCATACATATTTAACCGTCAAATGATGCAATATATATCGCCTCCCTTCGCTCACCGCCTCGGAAATAAAAGTGGGATAAAATAAAGGAAAAGAAAAAGGAAAACTGGCAAGAGCGACGCAGTAGCAGCTGCGTTCTACAAAACCGCTGCAGCTAGATCTTAGTAGTAGCGTGTTTCTCATAAACCGCTGCAGCTACAGATCATAGTAGTAGCGAAGTTTCTCATAAACCGCTGCAGCTACAGATCATAGTAGTAGCGCGTTTCTCCAAACCGCTGCAGCTACAGAATTTAGTAGCAGCGTTTTGACATAACAGCCATCGCTACGTCCACTTAACCCAAAATTCTCACTCGCCCTGCTTCATCCTACCATTTCCCCCCAAATCCCCACTCTCTCTCCCCCGTCGCTCTGCCGCGCCCGACCCGGCCCTGGCGCTCGCCCCGACTCCGCCAAGCGTGGCGCTATCCCGGCGCTCGCTCCCGACCCGTCGGCCCTCGCCTCCTCCTCTCCCCTGCGGCCGTCGTCGGGCCTTCCTCCTCGCCCTGCACTCTGTAAACCCCCCTCTCTGCTAGGGTTCTTCATGTTAATTAATTAGGTTATCTATTTAGTTATGAATTTAGCTAGGTTTCAAAATTAGCTGAATTTATATGGAAATTTGAACTCGACATGTGATATGTGCATATGTCATGTTTTGGACATGTCATGTTTGGAAAATGATCTGAGTGGCCTATGTTACGCCGGAATGTTGATTCATTTCCGTTTGATGATTTCAGCGCCGATATGTCCATTTTTAGCAAAGGTCATGCCGAAATTTCCCGTGAATAAAGGCATGATTTGTGCTACATTGGCATATCGAGTGCTGGCACATAGATTTCTTTTTATGTCATTTCTCATTTATTCATACTTTTAGAAATAAATGAGGCCACTTAATCATAGGAAACATGTCGATCAACGAAGAAACTGGGCCTTCTGACCAAGATGGAGACGAGATGGATTATGAGGGTGAACAAGAGTACCTCGACTATTTGATTGCTAAGCAAGGTTTGCAGGTCGGCCTCGATGATGGTACTGACGCCGACATCGACACCGACGGCGCTGGCACCAACGGCGCCGGCACCGATGGCGGCGCCGAGACCGGTGGGGAAGGTACCGGCGGGGAAGGTAACGGCGGGGATGGTACCGGCCCCGATGCCGATACCGAAAAGAGGAAGCATAAGAAGCAGAGGATACGAAAACCTAACAAACTAGGGATTGGATGACTTGTGATCACAAAGATGGCACCTGGCAAGTTTGAGCCGTTAGAGCCGGAAGAACCTCGCAAGTGCTATGGGAACCAAGTAGGATGCATCCTACGGGAATGCAAGAGCATCAACGACGATGACTTAAGGAGTAAAGAACATTTGACGCAGTTGCTCCTAACAAAATTGCACAAGAGATTCAAGTTCCCCGACCGGGATGATAACATAGAACAACTGTGGGATGATCCGAAGATGAAAAAGATTAACAATCATGCCATGGGCATGTTCAGCAATGATTTGGCCTCCTGGAAAGGGAGGGTGAAACGAGCTATTGAGGCTGATGAACCCCTGTCCAAGATTCTGGAGGAAAATCCGACACTTACCGGAAGAGGAGTTTGAAAAGTTCAAGGACACTTGCGCTACCGAGGCAGCCAAGGCTAAGGCTGCGAAATTCAAAAGCCTTCAGCAAAGGAACACGGAACATCGCCTCGGAAGCCGTGGCTACCTCGGTAAAAGGCCCATATGGGATAAGGAGGACGCGAACGTGAAGCCGCGGGTCTCCTGCACCCCTTCGCGAAGTTCACCAACCCCTTGGAGCATGACTTCATCAGGCCCGCTACAAGTGGGACAAGGAGAAAATGTTTTTACATGGACAAGATCACGAGGAAATTGATTAGACTATGGAGAAGCAACACCGCTTGCAGCCGAAAAGCCCTACTTCTCGATGAGGCCCAAGTGGGACACCCTCTCAACCGGCCTTGAACGAACTTAAGGGACTCCCGTTGGACCAGCGGCCGAATATGGTCGTGTGCACGGCGCCGAGACGGTGCCACGTGGAAGGTGTTTACAATGACGGCCCTGAGGCAAAGAAGCGAAAAAGAAGTTTAGTCAGCGGACATCGATGCAAAGGTGAAGCTTGCGGTCGAGAAAAAGCAGCCGAGGACGAAAAAAGCAGCCGAGGACAAATATGAGTTGCTACAGCAGCATCAATGTAGCAGAATCGCTGCAGAAATGATTTCGCTACTAACTTGGTTCCAGTTATCATCAACTGGGAGAAGGAAAATCCAGACAAGACGGTACATGATTTCCCGATGCCTAGTTTCATCGCGAGCAACTCCATGAACAACAACACCATCGCACCATCACTTGCTCAAGCAACCGGGCCTCCTCTCGCAGCCGCTCCCGCTCATAGCAGCCCGTCCTCAGTCTCAGGCACGCTAGGTGGGCCTTCGTTAATCAAAGATTGTTATGTTTCCTAACCATAGACATGTGTTGTCATTTGATGAACGAGATCACATCATTAGGAGAATGATGTGATGGACATGACCCATCTGTTAGCTTAACATTATGATCGTGTCAGTTTCATTGCTACTGCTTTCTTCATGACTTATACAAGTTCCTCAGACTATGAGATTACGCAACTCCCGAATACTGGAGGAACACTTTCTGTGCTGCCAAACATCACAACATAAATGGGTGATTATAAAGGTGCTCTACAGGTGTCTTCAAAGGTGTTTGTTGGGTTGGCATAGATCGAGATTAGAATTTGTCACTCCATGTTTCGGAGAGGTATCTCCGGGCCCTCTCGGTAATACTCATCACTATAAGCCTTGCAAGCATTGTGACTAATGAGTTAGTTGCGGAATGAAGTATTACGGAACGAGTAAAAAGACTTGCCGGTAACGAAATTGAACTATGTATGATGGTACAGACGATCGAATCTCGGGCAAGTAACATACCGATGACAAAGGGAACAACGTATGTTGTTATGCGGTTTGACCGATAAAGATCTTCGTAGAATATGTAGGAACCAATATGAGCATCCAGGTTCCGCTATTGGTTATTGACCAGAGATGTGTCTCAGTTATGTCTACATAGTTCTCGAACCCATAGGGTCCGCACGCTTAACGTTCGATGACAATTGGTATTATGAGTTTATGTGATATGTTGTACCGAAGGTTGTTCAAAGTCCCAGATGTGATCATGGACATGACGAGGAGTCTCAAAATGGTCAAGACATAAAGATTAATATATTGGACGACTATATTCGGACACCAGAAATGTTCCGGAGAAGTTTAGGATAAAACCGGAGTGCCGGAGGGTTATCGGAATCCGCGGGGGAACTATTGGGCCTTGATGGGCCTTAGTGGAGAGAGAGGGGCGGCCAGGGCAGGCCGCCCCCTCCCCCTTGAGTCCGAATAGGACAAGGAAGGGGGAGGGGCGGTGCCCCCCTTTCCTTCCCCTCTCCCTCTTCTTCCTTTCCCCTCTCTCCCTTTAGGTGGAAACCTACTAGGACTTGAAGTCCCCTCTTGGGGGCGCGCCAAGGAGGGCTGGCCGGCCTCCCCTCTCCTCCTTTATATACGGGGGAGGGGGCACCCCATAGACGCACAAGTTGATTGTCTAGCCGTGTGCGGTGCCCCCTCCACAGATTTCTACGTCGGTCACATCGTCGTAGTGCTTAGGCGAAGCCCTGCGCCGGTAACTTCATCATAACCGTCACCACGCCATCGTGCTGACGAAAGTCTCCCTGCACCTCAGCTGGATCTAGAGTTCGTGGGACGTCACCGAGCTAAACGTGTGCAGATCGCGGAGGTGTCGTACCTTCGGTGCTAGGATCGATCGGATCGTGAAGACGTACGACTATATCAACCGCGTTGTCATAACGCTTCCGCTTTCGGTCTACGAGGGTACGTAGACAACACCCTCCCCTCTCGTTGCTATGCATCACCTAGAGATAGATCTTGCGTGATCGTAGGCAATTTTTTAAAATTACTGCGTTCCCCAACAAATTGATTGTCAAATTTCTTGGATTTAGGTACCCTATTTTTCTTAGAAACAATGTATACCCATATTCTACAACATTGCTTTTTTGTAAGATTTGATGGTTCTCGGATCGTGTTATATTATGATCACTTTCACAAATACACTACTCACTATAGATAATATTTCAGGATGTCCTTTCGCACTGGCGTATCAAGTTTGCCCCATTGAACTGACAAACAGCACATGTTATCTAGGAGGAGAACTTCACTAGGAAAGTGAAGTAGGTGCTACATGAGGGAAAGTGACAACCATCAAAAGATTACACAAGAAGGAACATTTTTTTAGAAATGGAGGAGGACCCCCGGCCTCTGAATCTGGATGATGCATGCAGCGACTTCATTAATTATTCACACAAGACCTTACAAAGTGATACAATATTAAGACTAAAGCCACTGTCTAGGCAACATCTGTGGCTACTCCTATCCAATTGATGAAGGGATGCTGATGGACTAGGCCTAATACCAAACAGACCTCGCAGCTAGACCAAACATCTAAGACCCGAGGTTCCATCCAGGACGCCTGCCGGGTATGGGTCACCCACCGGTCTGGCGCACTCCTCAACCAGGATGCCTCCCGGGTATGAGGCCGCCGCAGCCGCATGCCATCAATCCTTCTTCAGAGTTGTACTGCTGCATCTACCTTGCCCGGTCTAGCTGCCGTCGATGCCACCATGACGCCAGACCGCGTCACCCTCCTGCGCGATTCCATCTCCGCGCATCAAACACCGAGTCAGCACAGCGCCATGCCACCGAGATCCGCCTCTATCAATGAGTGAGACGATGCACCGCTCCACCAAAGAAACCATCCTCTGGTCCCTCGATCATGTGTGTACCTGCAAGAATGACGCCCCCAAGGGGGGAACGACACCAGAGCACCACTGTCATCCGATCATCCGATCTAGGGTTTCCCTCGAAGGTAGCAGAGAGTGGCCTTGAACTTCTCCACGGCGATGCCTTCAAGAAGGGAACGATGCATATAGCACCGCCACCGCCGGCCTTGGCAGTAGCCGTAAGCAGGTTTTCACCTAGATCTGTTCGAAGGAATCCAACTCCCATGGACGGCCGCCGCCGGCACCTCCACGATTCCCAGAGGCCGCGAGATCATCGGCGGAGCCTGGCCACCCGATGCACCACCACCGCCATCCGGTAGGGCCACCAGCCAATCCCATCTCCAAAGCCTCCATCCCTGATCCAATCTGGGAGTATCCAGATCCGCCGCCAGGAGGCAGCGCCCATGCCAGGGACACCTCACCACCGGAGGGATGCCATGCTGTCGAGCTAGCAAGGTGTCAGGGGAAGGCGCTGGGGACGGAAGTGATCTGTTGCTCCACGGCGTTGTCGAGAAGAAGGAGCCCTGCATCCCACCTCGCATGAACAGGTGACGAGCAGCCCCGCCGCCGCCAACGCCAAGAGGGCTTTGGCCGATGGTGCCCGTCAGCGGCGGCGAGGGGAAGGGGAGCGGGGAAGGGAACCTCTAGGTGGCGGCGGCGCCCTCCCAGGTCGCCCGCGGGGGTGGGGGGGACGACACGGGAGTCGGGTCCCCACTCTGGATGTGTGGATGATCACAGAAGAAGGGACATGTGCTTAGGGAATTAACGAAAGTGGATTAGGAGGGCAACCACTGGCCGACAAAAGGAAGCTTCAAGTTCTTTTAAGCCCGTTGACTTTGGTACGGATTGTTGGTAGCGTCTACTTTGTGAGCATTGAAGTAGTTTTGCATTTGTAAAGAAATCTTTGACAACAAGAGGAACATACTTGCAATGTAGTGCTGAGATAAGCGTTGTCTATAAATGGCTATTTCCGTTGATCTTTTTACTGAAGCACCTTTCTTAAATATTACTCCCATCCATTCCTAAATGTAAGTGTTTTTAGAGATTTCAATAAGGACTACATATGGAAGGATGTAGACATATTTTTAGAGTATAGATTCACTCATTTTGCTTTATATGTAGTCCGCATTGGAATCTCCAGAAAGACTTATATTTAGGAACGGAGGGAGTACCATTGAAGAAGAAAGTTACATTTACATTGGATTATATTTCGGAAATTGCCTTTGGTGACCGAGCTTCATTGGAGGCCTCCAGATTCAAAATTCAAATTTCAACGAAATTCATATTTTTACATTTTAAAAAATCCTGACAAAAGTACAGATATACATGAAGGCATAACACCCATGTGTGTAAATTTTCAGGGCAAAACATGTTGAAATGAGGGCTGTGCAAAAAAGACAAATCTGGGGTTGTTCAACACATGATACTATTCATCCTCCCAGGCCATGAATTTGTCTTTTTTTGTACAGGTTGCACTTCAATGTATTTCATCATGAAATTTTACACACATGTGGGTTACATCCTTACATACACGCATATTTATTTTTAGAATCTTTTGAAACATAAAAGTTTGAATTTGAATTTTTCAAAAATAAAGGCCTCCATGGAGCTCGGCCTCCAAAACGCCAATCTCATTATGCTTATCACTCTTAAAATGTAGAAATTGGACGGACTCTCGTGGAGAAGGAAGAGGAGGTGCCTCCTTCCCCTCAACTTGGCCTGTGTCGTCCCGACACCGCCACTCTAGGCGATTTCATCACTTCAATGCTCCTCTTCAAGCCACAAGAGTGGTAGTAGTTGGAGCCCACCGAGAGGCGTTCACTCTGGCTGGCCGGAGCTCGTCGTTCCGATCGTCACTACCTTCAGATGGTGACACATCCCGAAGTTTGTCACATTTGCAACCTTGTTTCGCAAGACCCGCAATGTGGTTGGGACCTCGGAGACCAGAGTGACTATGGCTTCTCGTTGCTAGCCCCGCGGACCATGTCACCAGTTGGCTCAGTGCAGCCTCGGCTGGCAGCGGCGGACATCTCCCGGGAGATGGTGGGGGTGTGGTGTGTTGGTCCACTGGAGCGGCGTCCCCCGACCAATTGCATGCTGGAGGATCAGCAAGATGGGAGGAGTGCCTCCTCCTTGTTTTGGGTTGGACCACAAGTGGCGGCCCTGATTGGTGCGTTCTGCTTGACGCCCGAAGGAGTTGGACTCCCATTGACTGGTACGCTCGTCATGTCCTTCTTCACCCGCTATTGGGCCCACTACCCCCTCTATTTGGCTTTGCATATGAAAGGGGATACTGTGCCCCTACCTAGAGTTAACCAACTTCACCTACTAAAGTGCGCTGATGAGGTCACCTTGCTTGTTTCGTCATTTGCACCCCTCCTGGCAAGTCCCTGCTTCCTCATTCACCAACAATCGTGAACTAGGAGAGCAACCGTGATCAAGATCATGACCAAGTTGGGCGGTGCTCCAAGCGAAACCTTGCCGCGCTCTTGGTGGCTGACGGTGTCCACACCCATGGACGTCGTTTCACCTCCTTGGAGGCACAACATTGATTCTCTACTAAATAAAATGAAGCAAAACGTCCGCTGATTTAAAAATGATGATGTAATTGGATTGCAGGCGCCTGTTTAGGCGGTGTTTGCTATCGCTATGCTATCATGCAGGAGCACACATGATTTTTGTTCCTAAAAAACCCAGAATTTGTAGAAGAGCTGGAATTAAGCTTAATTATTAGTAGAGCTCACTTAGTTGAAAGAGTAGAGGTACAATCCTATCGGTACCGTCATCTAAGTCGAACTCTTTGATTATGCAAATCCATACTTCTACCGTCTTCTTTAAAACACTAACATTTACCAGCCCATCTGTTACATGTTTATAACCCATGCACCTTCGACCGAATTGAGAATTGAATGCTCACCGGTAGTCGCTCATGTGTGAATGGTTGCTTCCCGTGTATATATACCGATCTTGTTCAACTGATGTTGTTCAATTCATTTTAACATACTTGGAGCACTAGCCCAGTATACTAGATACATCACCTTTTTGGGAAAAAGAAGTACTAGATAGGTGGCATTGAGATGATCAAATTGAGGGGATGATGAGAGAAGAATCAAACATATGTTACAACATTTATGCAGAATAAGAGATGTCAAGAACACTAGCAGAGCAAGGCTGTGCTGAGGTTGAGGGATATAAGGGAGATGTTTGACTCTAATGCGAAGGCTTCGTTAAGCTGGGATTCCTGACTATTCTCGATGTGAAACTCGAAGCCCAACCAAACACGATTTTGCCCAGTTGCAAGGCCACAGCCCAAAAGCGACTTTTGATTATAAAGCCCATAACCATCTCTCGATGTACTTCAGTACCAAAGCCGCTACTTTTTTCCCAAGTATCTTGTTAATATTCCATGAGAGTCGCATATACAATTGTCACCAAGAACCTCGATAGTCACCGAACATACATATTTGAGGTCACTTATTGTTAGCCTTGAGTTTGACATGCCTGGTCTATCTTCACAAACTGTTGTGTTTTTGTACAATTCCAAATGAGTGTACTTTTTCCTACATTAAGTACGGTAGACCTATTATTCAAAATCCGCTGAACTTTGATTACACTTATGTCTTTCCCATTGTTCGATGGCCGTATTTGTACTACATAATCACTACTATTCCTATGATATGACTTACTAGGAAGAATTGGTAATGCAAGAAAGTACAATGAAGCTTCCTTCCTTATATTTACATTTTGCAACAAAAAACAACACTGGCAGAGTGTATTCATTTCTAGAGTTGCAAGGTCACAAAAAATACAAGCAAAAGCTGGATTGAAATGTCCGCTGATTTGAAAGTTGGTAGACATTGAATCTCTGCTAAATAAAATAAAGTAAAATAAAAATGCCCGCTGATTTGAAACGATGATTTAATTAAATTGCAGACACATGTTTAGTCGTTGTTTGCAATCGAAATGTTGCCATGTGGAAACCATGTTTTTTAAGATAGCACATACGCAGATGCTCACGTATACTCACCCCTTTGAACGCACATAGGCACACCCTACTCCTATGAGAACCTCTGAGATACCGAGTCGACACAACTTCTTGGGATTAACAGAAATAAATTCAGAAAAATGTGAGCACAAAGTGTCAAGTGTAGGACTTAAACACTAGTGGGTTGGCTCCACCACAAGGAACCTAACCATCTAAGCTAGACTCAGTTTGCATGTGGGAGCCATGTTTTCTAGTTTGTTGTAGGTGTACAAGCAACTTGTAATTTGTGTTCCCCAAAAATATAATTCATAATTCATAAAATAGATGGAATCCAGTCCTATCATTACAATCTAATAAGTTAAACTCTTCGAGTACACACATTAGGATCCGTACTTATACCGTGTTCTTTAAAATAACGTTTACTAGTCCATATGTTGCATGTTCACAAATCACAACTCATATGTGTCTTCAACCTAAGCAAGAATTGAATGCTCATCAACGGCCACTCGTGTGAACCGTTGCTTCCCATGTATATATACCACAGATGGATCTTCAACCGATGTCGTTATACTCATTTTAAAATACTGGATGCAGTAGCCTAGTATACTAGAAAGGTCACCTTCTTAGGAAAAAAAAATTTGATAGGTGGCATTGAGATGATCAAATTGAGGGGAGGTTGAGAGAGGAGTCAACCATATGTTACAACATGTATGTGAAATAGGAGATGTTAGGAACAATAGCAAAGCAAGATTATCCGTTAGGTCGGAGATGAAAGGGAGCTGTCGTTAAGCTAGGCCTCCTTTTTTTTGAAAAAATGATGTGCTTTATTCATTTAAAATAATAGTTACATCCTTAATGAGGATAGGAACAATATCATTCACATGCTCCTCAACCCAATCACAAGTCAGAGAGACTACTAACCTAGCTAGCTCATGAGCAACTTTATTTGCTTCTCTATAACAATGTTCAAATCTAGAAATAGTGAAATCACAAGCAAATCTAGAAATAGTGACCACATTACTCTAGTTGTAACATCACTCACACGTAGGCTAAAGGCTATGTCACCGTAGAACAAGTTGAGAAGGAGTTCTTATGGTCAACTAGCCGTGCAATCGATGCCCTTGAAACTTTGCTGAAGGTAAACACCGCCTCTGGATTTACTCTTTATTGTAGAAATCTACATGGTGCATTCCGGCGCCAAAAGGAAAGAAAACCAGCTTTGTTTTTTAGACCGCAACTAGTTATGTTGGAACTCTGATATATTCACTCTGGACTGAGACCTAGATGGAGCCATGTGCATGCCCATGGACAATTTTCATGCCCAGATTAAAATTAGCTGTAAAATTTCTTTGCTGCGTCTATAATATCGGCGACTTCTAACGCATGAAACTCTGTTGCGCGACCAGGAGGGACTTGGTATGATCGACGACGGACACAGGGATGGCAAGCGTAGATACTAGTTCCCGTGCGTCACCCACAGCTCTGATGCCTCCGGTTCCGAAGCAAAGTCATAATGTACCCATGCTGTTGTATTTTTACCCTTGTGTTGATGAGAGCTAGAACCACCTGTGCTACTGGAGCAGTTACATTTTTGGCTCACCAGTACATTTTTAACAGCTTGAATACACTGTTCAAAGGGTTCCAAGAGGAGTTGTTTTCTGATCACTTACTCTCCAGAGATGATAGATAGTGTGCCTTTCTATGTGTCATCTAATTGACTGCCTGTTAAAGCTCCCAAGTACAAACGTGCTGGTCATTTTTTTCCATGTGGTGGCATGGAAGCAATCCATGGTCTTCATGAGAAAGAAGACACTGAAACTGATAGGCAGATGACAAGATCCAAGATTTTTCTGCTGTTTCAGATAACTTTAGAAGCGAAAGAAAAAAGGTTGGTTCTGGAAGTCAACTGCAAGATATGTATGCATTGCTTGGGTTGGGCAACTTGTGGTTCTTGGCCACTGAAGATCAGACTCAGAAGAGTTACCGTGACATGGCTCATAAACATCATCCACATAAGCAGGCTACTCTTCTTCATGAGACAGCAGATGCAGCAAAGCAATCAAAGAATGATGAAATGGAGAGCCATTTCATGCCGACGAACCTGAAGGCGCAGGTGGCAAGCACAGACATCCCAGCCCGCTGGGGCACCGTGGAGGTACGGATCTGGCGCTCCCAGTGCAGTCCGGCCCAGCCGCTGCAAAGACGAACAAGCGCACAGAGAAGAGGACCAGTATGGTCTTAATGTAATTTTACTTTTCGCAGATATTTTTTTTTCTTGTTGTCCTTTGTTTGTACTGTCTACTTTCTTGATAAATATCACATATGCGATGCTCCTGTGGGTGTCCATTGTCAAACAAAAAACTAAGGAGGGGCCAATTCAGTACACAATGGGTCATTCGATGTTAGTGGTCCAAAAAAATACTATAGGAAATATGCAGAGCTCAGTTGGGTGAGAGTCATGTCAGTTGAACACTTCGAGGACGCGAATGAGGATCCATATTTTCACATGTCTTTTTAAAGTACTCCCACATTATTGCGACGGAGAGAGTAACATTTATTTCCATTTACTAGCCATCTATTACAAGTTTACAGCTTGTGTGTTTTATTTTGCAGGGGTACAACTTGTTTGTTTCGACTGGCGAAAGAATTGAATGCACCCCAACCGTCCAGAATGTGAAGAATGCTTCCCCTTGTATATATATGGACCTCCAACCAGTCATTCTATTCATTTCAACATATTGGTAACACTAGCCTAGTACATTAGATACCTGGTGATGTGATGGTCATATTAAGGGAAAATGAGAGAAGAATTAGACAAATGTTACAACATGTATGCGGGGAACGAGAGACATCATGAACAATGGCAAAGCAGAGTGGTATGGTAATCCTGTTCTGGAAATCATGTTAATAGACCATGATGAACCTACGAACTATAAGGAAGCGATGATGCCCAGATTCCGCGAAATGGCTTGAGGCCATGAAATCTGAGATGGGATCCATGTATGAGAAAAAAGTGTGGACTTTGGTGGACTTGCCTGATGATTGGCAAGCCATAGAAAATAAATGGATCTTTAAGAAGAAGACCGACGCAGACTGTAATGTTACTGTTTACAAAGATCGACTTGTTGCGAAAGGTTTTTGTCAAGTTCAAGGAGTTGACTACGATGAGACTTTCTCACTTGTAGCGATGCTTAAGTCTGCCCAAATCATGTTAGCAATTGTTGCATTTTAAGATTATGAAATTTGGCAAATGGATGTCAAAACTGCATTCCTGACTAGATTTCTGGAAGAAGAGTTGTATATGATGCAACAAGAAGGTTTTGTCGATCCAAAGGGTGCAAACAAAGTGTGCAAGCTCCAGCGATCCATTTATGGACTGGTGCAAGCCTCTCGGAGTTGGAATAAACACTTTGATAGTGTGATCAAAGCATATGGTTTTATACAGACTTTTGAAGAAGCCTGTATTTACAAGAAAGTAAGTGGGAGCTCTGTAGCATTTCTGATATTATATGTGGATGACATATTGTTGATTGGAAATGATATAGAATTTCTAGATAGCATAAAGGGATATCTGAATAAGAGTTTTTCCATGAAAGACCTCGGTGAAGCTGTTTACATATTGGGCATCAAGATCTATAGAGATAGATCAAGACGGTTAATTGGACTTTCACAAAGCACATACCTTGATAAAGTTTTGAAGAAGTTCAAAATGGATCAGTCAAAGAAAGGGTTATTGCCTGTGTTACAAGGTGTGAGGTTGAGTGAGACTCAATGCCCGACCACTTAGAAGATAGAGAGAAAATGAAAGTCATTCCCTATGCTTCAGCCATAGGTTCTATCATGTATGCAATGCTTTGTACCAGACCTGATGTATGTCTTTCTATAAGCATAGCAGGGAGGTACCAAAGTATTCCCGGAGTGGAGCACTAGATAGCGGTCAAGAACATCCTGAAATACCTGAAAAGTACTAAGGATGTGTTCTTGTTTATGGAGGTGAAAAAGAGCTCGTCGTAAACGGTTACGTCGATGCAAGCTTTGACACTGATCCGGATGACCCTAAGTCGCAAATCGGATACGTTTTTTTATTGAATGGAGGAGCTGTCAGTTGGTGCAGTTCCAAGCAAAGCGTCGTGGCGGGATCTACGTCTGAAGCAGAGTACATTACTGCTTTGGAAGCAGCAAATGAAGGATTTCGGATGAAGGAGTTCATATCCGATCTAGGTGTCACACCTAGTGCATCAGGTCCAATGAAAATCTTTTGTGGCCATACTGGTGCAATTGCCTTGGCAAAGGAATCCAGATTTCACAATAGAACCAATCACATCAAGAGACGCTTCAATTCCATCCGTCATCAAGTGTCGGAGAGGGACATAGAGATTTGCAAGATACACACGGATCTGAATGTTGCAGACCCATTGAGCAAAACATGATCAACACCAAAGCTCCATGGGTGTTAGAATCATTACTATGTAATCTAGATTATTGACTCTAGTGCAAGTAGGAGACTTAAGGAAATATGCCCTAGAGGCAATAATAAAGTTATTATTTATTTCCTTAATTCATGATAAATGTTTATTATTCATGCTAGAATTGTATTAACCGGAAACTTAGTACATGTGTGAATACATAGACAAAACATATAGTCCCTACTCCCTAGTATGCCTCTACTTGACTAGCTCGTTAATCAAAGATTGTTATGTTTCCTAACCATAGACATGTGTTGCATTTGATGAACGAGATCACATCATTACGGGAATGATGTGATGGACATGACCCATCTGTTAGCTTAACATTATGATCGTGTCAGTTTCATTGCTACTGCTTTCTTAATGACTTATACAAGTTCCTCAGACTATGAGATTATGCAACTCCTGAATACCGGAGGAACACTTTCTGTGCTACCAAACGTCACAACATAAATGGGTGATTACAAAGGTGCTCTATATTTTTCATCAAAGGTGTTTGTTGGGTTGGCATAGATCGAGATTAGGATTTGTCACTCCATGTTTCGGAGAGGTATCTATGGGCCCTCTCGGTAATACTCATCACTATAAGCCTTGCAAGCATTGTGACTAATGAGTTAGTTGCAGAATGAAGTATTACAGAATTAGTAAAGAGACTTGCCGGTAACGAAATTGAACTAGGTATGATGGTACCGACAATCGAATCTCGGGCAAGTAACATACCGATGACAAGGGGAACAACGTATGTTGTTATGCGGTTTGACCGATAAAGATCTTCGTAGAATATGTAGGAACCAATATGAGCATCCATGTTCCGCTATTGGTTATTGACCGGAGATGTGTCTCAGTTATGTCTACATAGTTCTCGAATCCATAGGGTCCGCACGCTTAACGTTCGATGACAATTGGTATTATGAGATTATGTGATATGTTGTACCGAAGGTTGTTCAAAGTCCCGGATGTGATCATGGACATGACGAGGAGTCTCGAAATGGTCAAGACATAAAGATTAATATATTGGACGACTATATTCGGACACCAGAAATGTTTCGGAGAAGTATAGGATAAAACCGGAGTGCCGGAGGGTTATCGGAATCCGCGGGGGAACTATTGGGCCTCGATGGGCCTTAGTGGAGAGAGAGAGGGGCGGCTAGGGCAGGCTGCGCACCCCTCCCCCTTGAGTCCGAATAGGACAAGGAAGGGGGAGGGGCGGTGCCCCCCTTTCCTTCCCTCTCCCTCTCCTTCCTTTCCCCTCTCTCCCTTTAGGTGGAAACCTACTAGGACTTGAAGTCCTAGTAGGAATCCCCTCTTGGGGGCGCGCCAAGGAGGGCTGGCCGGCCTCCCCTCTCCTCCTTTATATACGGGGGAGGGGGCACCCCATAGACACACAAGTTGATTGTCTAGCCGTGTGCGGTGCCCCCTCCACAGATTTCTACGTCAGTCATATCGTCGTAGTGCTTAGGCGAAGCCCTACGCCGATAACTTCATCATAACCGTCACCACGCCATCGTGCTGACGAAAGTCTCCCTGGACCTCAGCTGAATCTAGAGTTCATGGAACGTCACCGAGCTAAATGTGTGCAGATCGCGGAGGTGTCGTACCTTCGGTGCTAGGATTGGTCGGATCGTGAAGACGTACGACTATATCAACCGCGTTGTCATAACGCTTCCGCTTTCGGTCTATGAGGGTACGTAGACAACACCCTCCCCTCTCGTTGCTATGCATCACCTAAAGATAAATCTTGCATGATCGTAGGAAATTTTTTAAAATTATTGCGTTCCCCAACAAATTGATTGTCAAATTTCTTGGATTTAGGTACGCTATTTTTCTTACAAACAATGTATACCCATATTCTGCAACATTGCTTTTTTGTAAGATTTGATGGTTCTCGGATCATGTTATATTATGATCACTTTCACAAATACACTACTCACAATAGATAATATTTCAGGATGTCCTTTTGCACTGGCGTATCAAGTTTGCCCCATTGAACTGACAAACAGCACGTGTTATCTGGGAGGAGAACTTCACTAGGAAAGTGAAGTAGGTGCTACATGAGGGAAAGTGACAACCATCAAAAGATTACACAAGAAGGAACATTTTTTTAGAAATGGAGGAGGACCCCCGGCCTCTGAATCTGGACGATGCATGCAACAACTTCATTAATTATTCACACAAGACCTTACAAAGTGATACAATATTAAGACTAAAGCTACTGTCTAGGCAACATCTGTGGCAACTCCTATCCAATTGATGAAGGGATGCTGATAGTCTAGGCCTAATACCAAACAGACCTCGCAGCCAAACCAAACATCTAAGACCCAAGGTTCCATCCAAGACGCCTGCCGGGTATGGGTCACCACCTGGTTTGGCGCACTCCTAAACCCGGATGCCTCCCGGGTATGAGGCCGCCGCAGCCGCATGCCATCAATCCTTCTTCAGAGCTGAACTGCCGCATCTACCTTGCCCGGTCTAGCTGCCGTCGACGGCACCACGACGCGAGACCGCGTCAGCCTCCTACGCGATTCCATCTCTGCGCATCAAACGTCGAGTCACCACAGCGCCATGCCACCGAGATCCGCCTCTATCAATGAGTGAGACGATGCACCGCTCCACCAAAGAATCCGTCCTCTGGTCCCTCGATCATGTGTGTACCTGCAAGAATGACGCCCCCAAGGGGGGAACGACACCAGAGCGCCGCTGTCATCCGATCATCCGATCTAGGGTTTCTCCTGAAGGTAGCAGAGAGTGGCCTTGAACTTCTCCACGGCGATGCCTTCAAGAAGGGAACGATGCATATAGCGCCGCCACCGCCGGCCTTGGCAGTAGCCGTAAGCAGGTTTTCACCTAGATCTGTTCGAAGGAATCCAACTCCCATGGACGGCCGCCGCCGGCACCTCCACGATTCCCAGAGGCCGCGAGATCATCGGCGGAGCCTGGCCACCAGATGCACCACCACCGCCATCCAGCAGGGCCACCAGCCAATCCCATCTCCAAAGCCTCCATCCCTGATCCAATCTAGGAGTATCCAAATCCGCCGCCAGGAGGCAGCGCCCATGCCAGGGACACCGCACCACCGGAGGGATGCCATGCCGTCGAGCTAGCAAGGTGTCAGGGGAAGGCGCTGGGGACGGAAGTGATCTGTTGCTCCACGGCGTTGTCGAGGAGAAGGAGCCCTGCATCCCACCTCGCATGAACAGGTGACGAGCA
This sequence comes from Aegilops speltoides, assembly GCA_021437245.1. Taxonomy (NCBI): domain Eukaryota; kingdom Viridiplantae; phylum Streptophyta; class Magnoliopsida; order Poales; family Poaceae; genus Aegilops; species Aegilops speltoides. Next base: position 454,165,795 of record CM038145.1, on the reverse strand, counting down.
GCCCCGCCGCCGCCAATGCCAGGAGGGCTTTGCCCGGTGGCGCCCGTCGGCGGCGGCGAGGGGAAGGGGAGCGGGGAAGGGAACCGCTAGGCGGCGGCGGCACCCTCCCAGGTCGCCCGCGGGGGTGGGGGGACGACACGGGAGTCGGGTCCCCACTCTGGATGTGTGGATGATCACAGAAGAAGGGACATGTGCTTAGGGAATGAACGAAAGTGGATTAGGAGGGCAACCACTGGCCGACAAAAGGAAGCTTCAAGTTCTTTTAAGCCCGTTGACTTTGGTACGGATTGTAGGTAGCGTCTACTTTGTGAGCATTGAAGTAGTTTTGCATTTGTAAAGAAATCTTTGACAACAAGAGGAACATACTTGGAATGTAGTGCTGAGATAAGCGTTGTCTATAAATGGCTATTTCCGGTGATCTTTTTACTGAAGCATCTTTCTTACATATTACTCCCATCCATTCCTAAATGTAAGTGTTTTTAGAGATTTCAATAAGGACTACATATGGAAGTATGTAGACATATTTTTAGAGTATAGATTCACTCATTTTGCTTTATATGTAGTCCGCATTGGAATCTCCAGAAAGACTTATATTTAGGAACGGAGGGAGTACCATTGAAGAAGAAAGTTACATTTATATTGGATTATGTTTCGGAAATTTCCTTTGGTGACCGAGCTTCATTGGAGGCCTCCAGATACAAAATTCAAATTTCAACGAAATTCATATTTTTACATTTCAAAAAATTCTGACAAAAGTACAGATATACATGAAGGCATAACACCCATGTGTGTAAATTTTCAGGGCAAAACATGTTGAAATGAGGGCTGTGCAAAAAAGACAAATCTGGGGTTGTTCAACACATGATACTATTCATCCTCCCAGGCCATGAATTTGTCTTTTTTTTTACAGGTTGCATTTCAATGTATTTCATCATGAAATTTTACACACATGTGGGTTACATCCTTACATACACGCATATTTGTTTTTAGAATCTTTTGAAACATAAAAGTTTGAATTTGAATTTTTCAAAAATAAAGGCCTCCATGGAGCTCGGCCTCCAAAACCCCAATCTCATGATGCTTATCACTCTTAAAATGTAGAAATTGGACGGACTCTCGTGGAGAAGGAAGAGGAGGTGCCTCCTTCCCCTCAACTTGGCCTGTGTCGTCCCGACACCGCCACTCTGGGCGATTTCATCACTTCAATGCTCCTCTTCAAGCCACAAGAGTGGTAGTAGTTGGAGCCCACCGAGAGGCATTCACTCTGGGTGGCCGGAGCTCGTCGTTCCGATCGTCACTACCTTCAGATGGTGACACATCCCGAAGTTTGTCACATTTGCAACCTTGTTTCGCAAGACCCGCAATGTGGTTGGGACCTCGGAGACCAGAGTGACTATGGCTTCTCGTTGCTAGCCCCGCGGACCATGTCACCAGTTGGCTCAGTGCAGCCTCGAAACTGGGCAACGGCCAGACATCTCCCGGGGGAGATGGTGGGGGTGTGGTGTGTTGGTCCACTGGAGCGGCGTCCCCCGACCAATTGCATGGTGGAGGATCAGCAAGATGGGAGGAGTGCCTCCTCATTGTTTTGGGTTGGACCACAAGTGGCGGCCCTGATTGGTGCGTTCTGCTTGACGCCCGAAGGAGTTGGACTCCCATTGACTGGTACGCTCGTCATGTCCTTCACCCGCTATTGGGCCCACTACCCCCTCTATTTGGCTTTGCATATGAAAGGGGATACTGTGCCCCTACCTAGAGTTAACCAACTTCACCTACTAAAGTGCGCTGATGAGGTCATCTTGCTTGTTTCGTCATTTACACCCCTCCTGGCAAGTCCCTGCTTCCTCATTCACCAAAAATCGTGAACTAGGAGAGCAACTGTGATCGAGATCATGACCAAGTTGGGCGGTGCTCCAAGTGAAACCTTGCCGCGCTCTTGGTGGCTGACGGTGTCCACACCCATGGACGTCGTTTCACCTCCTTGGAGGAACAACATTGATTCTCTACTAAATAAAATGAAGCAAAACATCCGCTGATTTAAAAATGATGATGTAATTGGATTGCAGGCGCCTGTTTAGGCGGTGTTTGCTATCGCTATGCTATCATGCAGGAGAACACATGATTTTTGTTCCTAAAAAACCCAAAATTTGTAGAAGAGCTGGAATTAAGCTTAATTATCAGTAGAGCTCACATAGTTGAAAGAGTAGAGGTACAATCCTATCGGTACCGTCATCTAAGTCGAACTCTTTGATTATGCAAATCCATACTTCTACCGTCTTCTTTAAAACACTAACATTTACCAGCCCATCTGTTACATGTTTATAACCCATGCACCTTCGACCGAATTGAGAATTGAATGCTCACCGGTAGTCGCTCATGTGTGAATGGTTGCTTCCCGTGTATATATACCGATGTTGTTCAATTGATGTTGTTCAATTCATTTTAACATACTTGGAGCACTAGCCCAGTATACTAGATACATCACCTTTTTGGGAAAAAGAAGTACTAGATAGGTGGCATTGAGATGATCAAATTGAGGGCATGATGAGAGAAGAATCACACATATGTTACAACATTTATGCGGAATAAGAGATGTCAGGAACACTAGCAGAGCAAGGATGTGCTGAGGTTGAGAGATATAAGGGAGATGTTTGACTTTAATGTGAAGGCTTCGTTAAGCTGGGATTCCTGACTATTCTCGATGTGAAACTCGAAGCCCAACCAAACACGATTTTGCCCAGTTGCAAGGCCACATCCCAAAAGCGTCTTTTGATTATAAAGCCCATAACCATCTCTCGATGTACTTCAGTACCAAAGCCGCTACTTTTTTCCCAAGTATCTTGTTAATATTCCATGAGAGTCGCATATAAAATTGTCACCAAGAACCCCGATAGTCACCGAACATACTTATTTGAGGTGACTTATTGTTAGCCTTGAGTTTGACATGCCTGGTCTATCTTCACAAACTGCTGTGTTTTGGTACACTTCCAAATGAGTGTACTTTTTCCTACATTAAGTACGGTAGACCTATTATTCAAAATCCGCTGAACTTTGATTACACTTATGTCTTTCCCATTGTTCGGTGGTCGTATTTGTACTACATAATCACTACTGTTCCTATGATATGACTTACTAGGAAGAATCGGTAATGCAAGAAAGTACAATGAAGCTTCCGTCCTTATATTTACATTTTGCAACAAAAAACAACACTGGCAGAGTGTATTCATTTCTAGAGTTGCAAGGTCACAAAAAATACAAGCAAAAGCTGGATTGAAATGTCCGCTGATTTCAAAGTTGGTAGACATTGATTCTCTGCTAAATAAAATAAAGTAAAATAAAAATGCCCGCTGATTTGAAACGATGATTTAATTAAATTGCAGACACATGTTTAGTCGTTGTTTGCAATCGAAATGTTGCCATGTGGACACCATGTTTTTTAAGACAGTACAAACGCAGATGCTCACGTATACTCACCCCTTTGAACACATATAGGCACACCCTACTCCTATGAGAACCTCCGAGATACTGAGTCGGCACAACATCTTGGGGTTAACAGAAATAAATTCAGAAAAATGTGAGCACAAAGTGTCAAGTGTAGGACTTAAACACTAGTGGGTTGGCTCCACCACAAGGAACCTAACCATCTAAGCTAGACTCAGTTTGCATGTGGGAGCCATGTTTTCTAGTTTATTGTAGGTGTACAAGCAACTTGTAATTTGTGTTCCCCAAAAAATATAATTCATAATTCATAAAATAGATGGAATCCATTCCCATCATTACAATCTAATAAGTTAAACTCTTCGAGTACACAAATTAGGATCCATACTTATATCGTGTTCTTTAAAATAACGATTACTAGTCCATATGTTGCATGTTCACAAATCACAACTCATATGTGTCTTCAACCTAAGCAAGAATTGAATGCTCATCAACGGCCACTCGTGTGAACCATTGCTTCCCATGTATATATACCATAGATGGATCTTCAACCGATGTCGTTATACTCATTTTAACATACTGGATGCAGTAGCCTAGTACACTAGAAAGGTCACCTTCTTAGGAAAAAAATATTGGATAGGTGGCATTGAGATGATCAAATTGAGGGAAGGTTGAGAGAGGAGTCAACCATATGTTACAACATGCATGTGAAACCAGAGATGTTAGGAACAGTAGCAAAGCAAGATTATCCATTAGGTCGGAGATGAAAGGGAGCTGTCGTTAAGCTAGGCCTCCTTTTTTTTGAAAAAATGATGTGCTTTATTCATTTAAAATAATAGTTACATCCTTAATGAGGATAGGAACAATATCATTCACATGCTCCTCAAACCAATCACAAGTCAGAGAGACTACTAACCTAGCTAGCTCATGAGCAACTTTATTTGCTTCTCTATAACAATGTTCAAATCTAGAAATAGTGAAGTCACAAGCAAATCTAGAAATAGTGACCACATTACTCTAGTTGTAACATCACTCACACGCAGGCTAAAGGCTATGTCACCGTAGAACAAGTTGAGAAGGAGTTCTTATGGTCAACTAGCCGTGCAATCGATGCCCTTGAAACTTTGCTGAAGGTAAACACCGCCTCTGGATTTACTCTTTATGGTAGAAATCTACATGGTTCATTCCGGCGCCAAAAGGAAAGAAAACCAGCTTTGGTTTTTAGACCGCAACTAGTTATGTTGGAACTCTGATATATTCACTCTGGACTGAGACCTAGACTGCGATTTTCTGGAGCCATGTGCATGCCCATGGACAATTTTCATGCCCAGATTAAAATTAGCTGTAAAATTTCTTTGTTGCGTCTATAATATCGGCGACTTCTAACGCATGAAACTCTGTTGCGCGACTAGGAGGGACTTGGTATGATCGACGACGGACACAGGGATGGCAAGCGTAGATACTAGTTCCCATGCGTCACCCACAGCTCCGATGCCTCCGGTTCCGAAGCAAAGTCATATTGTACCCATGCCGTTGTATTTTTACCCTTGTGTTGATGAGAGCTGGAACCACCTGTGCTACTGGTGCAGTTACATTTTTGGCTCATCAGTACATTTTTAACAGCTTGAATACACTGTTCAAAGGGTTCCAAGAGGAGTTGCTTTCTGATCACTTACTCTCCAGAGATGATAGATAGTGTGCCTTTCTATGTGTCATCTAATTGACTGCCTGTTAAAGCTCCCAAGTACAAACGTGCTGGTTATTTTTTCCATGTGGTGGCATTTAAGCAATCCATGGTCTTGATGAGAAAGAAGACACTGAAACTGATAGTCAGATGACAAGATCCAAGATTTTTCTGCTGGTTCAGATAACTTTAGCAGCGAAAGAAAAAAGGCTGGTTCTGGAAGTCAACTGCAAGATCGGTATGCATTGCTTGGGTTGGGCAACTTGCGGTTCTTGGCCACTGAAGATCAGACTCAGAAGAGTTACCGTGACATGGCTCATAAACATCATCCACATAAGCAGGCTATTCTTCTTCATGAGACAGCAGAGGCAACAAAGCAATCAAAGAATGATGAAATGGAGAGCCATTTCATGCCGACGAACCCGAAGGTGCAGGTGGCGAGCACAGACATCCCAGCCCGCTGGGGCACCGTGGAGGTACGGATCTGGCGCTCCCAGTGCAGTCCGGCCCAGCCGCTGCAAAGACGAACAAGCGCACAAAGAAGAGGACCGGTATGGTCTTAATGTAATTTTACTTTTCACAGATATTTTTTTGTCTTGTTGTCCTTTGTTTGTACTGTCTGCTTTCTTGATAAATATCACATATGCGATGCTCCTGTGGGTGTCCATTGTCAAACAAAAAACTAAGGAGGGGCCAATTCAGTACACAATGGGTCATTCGATGTTAGTGGTCCAAAACAATACTATAGGAAATATGCAGAGCTCACTTGGGTGAGAGTCATGTCAGTTGAACACTTCGAGGACGCGAATGAGGATCCATATTTTCACATGTCTTTTTAAAGTACTCCCACATTATTGGGACAGAGAGAGTTGAAGGAAATATGCCCTAGAGGCAATAATAAAGTTATTATTTATTTCCTCATATCGTGATAAATGTTTATTATTCATGCTAGAATTGTATTAACCGGAAACATAACGCATGTGTGAAATATAGACAAACAGAGTTTCACTAGTATGCCTCTACTTGACTAGCTTGTTAATCAAAGATGGTTATGTTTCCTAACCATGAACAAGGAGTTGTTATTTGATTAACAAGGTCACATCATTAGTTGAATGATCTGATTGACATGACCCATTCCGTTAGCTTAGCACACGATCGTTTAGTATGTTGCTATTGCTTCCTACATGACTTATACATGTTCCTATGACTATGAGATTATGCAACTCCCGTTTACCAGAGGAACACTTTGTGTGCTACCAAACGTCACAACGTAATCGGGTGATTATAAAGGTGCTCTCTGGTGTCTCGAAGGTACTTGTTGAGTTGGCGTATTTCGAGATTAGGATTTGTCACTCCGAATGTCGGAGAGGTATCTCTGGGCCCTCTCGGTAATACACATCACTTAAGCCTTGCAAGCATTTCAACTAATGAGTTAGTTGTGAGATGATGTATTACGGAACGAGTAAAGAGACTTGCCGGTAACGAGATTGAACTAGGTATTGGATACCGACGATCGAATCTCGGGCAAGTAACATACCGATGACAAAGGGAACAACGTATGTTGTTGTGCGGTTTGACCGATAAAGATCTTCGTAGAATATGTAGGAACCAATATGGGCATCCAGGACCCGCTATTGGTTATTGACCGGAGACATGTCTCGGTCATGTCTACATTGTTCTCGAACCGTAGGGTCCGCACGCTTAAGGTTTCGATGCGATGCTTATATTATGAGTTTATGTATTTTGATGTACGAAGGTTGTTCGAGTCCCGGATATGATCACGGACATGACGAGGAGTCTCGAAATGGTCGAGACATAAAGATTGATATATTGGACGGATATATTTGGACACCGGAAAGGTTCCGGAGAAGTTTGGAGCTCCGGGAGGTTACCGGAACCCCCCGAGAGGTATATGGGCCTTATTGGGCCCATGTAGGAGGAAGAGAGAAGGAGCAAGGGAGGGGGGCGCGCCCCCCAAGCCCAATCCGAGTTGGGGAGGGGGGCCGGCCCCCCTTTCCTTTCTCCTTCCCCCTCTCTTCCTTCCTACTACTAGTACTACTTCCTAATACTAGTACTCCTTCCTTCCCTCCAAATAAGATAAGGAAAAGAGAGGGAAACCTACTTGGAGTAGGTTTCCCCCCCTATGGCGCCCCTTGAGGTCGGCCACCTCCTCCCTCCTTCCTTTACATACGGGGTAGGGGGCACCCTAGGACACACAAGTTGATCATTGATCGTTCCTTAGCGTGTCGGTGCCCCCTCCACGATCTTACACCTCGATCATATTGTAGCGGTGCTTAGGCGAAGCCTGCGACAGAGAACATCAAGATCGCCACCACGCCCGTCGTCTTGACGGAACTCCCCTCGGAGCCTCTCATGGATTGGAGATCTAGGGTGCGTCATCGAGCTGTACGCGTGTCAAGAACTCGGAGGTGCCGGAGTAACGGTGCTTGGATCGGTTGGACCGGGAGGACGTACGACTACTTCCTCTACGTTGCGTCAACGCTTCCGCTTCGGTCTACGAGGGTATGTAGACAACACTCTCCCCTCTCGTTGCTATGCATCACCATGATCTTGCGTGTGCGTAGGAAATTTTTTGAAATTACTACGTTCCCCAACAAGAGTAACATTTATTTCCATTTACTAGCCATCTATTACAAGTTTACAGCTTGTGCGTTTTATTTTGCAGGGGTACAACTTGTTTGTTTCGACTGGCGAAAGAATTGAATGCACCCCAACCATCCGGAATGTGAAGAATGCTTCCCCTTGTATATATATGGACCTCCAACCAGTCATTCTATTCATTTCAACATATTGGTAACACTAGCCTAGTACATTAGATACCTGGTGATGTGACGATCAAATTAAGGGGAAAATGAGAGAAGAATTAGACAAATGTTACAACATGTATGCGGGGAACGAGAGACATCATGAACAATGGCAAAGCAGCGTGTCGTGGTGGCTCGGAGACGAAGGGAGATGCTTAACCATTAAGCTAAATGGCGTATCTCTCTTTCAAAATCCCACCACCACTAGAGCCCATCGTTGCAGCCGTTGTCAATGTGCAGCTCCCCATGATGCATGTGCTCTTCCACCGATGGTACGCTTCATCAACCATGTCTTGGTGCTGCTGCACCTTTGGTCCACGTGCACGCATGCTCCTAACCCCGCAAAAAAAAAGCGACCGTCGGCCGGCGCGCCGACATATCTTTGGCAAGGGTTTCCCAGACTACTGCGTATCACGTATCAACTACGCCAAGCCCGCGTTGATTCTTTTCCGTGGCCACCTCTCGCCCAAGGAGGAACATTTCAAGATGGCCAATCCATTTAGTCTTTCCCCATCTTTTCCTAATCCCTAATCCCTATCCCTAATCCCTAATCCCTAATAATATAATAATCTTTACCTAATAATAAAGCAAATTGGGTTTCCTTCGTCCGTCATGGCATTTTACATAAAAGTCCCTGTCTTTTTTTAAAATCAACCCGCCGTCCGGATTTAAGTCACACCCGAACAGTTATTTTACATTTTTCAAAACCCCCCCTGATGTTTTAGGTAATTGATCCGCGCGAATCATATTTAAGTCAAACAAATGCTTTTTAAAATCATCCATATCTTTTAAACCGTAACTCCGATTTGAACATGTTATATATGAAATTTGATTAAAAATATGTAGAATATGAATATCAGATTATTTTTACCTGTTAAATACTTTCAAATATTATTTTGGAATATATTTGAGTTAAACCAAATGATTTTCTAAATTATCTGTATCTTTTAAACCGTAACTTCGATTTTAACATATTATATATGAAATTTTATTAGAAAAATGTGTGGAATCTAAATATGATGTTAATTTTACCTGTTAAATATTTTTAAAATATTGTTATGGAAGCAAACTTATAATTTATAGCGCAAGATCCATTTCTTCATACCGGCGGCGATCCAGATTGCAAATAACACCCTACTATAATCATATAGGGAAAAGAAATATCGATAACTACACATGCATACCTCTGAAAAATGTCGCAGGTGAAAACAATAGATTTCTCATCGCGAGTGAGAGAAAGCGAGCGAGAGAGAGAGAGAGAGAGGGAGAGAGGGAGAGAGGGAGAAGAGAGGGAGAGATAACGCCTTAGGATTAACCATATTCAACACACATTTTTTGTTGTTTTGTGTGAACACCGAGGCCATCGCTGGCGAGGATGAGAAGGAGGATAAGCGGCAACATAAATATGATGTCTCGCAAAAATAAAGGAGATGGACCTATTGTGCTTTTGAGTGATGGTTGTTGAGTTAACAGCATGTGTTATGTTTTCTCTCCCGGTGCAACGCACGGGCTCTTTTGCTAGTAATAATAAAACACGGACTGCTTCTGCTCGTCCGTTATTAAGAATGCCCCCAAAGTTGCTAATAATTACCCCATACCACCGAAGAAAAAGAATTCGGATTTATTACAAAATCACCGCGGCGATCTGTTTTTAAAAGCCTGATACACTGCTATACCACAAGCATGCATGCAGTGCGATGGTAAAGGCTGTAGGCCTCCACAAGGAGACCAAAGATCGACCCTGTTGCAACGCCCCTTCTGTTTCGTTTTTTTTTTCTTTTTTACTTTCTCATTTCTGTTTTCGTTTTTTCTTCTCTAAATTAATTTGAGATTTAAAAGAATCAAATTAAAAAAATATGAAAAGTTTTTCAAAAACTATTGGAAATCATAAACTGTTTGTCAATTTAAAAGATATTCAAAAAATCATAAAATATTCATAGTTTCAAAAAAATGTTAACATATTCTAAAAAATCATGATTAAAAATGATTTTTAAAAATGATACAATATTCAAAACATATTCGTAAAGGAAAGTCCATGAAATTTTAGAAAATGTTCACAAAAATTAGAATAGATTCATAAATAATGAACAAAACGAACCGTCGCTTATACAGAAGTTTTATTAGGGGATCTGTAGAGGTCATTTTATGATTTTATTTAGTCCCTTGTATCGGATAAAATAATGGTTTCCATGTTTTGTACAGCGCCGAGCCCAAAAAAAATGACACAGCTTCATATCGGTTATTATTTGTAAGCCATTTGAAAATGACTAAATGTCTATTTTGCGTTCATACACAACTATTTATTTCTGTACCACAGTTTGTGGAACACACCGCTAGCTAGGTCAAGGCGAGACACATCATTCATCAGTCTAGCTTAGGCAGGGTCCATCAGTGCAGTTTTCTCGGCCAAAAAGTATTTCGTTGTGACCCCTTAGAAAATCAAGTCGTGATGAGACCATCACATTTTTAGTTTTTGAAATGAATTTTTAAAAGTTCCTATCTCATCATGACATCACTCAAACATAGTTTGTGACATTTTAAAAGTCCTTATCTCATCCTTGCATTTGATTCGGACTTTTTTTATACCTACCACACCTGCATAGTGTGATTGTTTATCTCCCGTTGCAACGCACGGGCATATTTGCTAGTATATTTAATACACTGACACTAATAAAAAAATAAGAGTAATTAGTACCCGGTCCATGCAATATACGAAGATGGACCAATTGGCAAATCTAGCAGACTTCGCCCTAGAAAGAACATTTGGATGTACCGACGTACATTTTTTTAAGGGGCTGACCCGGCCTCCATGTCATCATAATGCACACAAGCATATGTCAATATTAGTAAGAAGTGCCTACTTCTAGGGATGATAGGATTTGAACCCGTGACAAACAAATGTACTACCAAGCTGCACTGCAACCCTTTTTCAAGAGTCTGACATCACATGACGAGAAAAGAGGCTGTTGCAAAAGGGTGACCGATTCACCGTGAGCCCGAAAACATATATCATGAGGCAAAAGGAAACGGATGTGAAACATTGCACAAGTTCGTCAGGCCGGCTTCATCGAACAGACGAAATTGGCACGTTTTGCTAGAAGCCGCTACTGGCTAGTCGAGCTGGACATTGATCCGACTCGCGACCAAGTTTACATGAAGAGTGAATTACGATTTTTACCCTCTAATTTATCATTTTTGACATTAGTTACCCCATTTAACAAATTTTCATCCAGATTACCCCATTTAGTGACAATCTTGACTGTTTTTACCCCTTGTAATTTTTATGAGCCTTCTTGCAAAGGTCATGTTTTACCCAAGAGTCCAGACTAAGTGCACAAGCATATGTTTCTGTTTACAAAAAATCCCATCCTATTATGTTAATAACTGGTAGTACTAATTTTAAATGGGCACACATCACTGGAGCCCAACTAAAAAACACATGTTCGACAATAGCACTGCAGATCTGTAAATAGAATGTGATGTTTTTATTTGATGATTTCGCAAAGCGTAAAATAAATTCTTCCTCCGATGTTTTGCATCAAGGAATAAAACTAAAATATCATCACATAAACCTACGAACCACAACCCACAATGCAAAATTGGACGTACTTGACCGCTCAAGATACCTGTTCGTCTTTCCTGCGATGTGGTGCACACATATACCTGACAGCCATGAGAAAAGAAAACCAGGTGCGGCTAAACCAAAGTGACCACTTCGGGCATTGGAAAAAATGCTAAGAGGAATCTAATGGCAGGGAGTTAGCTGGCAGATCGTTGCCAAAAGAATTACTTTGGTAAAAACTGGCAAAACTTTTGCTAAATGGGGTAATCTGGATGAAAATTTATTAAATGGGGTAATTAGTGTAAAAAATGTTAAAGTAAGCGGTAAAAACTGGAATTCACTCTTACATGAACCTACGGAATCACCCGCTTAAGGGAACGGCCTATGAGGTTGGATCCGACTTCGCAGTTCTGATGTGATCCGACCTGAACTTGAATCTTGGACCAAGTATAATGGACCGTAGAGTTCTAGTGGGCCTAATGTGTTGAGGCCACAACGAACGTCTATGTAAGTGGAGGGGGTGCTAATAGACAATTGTAGGTCGTTGCACGAGCTAGGGTTTTTCATCTGTTCCATCTAGCCGCCTCTACTCACCTCGGTTGTGTGATCCGACCTACCAATCCGTTGCCCGGTGTTCCAACCTAACGTGCAAATACCATCAGAGTAGATGCACTTGTACCACTCCGACGAACCTATTCGAGGGATCCAGCGACAAGTTGTTCGAGGGATATCGCCTACGACACGAGAAGACGAGATCGGTTGATAGGTGATGCGCCTCACCAACTCTTCTTTCGCTATTTGGACTGCGTGTCTAGTGGTAGTCCTATGATTTATCTCCTAAGCATGGTCATGGGTGTTCTACCCGGTAGATTTTTTTTTATTATGCAATAGTTGCACCGCGTGTAGCCCAATAGTGGGGATAAATATGGAGCGGACTTCATATATTTTAGCAACGATGGTCCATATAGCGACTCTGCTAGAGTGGATTTTTTCTTCCTATTGCCACTCTAACCTATATATTGGCGGCTATTATGGAGGAAGGGGGTGGTGATTCTGCTAGAGTTGCTCTTAACACTTATTTGTTAATTCATTGGTTATGTTTCAACGAAGGGAAACAATTTGACACCATTACCTATAGAACCTATATCTGGACCATTTTCAGTTGTAGCTTTGTGCTTCTCCTTGTCCTTTTTTTCTAATGTTGCAAGTTTTATACTTCTTTTTAAAAGAAACACAAAAGGTTCTCATCGCATTTGATTTTCTATTTGCGAAAAATGTGGGATATGTAGACGGTATTTGTTACATGACTAGAGGTCGGAAAGAAATAAACTTCACAAGATGACTCATCCTGAAAACAATGGTCTAAGAATCGATAGCTATATGATTTGAAATGTAAAAGTATGACTTTGCATTTTTGATATTTTTTTAAAAATGACTCGTATCTATTATAAAGATTCATCACAAGTAACCACATGACATATGGGGAAATCCAATATGGCTTCCGAGCTCAGCTGCTCTCTATATCAGGACCACTCAGCTGCTCCAAGATTGATGAAGGCAGGAGTATTTTAGTCTGTATTCGTCATCATCAATCATGTATATGCTTATCTCCTTTTCCCACCCGTCAAATCCTGACAATAGGCCTGATGTGTCAGTTGAGCTCGGGAGCCAAATCGCCACTCCCATGACATATGTGGTAAGCTACCTAAAAAATCCAATATCTCCAAGTCAACACATAAGTTAAGAGTGTGGCTACATGTCTCTCCTAGTCAAAAAACAAAGCACCCAAAACATAATAAAAATTTATATCAAGGTCCCTAGACCACCGAACGATCACTGCCATCGCCAGAAGGAGCTGCTAACGTGCCCGCTGTCACCGTTCCCATACCGGAGTTGGCCTGACCTTGTTGATAACACATAGAAAGTCTTCATGCACGTGTCCCTACGGGTCAGTGCGCTGGAGCCGTAGTCTTTGCGTTTTAACTCTTGAGTCGATGTGAAGAATCCAACACCAAATCTTGTCGTCGCATACGTACGACGAGAACATTTGGCAAAATTTTGCCACCCCAAGGAGCTGGCAGGAATATATGTCGGAGCTCCATCTAATCCATCTTGACAAAAGAACTTGAGGAGGATCTAAGCGTAGAAGATTGACTGAAAAAACAAAGCGTCACCATCCCTCCAAATGCTGCCCTGTGAGGACTAAAATCTAGACACCAATCTAGACTCGATCAAAACGCCGAAGAAAAAAAAAGGTGCTTTCATAATATCACAATTGGTGCAAACCTTGACATTCACTAGTAGAAAAAGCCTCATTTGTATCGGTTTGTGAGGGCCTTTAGTCCCCGTTCTGGAACCGGGACTAAAGGTCGTCACTAAAGGCACCCCCCCTTAGTCCCGGTTCTTATACAAACCGGGACTAAAGCCCCTCCACGTGGCCGTTGTCTGGAGCTCCACCTTTTAGTCCTGGTTGGTAACACCAACCGGGACTAAAGGTATTTTTAAGATTTTTTTTTTTGAATTTTTTGAATTTTTTTTCAGGATTTTCAAATTTCTAAATTATTTTACAATTTAATCTCTAATCACCCCTCATCCCCCTCATCACTGCTCAATTTAACCTCTAATATTTAATCACCCCTCACCATTCCAAATCATCTAACTTACCGGCCGGTCACCCATCCTCTCACTAATCCAGCCTAAGCACGCTTAACCTCTGGGTTCTATTCCCCCTCGTTTCCAAGTCTGCACTTGTTGTTTTCCTGACAATAGTAAGATGTCAATCCTATTAAGCCTGAGGAGTTTAGCGTGAGCATGAAGTCACATGTTTCACTTTTTGAGTTTGAAACTATTATTCTAAAAAACAATAATTATTTAGTAACACTAATATTTCTTGAATAATAAGTTTGACTATAGTTTGACCGCAGTTTGACCACATTTGACCAGATTTGACCAAAATTCAAAAAAACTAAAATAATTATTTAGTAACACTAATATTCTTGAATAATTATTTAGTAACACTAATATTTCTTGACTAATAAGTTTGACCATAGTTTGACTATAGTTTCAGCACAGTTTGACCAGAATTGACCAAAATTCAAAAAAACTGTAATAATTATTTAGTAACACTAATACTTCTTGAATAAGTATTTTGACCATAGTTTGACCAGATTTAACCAAAATTCAAAAAAATAAATTTGGGCATAACTTTTTTCCTTTTTAGAATTTGAGGATTCTAAAAAATTGCAAACAGGCCGTAGGCCGTCAAAATTGGAAGCGGATTTTCATGCTGATTTCTTTGATATATTATGCGGTTTTTTTGACATCGTATGCAAAAGATATGGTCGTTTTACATTTTCATAACACTTTTTTGCAAAACATGTCCAAATTTAAGTGTTTAAATTTTCCTAACTAGTAGATATAGTAACATAACTACATCTTGAAGGATTTTAATTTTTGAAGATTTTATCATTTTCTTTTGCTTTGTACAAAACTGAAAAAGACGATCCATGGAGGGGGGGGGGTAGAGTTTGAAAAAGGGCCCTTTAGTCCCGGTTTGAGACACGAACCGGGACTAAAGGGCATCGCACTCTTTAGTCCCGGTTTGTTTCTCAAACCGAGACTAAAGGGCTAACCTTTAGTACCGGTTTGAGACACAAACCGGGACTAAAGGGCACACCACCCTTTAGTCCCGGTTCGTGTCTCAAACCGGGACTAAATGGCTCATTTGAACCGGGGCTAATGCGTTTAGTCCCGGTTTGAGACACGAACGGGACTAATGCCCCCATTCGTGCCGGTTCGTGACTGGAGCGGGACTAATGGGCTTATCTGGCCCGAACGTATGCCCTGTTTTCTATTAGTGATTGGGCTCACGATGAAAAATAAATGCCTACCAACTTTTATTTCCGCGAAGAGTGGCCACTGCCCTTTATATATACTAGCTTAACCTGTGCGGCGGCACGCCGCACCCGTCTGTATGTCGTGATAGAATCATGAAACATTATTATAAGCTAAAGAAAATATATGTAATGGCTTCACGCGTGTTATATGCTATCACATGAAGAAAAACACATTGATGCATACACAGGGAATGTGAATATGTGATATAAGAGCTCAAGATGGGAAAGAAGTACATTTATTACAACCATGCGTAATGCACGTTGACAAACAAAATGAAACACATTTATACACCTCTAATAAAATGTACATATTAAAAAAAACATGTACAGTCCGCTCTACATAGCCATGTCCGTGCGGCAGCACACCGCGCCTGCTGATATGTTGTGTGAGAAAATCTGTATACGATGGTATTAAACTTTATTTGATAATTGTCTGATTAACTACTCAATTGTTGCATGTTCACTTTTTATATTGTGGTGTGTGTATAAACATCATATTTGTAAGAATGCTAAAATCTTCAAACATTATCTAGACGCTACATAAAGTTTTGTATATGTGGATAGAAAGAGCGTTTATTATTTGGCTAATTGGTTTGTTGTGTTCTCCAAGAGTTTTTCGGGTTCATATAAGTTTAACTGTATGTTTTTTGTCACAGTGTGTTTGGTTTTCATCTTCATATGTAGTTTCATGTGTTTGGTATTAACTCATGTTTTTTATTTTGGTTGGTTCAATTATTCCGGTTTTGTTAATTTCATGTGAGATAGTGATGTGTGTGTCTTTATAGTAAAGATACAATCGGTTATGCATCAATAATGCCATGTCTTTTAGGACTCTCAACCACTCGAAAAGTTGGCCTCAAGTACCTAGCAAAAACTTCTATTTTTCATCCAAAATGGAGAGTAGCATTCTCTTTGTTCTCCAAAGAAAGCACACCCCGAGCTCTTTTGTTCTTCCACTGATTTTGAAGAGAACAAAAAAAACAAGGCATGCCTTAATTTGAGAGCCAAGAGGTGCATGGTGAATCAAATCTTAGGAGAATAGTACATAAATATATAAATAGAGACCCTCGTTGAAATGTCGTCCTAAAACAATAAGAAACTTGAGGCTATCTTTTCTGATGGCAAATTCTGCTTGGACCGAATTTCCATATATATGTAGGGAACAGTTCTGAAGAAAAACCATACACCATTAGCAAAAAACAAATATATATGATGAACCATCTATTTTGCGAACAAAGTATGTGTTTTCTGCACCTGAAGCTTGAATGCTATAATAATTCATGTCTATGATGTGGTTGTTATAGAGGTGACCAAGTGAGGCTTGAGCGACACTTTCCTCAGATTCATCCAGTATTGTTGTTTGCACTGCCGGTGAACATCGATTAGTTGAGTTCACGGATGCCTGATTGCTTTCGCAGTAATAGTATCAATGATTATCCATGCTTGAACAGTGTTGTGTTGTCTGTTCCAATAGCCATATCGGTAATCTTGTAACTGTGTTGTTAAAGCCCGTGCTATATAGGAATGTCAATTCTTTTTTGTTAGTTGGTACATAAAGGATGGAAAGTATCACCAAATGACCACCTAGGAAAAATGAGAGAAGAAATGTATATATTATTACTACTTTTCTTGTGACACTGGCTTAGCCTTCTTTTTTTTAATCTTTGCTCGTGCCTTAAATGGAAAAGAAGCCAGCAAATCAGAACCACCTAAAACATCAGCACTCGCCAGAGGCAACTATGAAATCGGTGGTCGACTTAAAACAGATAACAACCAAATGACACCGCTGACCACCGTGGATAACAGAGTGATTGACAAAAAACTACCACTTTAGGGGTTCATGTCCCACAGAACTACCACTTTTTTAAAAGTGGCCAAAAACTACCAAAAAATCGAAAAAACGTGACTAAAAACTACCAGGTTGACTTAATGGTCGTTTGACCGTTTTAACAACCATTCGACGATAGTGGCCCACTTGCGGTAGGCGGCCCGCCTAACGGCTAACGGCTGCTGGGGGCCGTTAGAGCGCTGCGTCGGCCGACCTGGTCGGACCAGGTCATAACCTGGCCGGCGGGCCGCTCGTCCCCACCAGCTCACTCCACTCTCCCCGAGCTCCTCCTTGCCCTAGCCGCCGCCACCATGGCGGCTGTGGATGCAAACTCCGGTGGCGATTCAGGCATACCTCCGGGCGGCAGCGCGGCGCAGCAGCCTTCTCAGTCCGAATCTAATCCTCTCGCTGGCGGCGCGCAGCAGAGGTTGGATTGGTCGGCGCCGGCGCGACCACCGTCGACGACAAGAAGCAAAGCTCAAGGTCGGCGGAAGCTTCCTCGTTCTGCGGGCGGCGGCAGGTACGGTTGTGAGATTCAGTAAATTAGGCTAGTTTTTGGCATGGTTAGATTCAGTTAGGTTCAGTTATCCTGTTTTGAGTTAATAAAGGTATTTCATTTTATAATTTTCAGAATTGATGACCCAAAGTGGTCAATTTCGTTCCATTTCAATGCCAGAGAATCTGTGGTTCGAAATTTATACCAGTCAGACATATCCTATTTGACAATGCTTTCTCTTATTGGGAGTGAGGGCTTTGTGGCTGATGATTATATGTACTATGTATTTGATGAGGAGAAAGGATTAGAAGGTTTAGATAAAATATGCTGTGAAGATGATGTGCAACAGATGTTGGCACACTCTCATAATGAAAGGTTTCTAAACATAAGAGTAGTGGGTGCTCTTGAGGAATGTAGAGATAGTTATTTTGCTGAACATTGCATTAACACTCAACAAAGTTGCACTAAGTTGGTGGATGTAAGCATGGACAGAAAGGAAGAGCTGAAGAAAAGCATGGTGCAGAGAGAGGCTGACCTTAACCATTTTGAAGGTGACACTGATGTGTCTGAATTTGTTTCTGATGATGAAGCTGCAAATTCAGGTTCAGATGGGAACAATGTGGATTTTCAGTCAGAGTATTCCTCTGAAGATGAAGCTGCAAAGCAAGATACAACAGTGGTACAGAAATTGAAGGTAGTGAAAAAACCTGGTCCAACTAGTAGATCTCACCATGAGGTTGAGAAAATGGAGAAAGCAGATTGGTTCCCTGAAGCAGATGAAAAATGTTTCCCTGGTGATTATGGCATTAGTGATGAAGAAGATGAGCCTGAAGGATCCTATAAACTACCAAGTGGTAGGAAGAGAAGGAATAAGAAGTTGAAAGACAGGGTATGGTATGATCACAAACTTCAAGGACCAGTAGAACAGTTCTGTAAGGGCTTGTGCTTCACCACTGTGTATGAGTTCAGAGATGCACTTAGGGATTTTCACATTAGGATTTTGAGAAATTTTCAATACCACAGAAATGCCCCAGATAGGATTATCGTTTGGTGCTCAGAGAGAGCCACCCAGGGATGTGATTTTTATATATGTGCCTCTAAGTTAGCTCATGAAAAAACATTCTGCATCAAGAAGTGTGATATGTTGCACACTTGTGGAGCATGTGCAGAGTCCACAAAGGTTACTACTAAGTGGATGTCAAGGTCGAGAGGCAGCATTGAGAGAAGACATTAGATCTCCTGTGGATGCATTAATTAAGAAGACCAAGAGTAAGTTTTCAGTGGATGTATCAAGAAGTGTGGCATATAGGGCAAGGAGGAAGGCTGTTGATGTAGTTCAAGGTGACCACAAGCAGCAGTACTTGAGGCTCAGGATTATCTTCAAGCAGTTCTTGACACAAACCAGTGTAGCAGTGTATAGTAACAACATTTGAAGATCCAGAGAACCCAGCACCTACTCCTAGATTCAAGTATATGTTCTATTGTTTAGCAGCTTCAAAGGAAGGTTTCCTTAATGGTTGAGACCATTTATAGGTCTTGATGGATGCTTCATCAAGTTAACCACTGGGCACAAATTCTTGCAGCCACAGGAAGGATGGAAACAACAATATTTATCCTATAGCTTTTGGTGTGGTTGACAAGGAAGATGGTGAAAGTTGGAATTGGTTTTAACTCAATTGAGATGTTGCATTGGCAGTGGCAACAAATTTGGAACATACACTATCATGTCGACGAGGCAAAAGGTTGGGAAGAATTTCATTGAGCAATTTATGTTATTACTTTTTTAATTATTTCATTTTTCCAATTGTATTAATAATTTACGAATGTGCGAGGGCTTGCTTAAGGCAATAAATGAGGTATTCCCTGATTCACCTCAAAGGTATTGTCTTAGGCACATATATGCAAATTTTCAATCTCTTGGATTTAGAGGCCAGGAACTAAAGAAGTGTATTGACAAGGCTAGCTACTCCTACACTAAACATGGGCATGAACTAGGCATGGAAGAGCTGAAAGCACACCGAGGATGCTTGGAAATGGCTAAAAAATTGAGGTCTCTACTTGGGCTAGGTTTGCCATGGATCATACTTGCAAAACAGATTTAGTTGTGACCAATCTAAGTGAAGTCTTCAACAAGATGATACTGGATGTTAGGGCCAAACCAATAAGGACAATGTTTGAAGGGATTAGGACCAAGCAAATGATCAAGAGGCAACAAACTAGGGAGAAGTTACAGATTAGCAGGTGGACAATCACACCAACCTACTCAGAGATTTTAGAAGAGAACAAGCAGTATGCCAAGTATTGTCAGGCTTACAGAGCTGGTCCAACAATTTGGCAAGTTACTAGCAAAGAAAAACAGTATTGTGTGGACATGGAAGGGTATACATGTGACTGCAAGAGATGGAACATGACTGGTGTACCTTGCAGTCATGCCATATCTGTACTGACAAAGCAAAAGCTGCACCCTGAGGACTATGTCAATGACTTTTTCAAGAAGCCACTTTATTTGGAGACATACAAAGAAATTATATACCTGTTCTGGTCGCAGTGCGGCCTCACAGAAGCACTCGGACATTGAACCTCCTGTGTTCAAAGAAAAGGAAAGGTAAAACAGACTGCAAGGAGGAAAGGAGAGTTTGAAGTTCCTGTCCCAAGAGACACCAGTAGGATGGGAACAATTACCTGTGGAAATTGTGGGTTGGAAGGACACAAGTATACAAGTTGCAATAAGACTCTTAGGCCTAAACTGCAAATTAGAAAAAACAAACACCAGGTAATTATCAAGCATCAGAGCAATGTTTCCTTTTACATAGTCTAATCTAAGTTAATTTTGACCTTTAATGCAGGAAAACAGGACAGTCTATGCACATGCTCCATCAGCACCAGCACCACATGCAAGAGCACCATCTCCTGCTCCATCAGCACCAGCACCACATGCAAGAGCACCAGGTCCTGCTGCATCTGCACCAGCTCCTACTACAATAGCTAAAAGGGGTAGGCCTGCAAGAGCACCAAGATCTGTTGCTGCAACTTCAGATGTTTTGGCTTCTAACAAAAGGAAGAGGTTTGCAAGCAGCAGATTGAGGGGTTATTTCTATGCCAGTGGTAACTGACACTATAAAAAGGTAGAACTTCTCTCTTTGAACCTATTAGAATTAGTTTAGAACCTGTTTCACTTTGTTTTGAACATGTATGTACTTTTCTGCATGAGTATATACGAACTGACCCAACTTTGTTGTACTTCTATCAAATTTGTGGTGTAACGTGGGCACGATGGTGGGCTTCCGTGTTGGACCTAACTAACCCACCAAGCCCGCCACACTGCTACATAAGAGGCCAGCGAAACCACTTTGGATCCTGCGCCTCTTTCCCCTTGACCAAAACCTAGCCGCCACTGATGGATCCACAGTTAGGAGAGGTAGTTGATGAACAAGACGAGGTTGCTAGGGCTGAAAGGAGGGCTGAAAGGAGGGCCAACCGTCGAGCACACGCATAGGAGCGACGCCAGAGGATTGCTGCCATGATTATGGCAGAACGCAACCAGAATGACGTGAAGCAGTTCAAGGAGGTGTTCCCAGAAGGAACCAACATCACAGATGAACTAATCATCTGGTGGGCCAGAGACAGGGCATCTTTCCATCGATTCCAAGCAACAAGGAAGAGATGGACTCAGATCCTGGCTGCAGCAGAAGGAAGACAGTATTGGGATTAGTTCAACGTGGTAGTTTCTGACTAAATTCCGGTGTTTCTGAATCTGCTTGTCTTGTGCTCAATATTGCCCTGAATCTTGTTCTTAGTCTTGCTTTGAATCTTGTCTTGTTCTTAGTCTTGCTTTGAATCTTGTCTTGTTCTGAACTTTCTGAACTTTATGATTGCAGTGAAGGATGCAGTTCAGGAGATGCACCAACCGTGATGAAGACGATGCAATGTGGCTGCCCGAATCTATGTTCAAGACTATGTTTATTTTCTGAACTATCTATGTTTGTGTTGTTGGAAAACTATGATGAAGACTATGCTTATTTTCTAAGAAATGTATCCATGGCACAGTATTTTTAAGTCCGAACTTATGCCTGAATCCATCTATCTGCATTTATCTGAATATTTCTATACTTGGGTTTGTTGAAATGTGATTTTTTGGTTGAGCACACAAGTTTGAGCACACAAGTTCCAAGTTGTTGGGTTTCAACTACTCCACTGTTTGAGCACACAAGTTCCAAGTTGTTGGGTTTCAACAAAGACTTTAATTGCAATACAACTACCACCATTTCTCATCACTCAATCTACCACTTCCCTGTCACACTCCACCGCACTTCCTCCACTCCAACATTTAAGTAGCCCAACAACTCACTCTATCTCTGCTCACTCTACCTCTCTCTCGAAAACCTCACTCCACCTACATCCATGGCTGGTTCTTCCTCTACGCCAGACCCATGGTTGAACCCCTTCCCCACCGGCAAGGCGACGAAGACCTCTTCCTCGACTACATGAAGATTGCCATGAGATACAGCAGCGCACAAGGGCTCGTGGATGCATCAGAAGAGGTGAGGAAGAAGGCGACGACTGAGGAGAAGCAGCGCATGGACCAATGCTATGCAACCCCAGGTAAGGGTATCATGCCCATCGACATGTTGCTGTGGGCAATGAAGGAGGCGGACTCGGCGATGTTGGGCGAGAGGAGCGGTGGGCAGCCCACCGCTATATCCCTCCAAAGACAAGCTACAACTCCAACTACTATGGGCAGCGACGGCGAGGGACTGCAGATCATCGCCCCACCCAGACTGCTGGCTCGCCGAAATCCTCCTCCCATCATCATCATCGATGGAGGCGAAGAGGAGGTGCGAGCTGCCACCTACCACTCAAGTCAAGCAAAAGGTGCGACGGTCAGGTCGCATAGCGAGCGAGGGCCTAACTAGTAAGTTTGATTGATTACATCGATTATCGCCGGATCTATGTTTATCGTGGTGTTTGCAATCTCGGTGAGATTGATTCTGTCGATTTAAGTGTCTTTGAACAATTTCAGTGTCCATGTCCTATCTATGTAAGACTAAATGCTATCTATGGGAGACTAAATGTCTTCCAAACTTCTCTGAATTTGTCTGAACCTGTGATGAAGCAATTTATGAAGTAAATAGATCTCAGCAAGAACTTATGATACAACGCACACAAATAAACTACATCAGACTTAGATAATTTAGTTCTTAACTTAACTTAGCACCAGTTCTCAACATCAGGATAATATTTGGACAGTACAGATCAGGGCAAACACCACCCCCACACCAACCAAAATGATCTGAACCCATTACAGTTCTTAGGTAGTTCAAAGGTAGTTCATAGGTAGATCAGGGCATATTTGCATCAGACTGATCATTCCTAGGCCAATTATATATATAGGCCTCATATATACTTACCATCCAGAGCTGCCACTTCACTCCTCCATCACAACTTCCTTTATCTTGTCCAGCTTTTCCTTGCACCCATGACCAACCTTAAGGAGCTCAGCAATGACATTCTCCAGCTTCTTCTTCTCTTGTTTAAGGAGATCTTTCTCCACCTCTAGCTCCTTCATGGCCTTCCTTGTGTTTTGGATTATATCAGCTTGACTCTGAAGGATGCACCTTTGTTCTTTCTTGAGCTTAAGCTTCTCCATTTGAAGCTCAATCTTTGCCTGCTCCTCAAGTTGCTTCTTCTTCTCCTTCAGTTCATTGATTGCCTGGCTTGTGCAATCCATGTCATGAGATTTAATTCCATCGATAATCAAACAACTTGGACACATCATCCACCGGTGGCTATCTTGATTGGCAGAGAATCAAGCTCCTTCTGCAGTTTGCAACCTCTATCCCATGAGCCTCATTATCCAGGCTCTACCAAGGTTCTGCTCATGATACATATCCCGAGCTTGCTTAAGCACCTTTGCAGAATTACAGGCCAGGGGCATCTACCCACTCCAGAACACCACAGTTCACACCATCCTGAAAATCAATTTAAATTTACAGTGAACAAGCAAATTCAGAATAACAAATCATAAACACTAATGATATAAGCTACACTAGCTAGTTAGTTCTATAATAAAAATACAATACATCAATATGTTTCATATGTTTTCAGTGCTATTTACTACAAGTACAGTATTCAGACATACCAATGTTTTCAGACTTAAGGAAAATTCAGAAAAACAGCAACTAAACAGTCTGTTTCCACTACATAGCAGATATTCAAGCTACTCAAATCCACACCAACTTGGTCCATTACCTCAGTAGCACATCCTATGAATCTCCTGCCAGTGTCAGTGCCTTCAAATGCCACAAACTTGCCCGCCCTCTGCCTGTGCAGGATGCACCTTCTGTCAGATTCAGTCACAAGCCCACAGAAACTAGGGTCTATCACAGTGTCGGGAGTTTGCTGCAAAAGCAAAAGCATATCTATATCAAGAACAACTCACTCATATCAACTTAAATGGAAAAATCCCAATTATCTTGATTCTAACCTAACCCTAACCCTAGAGCGAGCATGCGGGGAGAGGAGAGGATAGCTGAGTTGACTTACAAAGTACTCCATCTGCCAGCTGCTGAA
Organism: Aegilops speltoides; assembly: GCA_021437245.1. Lineage (NCBI taxonomy): Eukaryota > Viridiplantae > Streptophyta > Magnoliopsida > Poales > Poaceae > Aegilops > Aegilops speltoides. The sequence goes on along the minus strand of CM038145.1, from coordinate 454,141,499 downwards.
CTCGCTCATGCACTCGTCATCGTCGTCCGACGTCTCGTTGCTGTTCGGCCACGACGGCATGGTCGCGGCGTCGCCGGGCGCGAAGAAGAAAAGCGAAGCGAGAGGAGAGCAAAGAGGGTGGAGGAGTGGAGTGAGCTGGTGGGACGAGCGGCCCGGCGGCGAGGTTATGACTGGTCCGACCAGTCTGGCCGACGCAGCAGCTCTAATGACCCAGCAGCGCCATTAGCCGTTAGGCGGGCCGCCCGCCTGGCAAGTGGGCCACTATCGTCAGAATGGCTGTTAAAACGGTCAAAACGACCATTAAGTCAACCTGGTAGTTTTTAGTCACGTTTTTTCGATTTTTTGGTAGTTTTTGGCCACTTTTAAAAAAGTGGTAGTTCTGTGGGACATGAACCCCTAAAGTGGTAGTTTTTTGTCAATCACTCGTGGATAACAACACCAAAGTAGCAAAACACCAGTTCAAAAAAAAGTAGCAAAAAACACAACATGTCCACAGTAAAACATTCCTTTTACTAAGAAGAAACGGCTACAAAGAAACATGTCGAACACCACGCGTCAAATCCCCACATCCAACACACACGAATAAAAAAAATAGAACCGCTTAACGTAATCAGCCGGAGCACTAATCTTAGCAAATAACTTCCTAGTCACCCATCGTAGACACATCCGTTCGTATTCTCACGCACGTAGTCAAATAGTCTACCAGAAATAACCAAAACTAACCAGAAAAACAGTTCGCTACACGCACACATGCAACATTGTACTCCCTCCGTTCCTAAATAATTGTCTTTCTAGAGATTTCAACAAGTGACTACATACGGAGCTAAATGATGAATCTACACTTAAAATATGTCTATATACATCCGTATGTTGTAGTCCATTTGAGATGGCTAGAAGGACAATTATTTTGAAACGGAGGGAGTAGTAGAGAGTATGGACAGGAGGTTAGACGTGGGCACGTACGTGCGGAATGTGTCAACAATGATGATGGCGTACTTTGTTTTTGAGGGGAATGATGCCGTACTTGAGTCTCTTCTTAGAGCGGCCAACATGTGACCCCGGAAAGTAGGAGTAGAGGTTCGTTCAGTGGACCACCCACTAGTAGAAAACCACCAATCAGTCCCGGTTCGTAAGGGCCTTTAGTCCCGGTTCGGGAACCGGGACTAATGGGTCGTTACTAATACCTCAACCCATTAGTCCCGGTTCAAACACGAACCGGGACCAATGTGCCTCCACGTGGCCCTGTGCGCCGAGCCCGGTCGAGGGCCTTTGGTCCCGGTTGGTGGCTCAACCGGGACCAAAAAGCGTCAGCGTGTCTGCATTCGAGTGGCCTGGGTTTTTTTTTTGAAAGGAGAGGGGTTGGGGGGTTTTGGGGGGTTAATTTAGGTGTTTTGTATATTGTGTTAGCTAGCTAATTAATAGAGAGAAGTGTCCTCTCTTAATTATGTCCGTGCTTGCTCGACGCTACGTAGTATATATACATAAGTGATCGAGAGAACCATTGATCTGAAGTTAAGTCATGCATACCGAGAGAAGTGATCGATCGACCTCTCCTTCTCCGAGAGATTGGTCGAACAACAAGTTTTACTGGCTACATACATGTACAATCTATATAAGATCTCTTAATTACAAACCACTAGCATTTGAATTCAAGTTCCACATGGTATTCTCGGCTTTCTTGATGGCGTGTTCAAGAAAGAATCCGCCAATTCCTCTTGAATTGCTTTCATGCGATCTCGTTCTAGGAGTTCATCCGCATCTCGCCACGTCTAATTAATTTGAAGAAGGGGTTAATTAATAGATATATATGAATGAAACTCAACAGAAATGATGGTGTAATAAAATGAAATTGTGAATATTATTACTTACGCACTTCATATTGTCTTCTAGAGTAGCCCGCTTGTTTTTCAAAGTCGCGTTGTGGATGAACTACTTTACGTAGTATCCACGAAATCATTCCTTCCTCCTGCCACAAGCACTTTACGAGAAATAGAGGTTAATCAAACTGGTAATGAAGCATTATATAAATGGCATTGATGAAAGTATAGCTATAGAATCAACGGAAGATGCGTGCCAGTAGTACTTACTTTCGGGTATGTATATCGCAGCTCCTTGGCAGTCCGGAGCTTGTGCGGTGAACTGTTTCCAAACCCTGCAAGACAAAGAAAATATTTGTTATTACTTGAGATATCAGGAAATGAACAAAAGTTGCCGATATGGTGCGATAATGATCGATTGAACTTACTTGCTGAGCATTTCAGTCATGTCCGCATAGGTGCTGGGATCTTTCCGTCTCGAGTCTAAGGCGGTTACTAGTCCACGCTCAAGCTTAATCTCCGAAGAATATAGTGGAACCTGCACGCATGCATAACTAATCAATTACATTAACCTCGCTTTCGAGTAATAAGGAAAACCGAATATGCACACGACAAGTAACACTCACGGGCCTGGTAAGGAAAGAGTATGGTATCTTTGTTTTGATTTTTGATCAATGATTGTAGCAAGTTGTCCTCGGCCTCTTGGCGTGCTTTTCAACCAGAAAAACATCTATGATATTTGTGTTAATGAACCCAATATCATAGATTTCATTTTTTTGCACTCGACGATCTTCAATCTGCATAATATATTGAGGATAATTAATTATAAATACATGCAATGAAAGAGCCGAGCTATATATCTGAGACTAATGACAGAAATAGTACTTACAGGCAGTAGCAAAAGACCATTAATTTATCGAGGGCCTTTTGATTGAAGAACTCGAAGAACTCCTCAAATGGAATAGACAACAGATCATTTGAAACAAGGTCGTGCTCCTCTTTAATTTTCAGATACAAAGTGTTCGTCCCCTCAGACTCTCTATAGGTTTTCATGTACCAACTGTGGAATCTTCGCATCATTGTTGTCAAAGACTTTTCATCTTTGACGAGAGGCTTCCCGTACTCGTATCTGAATAAGTCCACCTCCATGAAATCAGGAAGTGCATCGTCAGGTAGGTAATCTTCAAGATTGCCATAACCGGCCACCGTCCCCGGAGGATTAGACACATTCAGCGGGGGGCACGATTGCTGTGCTTGTTCGCCGAGCTGGGCAATTTTTTTCCCCTTTGCCCGTTGTTCTTTTAACCTTTTATCGGTGACAATAGTTCCCACTGCTTGGCTTGGAGATATGTCTGTTCAGATGTCGCTCATAGTTGGTTCTCGGCGGAGACTTTGGTGGTTTCCTCGGGGCATCGAGTGCGCTTTGCTTTCACCGGATCGACCTTCTCCTCCGGAGGTGGATGTATCTTTGCTTTAACCCCTTCAAAGAACTCCTTCACTTGGGCACGCACGATCGTATCGTTTTCCTCCTTGCTCCTCTCATACGGTAACTTCTCTACAGGCTTTAGAGATGGACCGTATCTATATTACCTCTCTCTTCTTGTGCTGCTAGGCGCCGGAGCAGGCGGAGGCGGCTGCGGCGTCTGTCTTCCTTCGTGCTTGCTTACGAGGCGGAGGAGAAGGACTCTGACGCGTCGGAGCAGCCGGGCGGGCGGGTCTCTTCCGCCCTTCTCGGGCGAGGCGGAGAAGGAGGAGGCGGAGTGCCGCCACGCCGGAGAAGGGGCGGAGTGCCGCCACGTGCCTGATCTTCACTCGCCGGAGGAGGAGGCGGTGGAGGAGGTGGAGTGCCGCCATGCGTGCCTCGATCGTCACTCGCCGGAGGAGGAGGCGGTGGAGGAGGCAGAGTGCCTGACTCGCGGATGAGGAGGAGGAGGCGGAGGCGCCGATTGAAGGTCGATGAGCTCCTTCCGCCATAGGCATGGAGTCTTGAGCGAACCCAGCCTAGTCTCCCCTTCACCGTGGCGTGCTCAAGCGCGAGGTCCTCAAATCCTCCGTTATTTCATCAACCATCACCTTAGCAAATCATACGGAATCGGTGGCGGTGATAAGTTGTGCGGGTCCACTAGGATAAACTTGGCCAACACCGCCTTGACCTTCAAATTCATGCATCGCGCCATAATGTGGCAATTTTGAGACTCCGTGATACCATCCACGGGATAGCTGGCGAGAGCCGTCAAGACATGCTCCGGCTGAAGCAGCTCGGTGGAAGCAACGCTGCTTCGCTACCGAGATGGCGGGTAACCGGGGAAGCTTGGCATGTCGTTTGTTGCGATCTGCTGCTTCTCGTTCCTCTTCTCGATCCTCTAGCCCCATTACCCTTCCAAGCAGCGCTGCATTTGGTCATGCTCCACTTTCTTCCTCCTCTCGTGGGTTTTGTAACCCCTGCGTCCGGAAAACCAACCTTCCACGGAGGCGAGCTGGCGTGCCTCGTGTCCGTCCGAGGTGCTCGGGATTCCCAAGGGCCATTGTGAGATCGTCCTTCTCCTGTTTGGAAGGAACATCCTCGCTGCTTGACATCAATATATTGTCGAAGTTTCTTGGTGGTGTTTGCAGTTGCTCGTTAGTCCATCGACCACGCCTATTCACGAGGTCCAAGGTTCCGCCAGCCCGAAGAACCAAGTCCGCAACGGTGCGGCGGCGATCGCCTCTCTGGTTCGATCCCTTTTCAAGCAGATCATGCTCAGCCTTGGACCACTTAGGCGGGCTTTGAGGTAGCCACGACCCCGTGCGATGGTGAAGCGTCTTCTTCGTAGCATTTTCTTGTTTGTCTCCGACATCTTCTTACTCTTTTCCGATGTCTTGTGGGCCACAAATGCGGGCGATGATCTTTGATCTTCTCATATTTGCCGATGAATTCTGGTGTCTCTTTTTCTTGACAAACTGGTTCAGCTCTTTCCTCCACCTCCTCATTAGGCCAGCCATCTTCTTAAGAGCACAAGACTTGATTAATTGCTCTTTAGCGGCTTCTCCGGATCCTCCTCTGGCGGTAGGGTGAAATTTGCCTTCACTCATTCCGAGAGATCTTCTTTTCGCATATCATTGACATAAGACACCTCGGCGTCTTCATCCTTAGTAGGCTTATACCATTCTTTGGATCTTGATCGGGATCTTGTCCTAACAAGAACCCCACACCGAGCGAAAATGCCTTCTTTGTCCGGATGGGTTCAATCGGTTCGCCGTCGGGCGTGATTTCTATGATCTCAAACTTTTCATCCGAGCTCAACTTTTCTTGGGCCTCGTCTCCGTGCGAAGTTGCGCTCGATCCGGAGGGCTAGAAATTATAAGGAAGAAAGACGCGATTACTTAATATGTGTACATATACCAAAACAATGGATGCATCAATTAACTTGTCGTACGGGCTTAACTAATATATATATACCTGGCGGACTCGGTTCGGTGACTCGGCTAAACACGGTCTCCTTCGTCTTGTACCTCGATTGTGTCACGAGCCATCATGAACATAGTCCTCCTCTTGTACCGGCATTAATGAGTGAAGCCATCATAATCATAGCCCTCTTCTTCATCCATCGACCAGCGGTGTCGATGAGAAATGACTTAACATCATCACTTCCATTTGCGATTATTTCCCCAACATCGCTTCATTTCTTCGTCTCGGGAGTGCTCCATAGTTTACGCAAATATTGACAACATGTCAATTATTATTCAACATCGTTTTCTCTCTAGGGTTTGGGTGTCCTCGAGAGTTTTGGTCGAGCGAGAGGGCCGAGGGGTGCTGCAGTTGTATCTAGAGGGGTTAATTATATCGGCAACGACGCGACATACATATACATATCGGGAGGGGTATCGGTACCACCCCTCGTGTTTAAGTTTCTTCTTTCTCCTTTCCTTTCTTTCTTCTTCTCCTCTTCTTTTCTTCTTCTCCCTCGAGAAAGGAAAATAATTAAGGAAAAGGAAGAAAAGAGGAAGAAGGAAGAAGGAAGAAGAAGAAGAAGTAAAGAAGAAAAAAAAGGAGAAGAAGAAAGGAATAGAGGAGAAGAAGAAAAATAGAATTTCTCCTTTCTCCTCTATTCCTTTCTTCTTCTCTCTTCTTCTTCTTTTTCCTCTTCTTATTTATTTCTCCTCTTCTTCCTCTCCTCTTTTCTCCTTTCTTCCTCTTCTTATTTTCCTTTTCCTCTCATTCTTTTAGTATTGCTTGTTTTAAAAAAATGTTCAAATAGAAAATTCCAAAAAAAACAAAGGTTTTGCCTAATGCATTGTTCATATGAATATACCAACATTTGCATATTCTACAATAATTAATATCAACAAAAAAATCTATGAACAGAAAAAAAACGAACTTTTCTAAAAATCTATCTTTTGCATATATATAGCCACATATGAACAGAGCATATATACATACACATATATGAACAAAAAAACTAATAAAATGAAACATATACATAACATATATGAACATATACATACACATACACATATATGCATTGTTCATATGAACAGAAAAAAACTAAACTAATAAAATGAAAAAAAACAGAGAGCATATATATATATAGCCACACATATACATACACACATATATATATATATATATATATATATATATATATATATATATATATATATATATATATTGAACAAAAAAAAAAAACTAATAAAATGAAAGAAAAAAAAAGAGCCGGTGCGGTGTGGTGGGCTCTGGCAGTGGCGGAGGCTGAGGCGGCGGCGATGGCGATGGGCGACAGGCGTGGGCGTGAGGTCTGGCGGCGAGCGCTGGCAGAGCAGCGAAACTGGCGGCGCAGCAGAGAGCTGGGCGGCGACGACGGCGAAGCGCGGGCTCGGGAGGACGGCGGCGACGACGAAGCGGCGACAGCGGCAGCGGCGGAGCGGCGGCGGCGTCGGGGCAACTGGCGGCGTCGATCGTTCGGCGTCGTCGGGGGCAATGTGGCGATGAACGCAAAACGCAAAGTGCCACTTATATACAAGGAGCATTGGTCGGTTGGTGGCACCAACCGTGACTAATGCCACCTTTAGTCCCGGTTGGAGCCACCAACGGGACCAAACTCTCAATTCGGCAGCCCAAAGGGCGGAAGCTCTGACCTTTGGTCGGTTGGTGGCTCTAACTGGACTAAAGCCTCTTTAGTCGGTTGGTGCCACCAACCGGGACCAAAGGCCTGGGCTGCCTGCGTCGGGGCCAAAGTTTAGTCCCACCTCGCTAGTTGAGAGGGGCGCGATGGTTTATAAGCCCCTTGCCGCTCCCTCTTGAACTCCTTTGAGCTGCAGGCTTATGGGCCTACTTGCTCTTCGTTGCTGTTGGACCTTCTAGGACTTCTGCGGGCCCTGAATCTCGGCCCGAAATAGGGATACCGGTCGTATTCAGCCGTGGCGGCCAAGTGGGTGGCATTTTTTTCTTGCTTTATTTAATTTATTTTGTTTCTACTTACAACAAAATACTTATTGTTGTTTTTTGTTTTGTTTTCTGCATTATTTATTTTCTTTTGTTTTTGCTCTATTTTTAAATCTTTTTGCTTCTAATTTTAGGAAAATTATAAACTTTCTGTTAGTGCCATTACTAATTTTCAAATTTGAAAACATTTTTTTGTTTTCTGTCTTGCTTTATTTAATTTATTTTGTTTCTACTTACAACAAAATACTTATTGTTGTTTTTTGTTTTGTTTTCTGCATTATTTATTTTCTTTTTGTTTTTGCTCTATTTTTAAATCTTTTTGCTTCTAGTTTTAGGAAAATTATAAACTTTCTGTTAGTGCCATTACTAATTTTCAAATTTGAAAACACTTTTTTTTGTTTTCTGTCTTGCTTTATTTAATTTATTTTGTTTCTACTTACAACAAAATACTTATTGTTGTTTTTTGTTTTGTTTTCTGCATTATTTATTTTCTTTTGTTTTTTCTCTATTTTTAAATCTTTTTGCTTCTAGTTTTAGGAAAATTATAAACTTTCTGTTAGTGCCATTACTAATTTTCAAATTTGAAAACACTTTTTTTTGTTTTCTGTCTTGCTTTATTTAATTTATTTTGTTTCTACTTACAACAAAATACTTATTGTTGTTTTTTGTTTTGTTTTCTGCATTATTTATTTTCTTTTGTTTTTTGCTCTGTTTTTTAAATCTTTTTGCTTCTAGTTTTAGGAAAATTATAAACTTTCTGTTAGTGCCATTACTAATTTTCAAATTTGAAAACACTTTTTTTGTTTTCTTTCTTGCTTTATTTAATTTATTTTGTTTCTACTTACAACAAAATACTTATTGTTGCTATTTTTAATTATTACGAGGGCGAACCATAAGACATTTCAAATGAACTCTGAAAAAGTTGAAAGTTGGCATGGTATCATAAATTGACCCACACATAGCATGTGCATGTACAAAACGAACAATGGTATCATACTCATCGAGTTACAATATAATGGTATCATAAGCGAACAATAGTTGCGGAGAAAGTCTTCACTTTTTTTCGCTTGTGTCATTTGCTTATTGCGCCGTAACCATGGATAATCTTCATCGTTTATCGGGATCTTGGGGTCAGCCTTGACTTTAAAGGGAGGAATTTCATGAAACTTTTCATAATCTTGAGACATGTCATCTTGTCCTCCACTCCCACGATGTCCCTTTTCCTGAAAGAACTATGTGGCGCTTTGGCTCATCGTATGATATATTTGCTTCCTTATCTTTTCTCTTTCTCGGTCTCATGGACATGTCCTTCACATAGATAACCTGTGCCACATCATTGGCTAGGACGAGCGGTTCGTCGGTGTACCCAAGATTTTTCAGATCCTTGTTGTCATTCCGTCTTGTGGGTCTACACTGCACCCGCCTCTCGTGATTGACCCATTTGCACTTAAACAAAGGGACCTTAAAATCATGTCCGTAGTCAAGTTCCCATATGTCCACTATGTAACCATAATATGTGTCCTTTCCCCTCTCGGTTGTTGCATCAAAGCGGACACGCTGTTTTGGTTGGTGCTCTTTTGATCTTGGTCGATCGTGTAAAATGTATTCCCATTTATCTCGTATCCTTTCCAAATCAATACGGTCAAAGATGGTCCCTGGATAACAAGTACAGCTCCTCACAAACAGTGTTGTCACCTCGTCGTGCTTCCAACCAACTGCTGAAAGTCCTTATGTGTTCACATGTAATCCGATCGTCGCTTTGCTCTCGGGTGTTTGAAGCGAGACTATTCTTGTGTTCATCGACATACGGGTCACCAAGGTAGAGTTACGTAGAAGCTGTGTAGTGGGCTTGAGACCAAGAATATCCGCCCCTGCATATTATTGAGTCCTTTCCAAGCGTGCCTTTTCGGTCAGTCTCCCCTCATACCGCGATTTAGGGAGACCTATCTTCTTAAGGCCAGGAATGAAGTCAACACAAAACCCGATGACATCCTCTGTTTGATGGCCCATGGAGATGCTTCCTTCGGCCTAAGCGATTCTGGACATATTTCTTTAGGACTCCCATGAACCTCTCAAAGGGGTACATATTGTGTAGAAATCTGGGGCCCGAATGACAATCTCGTCAACTAGATGAACAAGAGCGTGCGTCATGATATTGAAGAAGGATGGTGGGAACACCAGCTCGAAAGCCCGACAAGACATTGCACCACATCACTCCTTAGCCTTGATATGGTTTCGGATCGATCACCTTCGAGATATTGCATTGAGGAATGCACATAGCTTCACAATGGCTAATCGGACGTTTTCGGTGAAGCCCCTCAATGCAACGGAGCGATTGCGTCATAATCACGTGGCGATCATGAGACTTTAGGTTCGAAACTTTTCTCTGCCATATTTATTATTCCTTTTATATTCGACGAGAAGCCGATCGGGACCTTCATATTAGCGAGGCATTCAAAGAAGATTTCCTTCTCTTCTTTGGTAAGAGCATAGCTGGCGGGACCTTCATCTTGCTTTGGAGGCATGCCGTCTTTTTCGTGCAAGCGTTGCAGGTCCTCTCGTGCCTCATTTGTATCTTTTGTCTTCCCATACACGCCCAAGAAGCCTAGCAGGTTCACGTAAAGGTTCTTAAATCACGTGCATCACGTCGATCAAGAGCGGACCTCTAGGTCTTTCGGTGAGGGTAGGTCCCAAAATATAGATTTCTTCTTCCACATGGGTGCGTGTCCCTCGGCGTCACTCGGAACAGCTAGTCCGCGGGACCCTTTCCAAAGATTACGTGTAAATCATTGACCATAGCAAATGCGTGATCACCGATGCGCATGGCGGGCTTCTTCGGTGATCTGCCTGCGCCTTTGAAATGCTTGCCTTTCTTTCGACATTGATGGTTGGTCGGAAGAAATCGGCGATGGCCTGTGTACACATTCTTCCCGCAGCTTGCGGTATATACTATCGATGTCAAGTAAGCGTGCGTGCATCGTGGTATCCTTGTTTGTGCATCACGAAAGGTTCTTGAGAGCGGGCCAATCGTTGATGGTCACGAACAACAACGCCTTTAGGTTAAATTCCTCTGTTTGTGCTCATCCCACGTACATACACGTTTCCATTCCACAGCTGTAAAAGTTCTTCAACTAATGGCCTTAGGTACACATCAATGTCATTGCCGGGTTGCTTAGGGCCTTGGATGAGCGGCATCATAATGAACTTCCGCTTCATGCACATCAAGGAGGAAGGTTATACATACATAGAGTCACGGGCAGTGCTGTGATTGCTGCTCTGCTCCCGAAAGGATTAATGCCATCCGCGCTTAAAGCAAACCATCGTTCCTTGGCTCACTTGCAAACTCATCCCATACTTTCTCTCGATTTTTCTCCACTGCGACCCGTCGGCGGGTGCTCTCAACTTCCGTCTTTCTTACGGTCCTCACTGTGCCATCGCATCAACTTGGCATGCTCTCCGTTTACGAGCAGACGTTTCAACCATGGTATTATAGGAGCATACCACATCACCTTCGCAGAACCCTCTTCACAGGGGCTCGCCGTCAACATCACCGAGGTCATCTCGTCGATCTTATACCGTAATGCACCGCATACGGGCATGCGTTCAGATCCTTATACGCACCATGTAGAGGATGCGATCATTAGGGCATGCATGTATCTTCGCACCTCAATCCTAGAGGGCATCGACCTTCTTTATTGCGTATGTCTTGTCGGGCAATTCGTTATCCTTTGGAAGCTTCTTCTTCAATATTTTAAGTAGCTTCTCAAATCCTTTATCGAGCCTGACATTCTCGCCTTCCATCGCAGCAATTCGATGACGGTACCTAGCTTTGTGTTACCATCTTCGCAATTGGGGTACAACCCTTTTTGTGGTCCTCTAGCATGCGATCAAACTTCAGCTTCTCTTTTTGACTTTCGCATTGCGTCCATGCATCGACAATGACCGGCGGAGATCATCATCATCGGGCACATCATCTGGTTCCTCTTGATCTTCAGCAGCTTCTCCGTTGCAGCATCATCGTGCACATCGTCTGGTTCCTCTTGATCTTCGGAGCATCACCGTATTCGGGGGCACATAGTTGTCATCGTACTCTTCTTCTTCGCCGTCTTCCATCATAACCCCTATTTCTCCGTGCCTCGTCCAAACATTATAGTGTGGCATGAAACCCTTGTAAAGCGGTGGGTGTGCAGGATTTTCCGGTCGAGTAAGACTTCGTATTCCACATATAGGGCATGGACAACACATAAAACCATTCTGCTTGTTTGCCTCAGCCACTTTGAGAAAATTATGCACCCTTAATGTACTCGGAGGTGTGTCTTGAACCGTACATCCATTGCGGTTCATCTGTGTGCATTATATATAATTAAGTGTGTCAAAAATCATTAGAGATCATGAATAGATAATTAATTAAGTGACCAAATTAATAGAAGTTCATCATCACATTAAAGCCAAAGTACATACATAGTTCTCATCTAACAACATAAAGCTCTGCGAGCATCTAAATTAATTAAACCATACATCTGAAACTATGTAAAACATTTCAATGCGAAAACAAATGCGATCATAATCGCAACCAATGTAACAACTGATCCAACGACATAATGATACCAAGCCTCGGTATGAATGGCATATTTTCTAATCTTTCTAATCTTCAAGCGCATTGCATCCATCTTGATCTTGTGATCATCGGCGACATCCGCAACATGCAACTCCAATATCATCTTCTCCTCCTCAATTTTTCTAATTTTTCCTTCAACAAATTGTTTTCTTCTTCAACTAAATTTAACCTCTCGACAATAGGGTCGGTTGGAATTTCGGTTCAACAACCTCCTAGATGAATAAAATCTATGTCACGTTGGTCGGCATAATTGTCATAAATAATAAATGAACCAATAGTTATGAAAAGATAATATATACCACATCCGAATCATAGGCGGGGCGAGGGCCGACGAGGCGGATACTAAAACCATCGCACTATATAAGATGCAATAATAAAAGTAAGAAAATTATACAAGTATATATCTATCTAAACATACAAATAAGAATATTTTTCCTTTGGAAAGAAGATAAGAACAAGAGGCTCACCACGGTGGTGCCGCCGATGAGATCGGTGCGGGTGATCGGCAGCGTTAAGGCGGGGATGGGGCGTGACGGACCGCTAAACCTAGACAAATATGGAGGAAAATGGAGCTTGGCGGTCGAGCTTGGAGAGGAGAAACCTTAAGTAGTGTGGCTCGGGCATTCCATCGAACACCTTGTGTGCATATGAGGTGAGCTAGAGCACCACCAAGCCCTCTCCCCTCGGCGGAAAAAGCAGAGCAGTGTGCTCCGCTCTTGCAGGGGGTATATATAGGCACCACCATTGGTCCCGGTTGGTCGCACGAACCGGGACTAAGGGGTTTCCTTTGGTCCCGGTTCGTGCCACGAACCGGACGAATGGTGGTGGGCCAGAGGCGAGGATCATTGGTCGGTTCATCCCACCAACCGGGACTAAAAGGTCGACGAACCGGGACCAATGGCCCACGTGGCCCGCCGGCCCGGGGCTCATGAACCGGGTCCGATGCCCCCATTGGTCCCGGTTCTGGATTGAACCGGGACTAATGGGCTGGACCGGCCTGGACCGTTGCCTCCTTTTCTACTAGTGACCGTCTTTGGCCGTCTTCTCCATGACGGAAGTGTCATTGATGATATCTTCGACGCTGCAACATGGGACCATCATCGTGGTGACGGTGGCTGCGGTCAGCTAACCGGTGACTAGGGATGAAAACGAAGCAGAAACGGACGGAATTGGGTGCTACCATATTTTTTTTCATATTTTTCTGCAGATGCGGAAACGAATACAGAAACCCGAGAAATGAATACGGAAACAGATACTACCGGAAACAGACACGGAGAGAATACAAAGCGGACACGGAAACAGAAGTGGGTGTTGAACGAAACATAGAAACCCCATGAATCGTAGAGAAATACACACAAGAACAATCTTTTAATGAATTGTTGATATGGCTACAAAATAATATGATTATGTTAACAACTTAGCATTGTATTTTAGTAGTACATGATAATTGCGTATATGATTAATTAAGTATGTGTGTGGTAGTAAAAGTTGGATCTAAATAATCCATTTTTCTCATTGTGTCCTTGTGTGTTGTTTGATCCTAATGCCACAAAGCAGCTATAGGCCTATAGTAAAAACGGAAATTCCATAGTCACGAAAACGGAAAGTTCCATTCCCCCGTCTGTTCCACCGGAAAATGTCGTTCCATTTTTGTTTCCGTTTCTACGTAAAAAATTCCATTTTCATTTTTGTTTTGCAAATTTTCATTTCCATTTTCATATTTCCTCTTCGTTTCCAATTTTTCTCCGAAAAAATGGAAAGTTTCCACTCCATTTTCATCCCTACCGGTGACCTCCAGGCCGAAGTTCTGCTGGTGGATTCTAGTGGCCAGCTCCATGCCTGAGCTAGCCCTTGAGCTTTTCGTGTAAAGGAGCTGCCACTCCTCCCCAAACTGGCAGCCGGAGACCTCTTGCACTTTGCTGCGTGTTTTTGTCTACGCAGACAGAAACACAACCAACACCACAAGTGCATGATTCGATCTATGCATAAATGTAAAAGATCACGTATCTAGTTTACAATAGAAACTCTATATAGAAAAGTAAATGCTCAAAAGTAAAAGAAAGACAGAAAAAAGGGGCCGTCCAGAAACTATCCGGAGAACGTTGGCGCCGGCTGCGCCAAAAATCCGCTCCATGGCGTGGAGCGCGCGCCCGCAGTGCCGATGTGGATTTCCTTGATGCTCGTCAGCAGGGGCTTGAAGACCTTGAAGTTCTAGTTGCACTCGTGCATGCTCTGGACGCGCGACAACATCTCCGTTGGACAGCCCCACCTTCTGCATGCGCGACGTGATGGTTGAGTGCATGGCATCCTCCATTGTAGTGGCTGAATCCAAGCTAGAGATCGGCATCTGCTCGACTGCTCCAACCTCACCATGCTCGGCCTCGCAAAGACAAGCATCTCTGCCCCCTCACGGCGAGCTCGGACAGACTCAAGAACCTGTACATGCTAGCCATCCACATGGTGCTGCTCTCCAACCTGATCGCTAGAGCTCGGCAAGTTCCTTGCGTCGCAACAGGTCGATCATGTCTACCCTACACATCAACGCATCCGCCTGTAACCGGTTCGTCAGCTCGCTGAGTGAAAGATCGAGGATGTCGCCTAGAGGAGGGGGGGGGTTGAATAGGCGATTTAAAATAATTATGGTTTAGGCTTGAACAAATGCGGAATAAACGTAGCGGTTAATTTGTCAAGCACAAAACCTAAAACAACTAGGCCCACCTATGTGCACCAACAACTTATGCTAAGCAAGATAAGCAACTATGTGATAGCAAGATATATGAAAAAGAACAATATGCTATCACAAAGTAAAGTGCATAAGTAAAGGGCTCGGGTAAGAGATAACCAAGGCACGCGGAGACGACGATGTATCCCGAAGTTCACACCCTTACGGATGCTAATCTCCGTTTGCAGCGGTATGGAGGCACAATGCTCCCCAAGAAGCCACTAGGGCCACCGTAATCTCCTCACGCCCTCGCACAATGCAAGATGTCGTGATTCCACTAAGGGACCCTTGAGGGCGGTCACCGAACCCGTACAAATGGCGACCCTTGGGGGCGGTCACCGAACCCGTACACTTTGGCAACCCTTGGGGGCGGTCACCGGTACCCGTCAAATTGCTCCACAACCTAATTGGAGACCCCGACGCTTGCCCGGAGCTTTACACCACAATGATTGAGCTCCGAACAACACCAACTTTCTAGGGCGCCAAGGCACCCAAGAGGAACAAGCTAAAAGGTATCAAGCACCCAAGAGAAATAAGCTTCTCAACTTGTAACTTCCACGTATCACGTGGAGAACTCAAACCAATGCACCAAATGCAATGGCAAGGGCACACGGAGTGCCCAAGTCCTTCTCTCTCAAATCCCACCGAAGCAACTAATGCTAGGGAGGAAGATGAGAGGAAGAACAAGAAGGAGAACTCCAAGAACTCCAAGATCTAGATCCAATAGGTTCCCCTCACATAGAGGAGAAAGTGATTGGTGGAAATGTGGATCTAGATCTCCTCTCTCTTTTCCCTCAAAAACTAGCAAGAATCCATGAAGGGATTGAGAGTTAGCAAGCTCGAAGAAGGTCAACAATGGGGGAAGAACACGAGCTCCAAGGATAAGGTTCATTGGGGAAGAAGACCTCCTTTTAGGAGGGGGAAAATCCAACCGTTATGTGCTCAACCCGCACATGAGCGGTACTACCGCTCGTGCGGAAGAAGCAGGGAAAAGGAGCAACAAAACAAGAACCTTGGGGCGGTAGTACCGCTCACCCCAGCAGTACTACCGCTGGAGGAGCAGAGCACGGGACCAAAGGAGGCAGGACAGAGTAGAGTACGGTGGCAGTAGTGCAGTAGCGGTACTACCGCCCGACCGGAGCGGTACCACCGCTTATAGGCGGTACTACCACCCATTCTGGGCGGCACTACCGCGTATAGGCGGAACTGCCGTGCCTTACTGCCGCGCGACTACTGCTGAACCCGACACGAAAAGAGCAGACACAAAAACGAGGCGGTAGTAGAGCGGCACTGGAGCGGTACTACCGCTGGCTCCACGGTACTACCGCAGGGAAAAAACAGAACTGCCATAACTTCTTCATATATATGAGCTCCGAATTGAGCAAACTCAAACTTGTTGGATACAAGACAACGAGTAGCATCAAAACAGTGACTGGTTATAGTAAGAAGAAGCAGAGGAGGTATGGCTAACAAAAAGAGGAGATAACCTCCAACAGAGAAGAACAGGTAGAAACTCCAACACTGAAAACATCATAGAAGACGCAGGTGAACTCCGTTTTCGATGAACCCGAGCTTGTCATCAAGATGACCATAAGCTCCAAATCTCATAGGGAGAAGCAAACAAGAACCAAGAAAGATGATGCAAGGATGCATCGGTTTGAGCTCTCTACGAATGATATGATCAAGTTACTCATCGAGAGCCCCCCTTGATAGTACGGCCATTGAACCTAAAACCCAGTCTCCCAACTACCATCATGAGACCGGTAAAATGAAAAACCTATCAAGAGCAAACTCTTCCGCACATGGTCCACTTGAGCTTGATGATGATGATCTTGACTCCCTCAAGTTGGACCACCTTTCTTGATTGCGTTGGCTCGATGAAGACTAGTTGATTGCTCCCCCATACTCCACTATGGGTGAGCCACTCTTCCGCACATCTTCACAAGTCCATTGTCACCATAATGGACGGCAAGCTTCAAGCATTTGTGTGTTGATCAACTTGTGTGATGCTTCACTTGAACTTGCACACCACAATCATACCATGGGATCGCTTGATCCCTCTCGGTACATCTTCTACGCTTTGTGTGTTGATCAACTTGATTCACTCTTTGATTTAGTCTTGATCAACCTCTCACATGACCAATATTTAGGTAATTCCTTGAATGGCACCTTGGTCATCACAAACTCTCCTTGAAACCAACAAATGGACTCCAAGAAAATCCTATCACTACAAGAAATATGTCAACTTATGACCTTCTGTCAGTGACCCTCGAAGAATTGGTCATAAATCTATCACCATTTTAGACCAATTGGTCAAAAGCTGTTCAGGGGGCTCCAAACCCTGAACCATTGCACCATTTTGGTCGAAGGTCGTAATTTCCTTACACGAAATGGTCACAAAGCAAATAGTGCTAGTCCGCTGCCTTATTTCTAGTTGTTAACGACCAATATAGATGGTCATAGCCTTGTAAATTGTGGTGGGTTGCTATGACTAGGCGCCACCTCATCAGCTTTTGCCTATGTGTCATGTCCATGTGGCAGTTTTGCCCTAGGTTGTGAAGCAACCTATATTTCTATCATTCCCAAAATTCCCAAAAAATCTCATAAATTCTTTGGGTCATATCTTCGTCAAATATGTAAAACCTTCCTTGCCTAGTTCAAAAATAATTCAAAAATATTCATTTTCCTATTCATTCATAGTAACAGTTTGTGAAGGAAGTACCACTTTGGCATGTCCAAATAGTATCTATTTTCTCAGTGCTTTCCTATGCCCAAATAACCATCCTCCACCAAATGCCAGCTCAATCCATTCATTATTTTCAGCCAAGCTTCAACATTCGTATTTATGTCCAGTGTGGTGGTTTGCAAAGCAAGTACCAGCTAGGCTCCTCCTTTTGAGCTGAAAATTTGTGAAGACGGTCTTCTTAGTAACTGATCATCCTCAGCCAAAACTCACGCCCATTAGCCATGTACATTTCTGCATCGCTAATCAAACACTTGGCTGCTAATTCATGTTTGAGCACCGATCGGTATCCTCGTGAGAATCTTATGTTGTAATTTTCTTCCTAGCACCTACATGGGGAGTGCCCAACCCACTAGACATGACTAGGCCACCCAGAACACATGGTAACGCCACAGTCACGCTTGGTGACCACACGATGGAGCATCTTGAGCCACGCGCTCTAGAGTTCGGGCCCTCGGCCACTGTCCAAACCTCGATGTCTCTCCATCAAACCATGTATTTCTGATTAAATAGATACTTATTTACCTAGAAATGATTTTTGAAAAAAATAAAGAGCAAACTATGATGCAGCTGCAGTTCAAATTTGACCCGCTTCGGTGAATCATGGAAATTTGTCTTTTTCACGAGAGGTGGATCAAAAAATTAACACCCAACCATTTTGTCAATTGTGCATTAAATATGGCCTAGTATTTTATAAAAATGATTTGGTCCAATTTTGCAACAATAATTTGGTAGTTCCTTCACAAAAAACCTCCTTTCGCACTCGAAAAATGGAAAATGGTTTTTTAGTCCAACGAAAATGAAAACTTCCTTAGGGAACATTGTTTGCCATTCCAATATGCACCCTTGTGCACAATATGAGATCATTTGAACAAACTATGCCATGGATGTGGCCATAAGATTGGTCATTTGGCTTGAAAGCCATGAATCCTCACACTTGATAGCTCATTTCTGAGAACACTTTTTTAAAATAATTACCGTATTACAAGTTTATTATTTTTCCTGGAAACTTGGTCACATATAATGACACAATGCGAAGGTTTTCCAATTTTTTGATTTTTTTTGAATTTTTTATGCCCGTTTCAAAATGCGGTCAAAACGGCGGGCTTGACCGTTCCTAGCTAGTGGTTGAATCTTGGAATTTTTTTGGTGTTTCTATGATTAAATAGATACTTATGTACCTAGAAATGATTTTTGGAAAAAATAAATAGCAAACTATGAGGCAGCTGCAGTTCAAATTTGACCTGCTTCCTAGTGAATCGGCGGGAATTTGTCTTTTTCACCAGAGGTGGATCAAAACTTTTGACAACCAACAATTTTGTCAATTGTGCATTAAATCTGTCCTAATATTTTATAAAAATGATTTGGTACAATTTTGCAACAAATATATGGTAGGTCCTTCACAAAAAAACCTCATTTCGGGCTCTCGAAAAATGGAAAATGAATTTTCCGTGCAAAGAAAATGAAAACTCCCTTTGGCAACATTGTTTGGAATTCCAAGATGCACCCTTGTGAACAATATGAGATCATTTGAACAAACTATGCCATGAATGTGACCATGAGATTGAGCGTTTGGGTTGAAATCCATGAATCTTCACACATGATAGCTCATTTATGAGAACACTTTTTTTCTAAAATAATTTCCGTATTACAAGTTTATTATTTTTCCTGGAAACTTGGTCACATATAATGACACAATGCGAAGGTTTTCCAATTTTTTGATTTTTTTTTGAATTTTTTATGCCCGTTTCAAAATGCGGTCAAAACGGCAGGCTTGACCGTTCCTAGCTAGTGGTTGAATCTTGGATTTTTTTTGGTATTTCTATGATTAAATATGTACTTATGTACCTAGAAATGATTTTTGGAAAAAATAAATAGCAAACTATGTGGCAGTTGTAGTTCAAATTTGACCTGCTTCCAGCTGAATCGGCGGAAATTTGTCTTTTTCACGAGAGGTGGATCAAAACTTGTTTCACCCAAACATTTTGTCAATTGTGCATTATATATGGCCTATTATTTTATAAAAATGATTTGGTCCAAATTTGCAACAAATATTTGCTAGGTCCTTCACAAAAAAACTCATTTTGGACACTCGAAAATTAGAAAATGAATTTTCTGTGCAAAGAAGATGAAAGCTCTATTTTGAATATTGTTTGTCATTTTAATATGCACACTTATGCAAAAATACGAGATCATTTTGACAAAATATTCCTTTGTTATGTTTAGGAAAATCAGAGTGGATTGGATGGACCAATGAGATGCGAGGAACGGCCTTCACGTGGATCACCAAATTGGACTCAATCTGAGCCATCCGTGGCGCACCCATCCAACGGTGGAGCTTCTCCCGAGAAAAAAAACCCTAACTCACCCACCCACCCTCCCCTCGAGCCCCCAGATCCCACTGACCCACTCTTTCCCCCTCCCCTCGACCCCCAGATCCCACTTCCTCCTCACTCTCTGTCGATCCCCTGCATTCCAGCCGCCGCCGACGCTCGCCTCCATCCTCTCCCCAACCCCGGTCGGCCTCCACTCCACTCCACCACCGGCGCCAACCCAACCACCGCTGCCCTCCCCCCTCCTTTCTCCTCACCCAAGAACGAGAGGGGGAGAGAGAGCCGACGGTCAGATCCACTCCCCGGCCACCGCGGCCCTCCACCGCGTCTCGCCTGCCAGGGACCGGGCGAGGAGCTCGCCGGCCGTCGTCGAGGTAAGCGCACGCCCGGCTCCTCCCACCCGTCGCGCCAGGGCATTTGCTCTTGCCCCTCGCCCGGATCTGACCCTGAGCTATGGTTTTGCGGCCGCAGATGTCGTCCGAGGCGGCGAAGGTGGTGGTGCCGGAGTCGGTCCTCCTCAAGAGGAAGCGGGAGGAGCTCTGGGCCAACTCCTCTCACCTTCGGGCAGCGCAGCGGCATAGGACCCCTCCGGTGACCAACCATGGAGATTTCCCTAGGGTTTCGGTCGGCGCGTCTCCGGCTGGCATTCTCCGGCGAGCCTACAGCTTCTCCGACGACCCACATGGTACGCCCTCCTACTCCAGCCCCTCGACTCCCCTATCCTGCTCTTCCTCTTATTCCCTTTCCTCATCTTATTTTTCTGGATCTACTGATCTGATTCTTGTGGTCGGCTGTGATTCAAGGAGATGAGCCCGGCGTGGCGATGGCTGGTGGGGCGGACGTAGGACTCCAAGCCCTTCTTTTTCACCTTCGCGGCGGCTACAGCGTCATGCAGCTCACCAGCTCCCGCAACGACAAGCTCGAGGCCCACCTCCGCTCCAACGCCCGACCGAAGACCATCGTGCGTGCCTCCCCTCTCCCTCATCGTTTACCAGATCGCGCGTCATGCTTGATTTGATTTGTCCATGCGAGTAGAAGAAATGTCATCGGAAAGGGGATCGATATGATTTTGAGCCCCTAGTCGTTTAGCAGAATCTATGCCTTGCTTGATTTGAACATAATCCGGTAGTCCCTGCTCTGGATTTTAGTAACTCGTCATTACAGTATATGAATCAGTTACTTTTAGTAGTATTTGCCATTTGAACAAGCTACCGTTATCCGAAACATATGGACTGGTCACTTGCTTCTGTTGTGTAGTTGAATGGATTGGATATAAGGGATGATTTTACAAGTAAATGTGAAAATTGGGACTATGAATTATTTTTGCAACTTGTTTCTGTGTTCCATGTGCATGTTTGCAGCATCAGTTTTGCCACGACAAAATGATGCACATTGTATTGAACATTTCTGATCATGTTGGCGTGGGCTATAAGTCTACGTTAACATGATTTTATCCATTCAACTACCTGCTTGCTCACTTCATGGCACTTGAGAACATTCATGTTATGTTTTATCCATTCTTACATTCTGGCATCTAGTACTTCAACGATCTCAGAGTGCTCCGTGGCGGTTTAGGACATGCTTATCCTTGCAAAAAAAATTAAGCTCAAGCAATACTAATGTTTATATCTATCATTCAGTACTACTGTTTATATCTAAACAAGACCTTATGATTTACACAGGTCGGGTTGTCGCAGGTTCCATGGAGCCCCCCTTCCCTCGTCAAGCTCGGCGCCAACAGCGAGCTGCTCTTTCGCCTCGCCTCGCCTCGCTGGCGACATCGTCAGCTGCAAGCAAATATTCCTGTCTGCTCTTTCACTAGTGTCAACCCTTGCTTTCATTGTTAATAATACGCATGCTCCACAACTAATACACAAGATGCATTTCCATCCCATCTAGTAGGTGCTGACTCGATGCAAACAAATAAAATAAAATGAGTAGGTGTTGACTGCTCACAGCCCATATATGCTGAACGATACTAGCTGCTGTACCAATGTGATGTTGCTTGCTTGATTGATGACTGGTTGTCATTAACTAGAAAAGAGAAGAAAACCTTGCCAATTTAGTTCTGTTCGATTTAGTTCTGTTCTATACTATTGATAACTATCCTGTCAATACATGCTTGTTCTGTAACTAGTTGTCTCGATTGTTCAAATGATAATTAAGTTGTGTTCGATTGATGTCCTGCTAGCTGCTACTTTTAATTTTTACTGTCATGATGTTGATACTTCTTAGAATATGTTCAGTGCCTTAATTCTAGTAGTATTTGTTATCAAAAACATGATTGTATTGTGAGCCATCAAGTTCTTGGAGTCTTCTTAGAGCTTGCTGGTATTTACCTTTTTCCACTAATATAATATTTGCTAATATTTACTCCTCATGGTTGCTACTGTTATCCATGCCCTCATGCTTCAGGATAGACTCCTAGCTGCTTGTGTATCTGTTTATTATTCTGTTCATTATTCTTTTCCTAGCTGTTCTTTGTTGGAAGATATTGCTTTCATTCTGAATTGGCAGCCATGATAACGATCATTTTCATTCTTCTACAGGAGCTCTAGGTTGAAGAAGTTAAATGAAGGGAACGCTTCATCTTTATAGCTAGTTTTATGTTCCTGTGTATTTTATGTTCCTGGGTGTTGTACTTCATAGCAGCAATTCCTGGATGATGTGAACTATGGCATGATTGTAATATATATAATATACTCATTTTGGTCGTCATTTGTGAAAATTTGTGTGATTGAAATACTCAAAATATTGATCATTTATTGTTTTTTTGAGGTGATGATCCTTAATTGCTGATACATCAGAAATGAAGCAAATACTATTTGGGCCCTAAAAGGCCACAAATCAAACAATTCAGAAAAAATGAAAAAAAATCGCTTAAAAATCAATTATGAAAAGGTGAAGGCCAAGAAAATAAAAAGGCCTAGGCCCAAAAATAACGAGGCTGAAATGTTGGGCTTGGCCCATCTATCTAATCAAAATTAATATGAGAAAAAAACACGAATAGGCCGAATTGTTGGGCTAGGCCCATGTAGAAAACCGAATCGGACCGGGCTGAATCTTGTGCCACATCAGCTTGCCACGCTGGATGCCTACGTGGCCTGGGGAGGTTGCTAGTGACCAAAAATTTGGTCAAAGAACCAACGACCTTTTACATATCACAGAGAAGGTCGCTATAGTCAGTTAATGACCCTCAGCTTTTGACCTTCTGTTTTTGGTCACAAAAAGGTCGCAAATGAAAAACTATGACCTTTCAGCGACCAATAGTGAGGGTCACAAGTTGACATATTTCTTGTAGTGTATGAACAAATCCTTCAAATAAAACTCAAGGCAACCATTAGTCCATAGAGATTATCATCAATTACCAAAACCAAACATGGGGCACCGCATGTTCTTTCACTGAGGCATGCTCTCACGGCCTCCGCGCGCAAGCACACTGAGCCCTGCCAACGCCCACCACACATGGTCGACCTGCAAGCCACCTGCCTCATGCTCGGCGCCGCAGAGTCGTGTGTGCCCCGCGCTCGCCGTCACCATGACTGTCGGCACCATCGCGTTCGGCCCCACTTGCCGGAGGCCTCCCCATATGTCGTCGTCATGCCCTGTAACCGTTGTTCCTTCTGCCTCAGATCCACGCGCAGGCGAAGGAGAAGACGACGCACACAAGACAAAGAAGGGAAGAGGGCCTCGCTGAGAAATCCACCTCTCCTGAACTTCCTTTCATCCGAAGGCCTCACTGATCAGCCGCCTAAAATCGTTGAGAACCACATCACGTGCTGGGGGTCGGCTGCACCTTGCTGCCTGACAGTGCGTGCTCTTTCACCACGGCCGCCGCCGATGGCATGAACGCTGATGGTGCTAATAGGCATGGAATGCTGCATGCCGCAGGCCATGAAATGCAACTTGAGGAAATCCCGTATTTGTAGGTCTGATGGCAACTCTACATCGAGCTATGGAGAAGGCACCAGTGATACACAACCCACATGGCAATAAGTAACAACGGGGCCATCATATTTGTAGTAACTGTAGGGCGGCAAGAAAGCATAATTAAAAAAAAGGCGCACAACCATCCCGGACGATCTAGACGGACAGCACCAGAAAGCGGCGGCAATCAACTAATCCAAAACCTAGACTGGCACATACGTGGGAACCTCCCATTAGGACAACAAATCCAAAGAAAAGAAGCTCATCAAACCAAACAGCATCACCGTGTAGCATGCACGCACACACGTGTTTGCAGAAGAACATGAAGAAAAATACAACAGGCAGCCAAGCGGTGGCCTAGCCTAGACCTAACAATGGGAAGCGGCACCGTTCAGGACAATCAAAACCCAAGTCAACAACTATTTAGACCAACAACGAAATCACTCGTTAAGGAGTACTCGTTGCGAAGATCACTCCAACTTTCCCAGGTTGTGACAAGTGGCGCGCTGCATGTGCGCCACTTGTCGCAACCTGAGAGTTTTCCCTTTTTCATAGATCCGTTTATTCAAAATATTTTTATCTCTTAAACCGTGCGTTCAAATCTCGAACTGCTTTCGCCGTTGGATTCCTCGCGTCGAGATCTTCAAAACAAGATCCCATGTTGATAGGTTTTGACGAACTTTTTTTCATAAAAAAAACCGGATGAAAAAACCGAACCGGGAGCACGGGTTTTTTCCCTTCCCGAAAGAGGCACGCCCGTGCCTCTGACGAAATCACAACCGTGCCTCTCGCGGAAGCAAAACCGTGACTCGCGAAAGAAAAAAGAACAGAAAACGCGTTTTTCTCGTTTTCGAGGAGGCACGGCCGTGGCTCTTGCGAAAGCACAACGGTGCATCTCACGGAAGCAAAAACCGTGACTCTCGTGAAAGAGAAAAAACAAAAAACGTGTTTTTTTTTCATTTCTGAGAGGCACGACCGTGACTCTTGCTAAAGCACAACTGTGCCTATCGCAGAAGCAAAACCGTGACTCCCGCGAAAGAAAAAAAATAGAAAACATGTTTTTTCTCCATTTCGAGAGGCACGTCCATGACTCGCGAAAGCAAAACCGTGACTCTCACTAAAGAAAAAAACATGTTTTTTTTTGCGTAATTTTTTTTTGAAAACTGTTTTTGGTCGAAAACCTAGGGAAGACCGGTGGAAAACCAAAACGTCAAAAAACCCAGAAAAAAAACATTTAAAAAGTTGAAAACGTGTGCGAAAAAATAAAATAAAAATCAGAGGAAGCGCCCAGAGCGCGACGCGACACGTGGCAAATGGCTGAGAGTGCGCTAAGTGACGCTGATCGTTGCGAGGCTCCCGAAGGAGCGCTCGTTAATTAGTTGCTCTCAACGAGCAATGGTGTTTAGGGTTCAGGAAAGAACCAAAGCCCAAGTTAACAACTAATGGTGGCCCACAAACACACACACATATTTGCTAGCCGCACAACAAACTCGCAACACACGTTAGGAAAATTTTAGCAGAAAGTTTACATCCACGTTAGATTTCTACCCCGTGCCCTACCAAAGTAATGCACGTGGCTTGCATTCTATAGGCCACCCAGTCCCCATCCGCCAAGTGGCAAAACATGGGAATGAAAAGCTCCCCTGATATGGACGAGACTTGCCTGCTCCCCTCGCGTGTGTCCATCCGTGCTCCCGCGTATGTGGCTTGATTTGATTGGAACAAAATAAAATCCGGCCCCACCCCCTTAAAATCAGGGGGGAGATAATTAGATTAGAAAGAAAAAAGAAAAAAACAGCCGCAGGATGAAGTGGGAGCACGGATGGGAGTATGGGGAGGGAGCAGGCAAGCCGGATCCCCCTGATATAGGGGTTTCGGTATACACCAGTGCATGCTTCGTTCGAGCAGAGAACAACGTCCGTGTTTCAGTTTAATCCTATGACCTTTGTAGAAATACCTTTTATAAATATTAGCAGCACTAGCTTAGTACTACTATCAAATAGGCGGCAGTCACACATACATGTTGAATGAAGGGTGAGACAAGAAACAATAGAAATGTAATACCCACAGGAATAGAAGATATCGGGGACAGTGGTGGAGCCATTGGTCAGAGAGCTCATAGAGAAATATGAGGATTTAGACTTTGACAAGAGTGAAATATTACGGGGCGATCATGTGTGCGTTTTAGTTACTACCCAGTCATATATTGTTCGTGGCTGCAGCCCTGCCATTGCGACACTTCCTGATTTCCATGCTATCCATAGAAATGGACCAATCTTGAGCATGACAGGCGCATGCAAATTTATGGAGTAGGGAATGCATGCATGTTTTTTTTTATCTTCCATTTGTCTTTCTGAAATCTAGAAAAAGAAATATTTGGAAACAGAGTAGCTGAAACAGATGATGTTTCTCCTTGTTCTCCATCCCAATCATTTGTTGTTGGTTCTATGCATTATTTGTTCAAAGTCAGTATATTTCAGACTCGAGACTTTCAACAAAAAATCCAACATGGACAACGAATTGCACGCACACGTACGTGTCCGCATGCTAGAGACGGAGACTTGATACACACGTAAGTAGGTTCTCCGTGGTGTTCATTCTACTTGGCCAAGAACCTCATCCGCCACTAGATTTCAGAAACTATGAACCATCATACAGTACGATCCTTCCATCGTCCTCCCTTTCGTTTATTATGTCAACTGAGTCTAACCGCCAAGTCGAACACAGCATGACCGCAAGGAATTAGTAGCACAAACAAACGTGAAACAAGGGTGCTTGCTGATCTACCCATGTACTCAGCTCCTCTCCTCAATGAGCAGGACACGTTTCGTGAAGCCGTCCTGGATGCCGACCACAACCTCAACGATGTGGGCGTCGCTTAGGCCGGGGCTGCTGTGGCTACAGCTGGACTCCGAGGAGGAAGTAGGGCAGTTCTCGTGTGCTGCAAGTGCTTGTGCCGTTCGGTTCGCTCGTTGTCATGTTTACTGCTAACCATGTCTCCATGGACGACTATGAGTGATATGCATGTTTAGTCCCCCCAAAAAGGAGAAACCCTGTAAACATAACCAAGGTACACCGACATTTATTTGCCCCATATACTATTAATCAAGTCAATAGTTTAATACAATCATTCCTAACCGCATCCGCCACGCAGGGCGGAAAACTATTCCACAGAAATCCATCCGACCTGTTATCAAAGCTGAACTTGGCTATCTGGTTAGCCACCACATTGGCATGCCGACTAATTAATCTTCTTGAGCTAAACATTTAGAAGTAGTTTCGTGATGGCTCAACAAGCTTCCTTCCTCGGATCAACGAGAGACGACCTATCAAGATTCTCATGTGCAAGGGAGGAAGCCACAAAAAAGAGCAGCTAGTTTCCAAAATAACAGGTCTATGAAGAGTGATACCGATATAAAAACCGGCGAGACACGTTTGCGGGTGGTTTGAGGGTCCGTTTGAAGATGTCATTATGTAGTACTCGCAACTTGTAATTTGTGTTCCACAAAAAAGAACTCGTAGTTCATGAACATCAAGACTTATCATAACCAAAATACGTAGCATAGAAGTGCTGGAATTAAGCTTAATTATTGGCCCATCTGCGAAATGAGTAGATCTCACTTGGGTGAAAGACTAGAGGTACAGTCCTATCAGTATCATCTAAGTTGAACTCCTCAAGTGCGCAAATTAGAATCCATACTTATCTTCTTTGAAATAACATTACGGTAAAGGGGTTCCCCCGCTTTATATTATAAAGCAAACACCCGATACATCCAGCTCGATGGGGCCGCAACACAGCAAAGCCCAAAAGAAAAACAAGAAGAAGAAAGAGAAATAAATGCCGACACCGGCAGATCAACGAAGAAAGGAAGACCGGCAACTACTACACCCTCCGAAGAAGTACCGCCACGCTCCCAGCAGCCCGAAGCGCCGCGCACCAAGCAACTCCTTCAAGAAGGAATGCGACGATGCTGCCGTTGTTGCCCGAACAAATTCTAGGGTTTCCCCGGTACGCGAGGGATAGTGGGGAAGGGATATACCCGATGCCCCTCAGGAAGGTCCGACGACGCCCGTAGGCGTCACGGCATCGGTGCCGACATGCCAACAGTGATTTCTCCCGATCCACAACCACCACTACCACTCCAGACACTTTGTAGTGCACCACCCACGCAGCCCCACCCACCAGCATGTGCCCACCACGGTTACCGTACCACCCTCGTCGTCTCTCTGGAGCTGCCAACACGAGGCCTCGAGAGGGAAATGAGACAACGGCCACGAGAGTAGGCACTACTCGACCGGTGGGAGGGAACAACCTCCATCGCAAGAGCGAAGCCGACCGGACGCGGCAACGAGGACTTGTCGGGCCCTACGGCCCGGTTGGGCCCACATGGGCCCGGACAGTCCCTGTCACCGCGCTGCAACACGCCGACCAACGAAGTACTCGCCGCCCGTAGACCGCCGCCATCTCACCACTGCTACCAGGAAGCGACGCCACCGAGCGCCATGCCACCGGCCCGACCCAACCCAGATGGGGCCCAAACAGGCCCAGATCTGGGCTCGGCGGGCGCCGCTAGCCAACAGCGCCACCGTGCCGCCCCACGACCAACGGCCGCGCCGCCGCGTCGAGGGCCACCGTGGCATGCGGCACCGCCGCCGCCTTGCCACACCAGTGTCGGCCGAAGGGCACCGCCGCCGGCCACCACCGCCCGAGCAGGGGGGTCAGCGCGCGGGGAAGGATTGGCCATGCTGTCGCTAGCAGCATCACGCGCGCAAGGCCCGGCGGCGGCGGCGGGAGGAGGGAGGGCGAGGGAGGCGTTGGACGTGGGATGGGCAGAAGCCCCCAGTCGCCTCGCTCGGGGAGGCGACGCGGGGGAGGGGACGGGTTGGGAGGAGGGAGAGGGAAGCGGGACAGGGGCGCGGGTGACCGGTAGTCGGTGGCGGCGGGAGGGAAGGGCGGCCGGGGGGGAGGGGAGGTGGGAGAGGTGGGGAGGAACCCTAGCCCAGGAGCCTTCTTCTTCGAAATAACATTTACCAGCCCATCTATTGCATATTCACAACTGATGTGCTTTCGATCCAAGCAAGAATTGAATGCTCACTCACAGTCGACCGTGAAACGTTGCTTTCCGCTCTATATATAACGCAGATGGATCTTCAATCGATGTTGTTCTACTCATTTTATAACATATTGGTAGAACTAGACTAGTATGGTAGACATGCCACATTCTCCAAAAAGAGATAATAGGTATGTGGTGTTTAAATGATCAAATTGAGTTGAGGATGAGAGAAGAAGCAAATATATATTACAACATATATGCGGAACGAGAGATGTCAGAAGCAGTAGCATAGCAAACCTATCCTCCAGGTTAGAGATGAAAGGGAAATGTCTGACCTTGATGCAGAGACTTAGTTAAATTGGACTTCCCGACTAGCTTCTCATATGAGAAAGTCGAACCCAACTAAACGCGAGTTTTACCCAGCTGCAAGGACACATCCGAACGCGGCTTTTCGTTATATCACCCACATCTATCTCCCGATGTACTTCGGTACCGAAGCTGCTATTTTCTTCCAATCTACAATTATGTCAGCATTAACCTCGACGTACCTGCAGTTTCGGTTGCTGCTTGTTTCATTCAGCTGCTAAATAAGTTCAGTTGTATGTGTTGTTCTGTATGTCAACTGAATCAGCCAGAAGTGAGCTGCGTCCTCGCTGCGACCTTGCCTATTTTTAGCTCAGTTATTTAGCTTTTAAACTTGGCACAATCCAGGATCATGGAATGGCACACGCATATACTGGATTGTGGCAAGATTTTTGTATTCGGTTATGCAACTGAATAAAAGGAAAGGGCAGAAAAGACACACATTTTACGCGTCGCAAAAGGCCTCTTACTCTCTGTGGCTGCGTCTCTGCTCTGTTTTTTCTTCCACCATATGTGTGCATTGTGTTCTTCAGAGAAAGAAATTCAGAGATAGAGATAGTAGATCACTTCTTGAAAACCAACACATTAGTATTCCATGGGAACTGTCTATAAAATAAACACCAAGAAACCTCGATAATCCTCCAAATCAACACCATGTATTCATCCTCAAGATTGACCTAGAGGCCGCCGGTGGGGATGGCATGACCCGTGGAGTCGATGATCCTCCAAATACTCCTCGCCGGGACCATCAGCGATGTGACATTTAACAATATCCTAGTGGGGCCATTTCTCCGATAGAGGGGCATGTTTTCGAGCTAATTAAGTGGAAATGGCATGTTCTCGAGGTAGTTTAGTTCCACTCCTGTTCTGGTCATTAGGATGGGAGCCTTGAAGAAGGTACTATATTTTGTCTACCCGTCATTTTTGTAATACACTCTGTTCTCTCTACTCATCCCTTTTGATGCTACTCTACCCGTCGCACACTTGGTCATTAAAAACACAATTCTCTGACTTTCTCCCTCTTCGCAGACGCCCCGAATTGAAACAAAACTCCCGCTGATCTTTTTAGCGGGGGAAAACGTCTGCAGATTTGAAGCAACGATTTAATTGGATTGCAGACGGGAAAAGAGATGCATACTTGGAGGTACAGACATCTGTTTAGGTGTTGTTTGCAATCGCAATGTTGTCACGTGGGCACACATAGTACTCGCAACTTGTAATTTGTGCTTACACAAAAAAAAACCTTGTAATTCATGAACAACAAGTCTTATCATATAAAAAATATGTAGCATAGAAGTGCTGGAATTTACGCTTAATTATCAGCCCATCTGCGAAATGAGTAGATCTCACTTGGGTGAAAGAGTAGAGGTACAGTGCTATTAGTATCATCTAAGTTGAACTTTTCGAGTGTGCAGATTAGGATCCACACTTATACGGTTGTACCGTCTTCATAACATTTAATAGCCCATCTATTGCATCTTCAAAACCGACGTGCCTTCGACCCAAGCAAGAATTGAATGCTCGCCGATGGTCGGTCGTGTGTGAAACGTTGCTTCCCACGTATATATATCACAGATGGATCTTCAACCAATGTTTTTTAACTCATCTAACATACCGGGAGCACTAGCCTATTATACTAGATATATGTCACCTTCTTAGGAAAAATACACTGGATAGGTGGTGTTCAGATGATCAAATTGAGGGGAGGATGAAAGAAGAATCAAACATATACTATTACAACATGTATGCGGAGCGAGAGATGTCAGGAACGGTATCAAAGCGACAGTGTCTTGTAGGTCAGAGACGAAAGTGAGATGCTTGACCTTAAGGCGAAGCCTTCGTTACACCGGGATTATTGACTACTCTCGCAGGAGAAAGTCGAAGCCCAACCAAACGCCGTATTGCCAAGCTGCAAGGCCACATGCCAAAGCAGCTTTTGGTTATAAAGCCCATAACCATCTCCCGTTGTACTTCAGTACCGAAGCCGCTACTTTTACCCCAGACTTTTGTTAGTATTCCACGAGAACTGCATATAAAAATTGTCACCAAGAACCCTGATAATCACCAAACATACTTATTTGAGGTGACTTATTGTTAAGAGGCCTTGAGTTTGACACGCCTGGTCTATCTTCACAAACTACTGTGTTCTGGTACACTTTGAATTCAAATTAGTGTATGTTTTCCTACATTAAGTACGGTAGACCTATTATTCCAGAATTCGCTGAACTTCGATCACACTTATGTCTTCCCCATTATTAAATGACTGTATTTGTACTACATAATCACTACTATTCCTATGATATGACTTGCTAGGAAGAATCAGTAATGCAAGAAAGTACAATGAAGCTTCCTTCCTTAAATTTACAATTTGTAACAAAATACTCCCTTTGAAGCAATACAAGCAAAAGCCTTTGAAGCCTTTTCAACTAAAAAAAAGTCATGTGAATACATTGTAGAGAAATGCTACTGGACAATATGATTAGATACAAGAATGGACCTACCCAGCCGCTATCTACTAATGCAGCAGCAGAACCAGAGAAGCGCCTAGTTCGCAACCAACGGCCTAGCCCCGTCTCCTTCTTCGTGCGAAGTAGTACGCTGCTCAGCCCGCCTCATACGAGGCCAGATAAAACAAAGCAGGAGTAGGCTGTTACTTCTTCGACAAAGGGCCCTAGTATAGACTAGTACGATTCAATTCAACATTTTGTTCATTCAGGTTTGGCTGTGTCATAGTTCTATAGTTGGTATTTGGTTTATTGTTGGATGAACTGAATTGCTGATATTGATCCCAAGAAAAAAAATGAACCTGGGTAAAATCCCTCGTGTCAACCCGTTCCCGGATCATCTTCGCGCGCCCCCAAATCCTCAAACCATGTGATTGCCGCAAAATCCCCGGAATGTTCATAAAATAAATCACGTATTCTACTCACTCTGTCCCCTTATACATGGCGCCCTTATTTTGCGTGATTTAACTTTGACCATATTTTCTATTAACTTTTTTCTCAAATATGATTCCGATGTTACATTTTTATGAAATATAAACCATGTTTAATTAGTCAAATTGATGGCCAACCTTTATTTTGTTTAAAGATGTGCTACTTGTATTGACGGTCATAGGGAGTACATAGCATTCTGGGCATCACCGTGATTTGTTTTTGTCACATCCCTAGTTCTGGTATGCTCAAGGCTAGCTAGTCATTTGTGCATCATGTTTAAATTTCATTTAAATTTGAAATGGGGAATGTTTCAAACCCTAGCACCAAAGCAAATTCAAATAGATGCAACTTAAAAATGGAATTTCAATTAACCCAAAATGCTTTTCAAAAATGTCCATGGTCCTTGGGAAATGTTGCAAACAACAACCAGAGGTGATGCACATTTTTGCTAAACATTTTGGATTTTTCAATGAACCTATATGTATTTGAATTGGAGCTGTTTAAAATAATATAAATATTTTGATGGCTCCAAAAATGTAGGAAATTGGTGAGGGCCTCTGGTATTTTATAACCAGTGGTCACAAGGAATATCAACATTTTTATAATTATGCCAGTATTTATTTTAATTCAAAACAAATGTCAGAAATAGAAAAGAAAACAAGAAAGGGAAATACTTACCTAGGCCTCCTACCTGGCAGCCCAGCGGCCCAGCAGGCCAGCCCAGCCAGCTGGCCGACGCCAGTCGTCCCTGTCCTCTCGCCAGGAGGACACGGGCGCGTGCCCGACGCGCGCACCGCCGCGCCGCGCCACCTCCTCCCTCCCTGCCTGCCTGTCCCTCCGCTGAAGCGTCTGGACGACGCCACGCGCCGCCCCGACCCCCTCTCACTCTCCCCCGTGTTCCCCCTCTCCTCTGTCTCTCTCTCGCGAGCACCACCGAACGCGCCCGTTGCCGCCGCTCGCTGTTGCCACGCCCACCGCCACGACCTCGCCTCTCCGACGAGTCCACGAGCATCTCCGCGACTCCTCGTCCTTCCACCGAGTCAAGCGGCGCCGGACACTCTACATCGCCGCCACCAACGTCGTCTTCGCCTCCGGCCGCCCGAGATCGCCGACGACATTCCGGCCACACCAGTGCTTCCCCGAGCTCGCGCACGACGCCATCGAGACCGCCGTGAGTTCTCCTCCGCTTCCCCTCCTTCCTCGCGCTCGATTTCGTGCGTAGCCCGCTTAGCCGCGGACCCAGCGGTCGCGCGCCGTGGTACCTCCCGCCGTGGCGGGGCCACCGCAGCCCGCGCCGCACTCGCCACCGCGCTCAGCAGCCTCCCGAAGGTTAACGCCGCCGCCGCAGCTCTGCCGTGCCTGCGGCACCAGCGCGCACCGGCGAACTCCGGCCGCCGCCGAGCCACGCCCGCGAGCTCCGGCGCCCGTAGCCTCCAACTCGCTTCCACGACGCGACGACGACGGGCTACGCCCGGTGGTCTCCGCGACCACCGCCGCCAGAAGCGCAAGTCCGCGATCGCCGCCGCATTGTTGGTCGCCGCCGGCCAAAACTCCGGCGGGCTGACGTGGTCTCTAGTTAGGCACTAATTACCCCCCCTAGAGACACTGACAGTGGGCCCCAGCGCCACTAATCTAAGTTAGATTAGAAATAACCCCCCTGTTAACTAACTGTGACACTGACGTGTGGACCCCACACGTCAGGTTTGACCCTGGTCAGCACCGTTGACCTGCTGACGCAGGCATGACGTCATGCTGACGCAATTATTTATTTTCTGGAATTATTTTTAAACAGGAAATCCCAGAAAATATTCAAAACTTCAAAAATTCATATCAATTCAACCGTAACTCAGATTGAAATAATTTATATATGAAAAATTATCAGAAAAATGCAATCTATCCATCTGTTCTAGTTTCATGCATGAAAAACCAACTTATACATGATGTATAGGTGAAAACACATAAATGGCATTTATAAAGACTTAGCTTGGAGTTGCATTTGAATTCTTGATTCAAATGGACTTCAAGCAAATGAATGCTAGCTGCATTAGCTCAAACAGCATCACATCTACATGCCATGATCATGCATCATATTGTTGCATATGCTTGTGTTTTGATTGTTGGCACCGTTCCTTCTCGATAGGTCCTGCTCCGGAGAGTGCTCGAGAGTACCTGTCTGTGAAGCAGTGCCTCCTCTGTTGATCTACCAGGCAAGCAAACCCCCTTGTTCATTCCGATACAATCCTACTCTCTCGCTCCTGCTCTCAGTTATTGCATTAGGACAACAACGATTCATCTGCTACTTTGTGCTGCGGTAGTTGAACCCATTCCTCTGCATGACCTGTCATTGCCACAGTAAATAGTTGAAACCCACTAGCATGTGTAGGAGTTGATTGAGCCCATGTTTTGTTCCTACCATGCTATGCCTGCTATTGCTTAGAGTTGTGTCAGGTCTGATTCATTGGGAATGAATTGGAGTGTTATGAGTTGTTCTGGTGCTGAGAGTTTAGTGTGTGAACACGATTTGGTAAAGGTAGCGGTGAGAGGCCATGTAGGAGTACATGGTGGGTTGTCTCACTGGAACCGTCCTTAAGCACTGAGTTCTATGTATGTTGTCCAATGACTCGATACTACCACACATTGGGTTCCGGTAACTCGACCCCTCTCGACTTATTAACCAACTTGGTCTCTGTCCAGGAGTCGCAACTAGTTTCTGGTGTTTGTAGGTAGTGTTAGTAGTCTACCAAGTGGCACCCGGCCAGTGGGCTTGGGACAGACTAGGCCTGATGTACGGTGTACCAAGTGGCACCCGGATGGTGGGCTTAGGAACCCTGCTCACATCGTTTGGGGCCGTGAGCGACACCCCGGCCGGATCTCCTTGCGGATGGAACCCGAATAGGCGATAAACCTAGGCTAGAGTCTTGTGTGGTTAGTCAGGTCGTGGCCGACTCCCTCGCCAGGCTTCCGCTTGAAGGTTGCCGAGATACACGACGTGTACATGGTGGTAAGTGGCGAGAGCGTGTGTGAAGAAGTACACCCTGCAGGATTAACATGATCTATTGAATAGCCGGGTCCATGGATATGGACTTCTTGGATGCTTACATGGTACATAGACAACTTGAAGTGGATACTATAAAATGCTCAAGACAAGTGTGAGTGCTATGGATGGCCTTCTCGTGAGGGAGACGGGATGAATCCATAGTAGTGTATTGTGTGGTGATTAGTGGACTCGTGTGCGCCATATCACCTCAAAGAAGCTGGCAGTCGAGAACAGGATAGCCACAGAGTCAAAGCTGGCTTGCTGCAACTAAACCCCACATTACCCTCTTGATACAAATGCATGTATGATAGGATCGATGTAAGTCTTCTTGAGTACCTTTGTACTCATGTTGCTTTATTTATGTTTTTGCAGCGGAGACTTCGGTCTTACTAGTGTTCTCGTGGACTTCGACGAGTAGCTTGTACCTCAGCTACGATCTTGATCGGATGTTGTAGATAGTCAGGCTCTTCAGCCTTTTCATTTATAGATGTCCGTACCCAGACATGTAATGCTTCCGCTTGTTACTTGTATGCTCTGTATGATGGGTCTTGTGACCCCTGTTTGCAATAAATGCTATGATGGCTCTTTGAGCCTTATCTATATGAGTTGTTAAGTTATGCTATGATGCCATGTTGTACAGCACATACTTGCATGTTATGCGTACGTGTAATGTGTATTGCTATGTGTGGGATCTGACTATCTAGTTGTTTATCCTTAGTAGCCTCTCTTACCGGGAAATGTCTCCTAGTGCTTCCACCGAGCCTGGTAGCTTGCTACCGCTCCGAACACTTAGGCTGGCGGCATGTGTCCTTCTTCGCTCTCTGTGTACGTCCCTTTGGGGAAATGTCACGCGATGAATACCGAGTCCTGTTAGCCGCTACAGCCCGGTTCACCGAGTCCTATTAGCCCATGCTACATCCTGGATTCACTCGTGATGACCGACACGCTCGATCTTTGGGTCATGGATGCCTGTCCTCGTAAGTTTGTGCCACTTTGGGTTTACGACTAGCCATGTCAGCCCGGCTCCTTATCATATGGATGCTAGCGACACTATCATATACGTGTGCCAAAAGGCATAAACGGTCCCGCAAAGGTAAGGCGACACCGTGGGGATACCGTGCGTGAGGCCGCAAAGTGATATGAAGTGTTACATGCTAGATCGATGTGGCATTGAGTCGGGTCCCGACAGCTTTGGTATCGAGCCTCGATTGCTGTAGGATTACCAAGCCAAACTGGTCAAGTTGAGTCTAGAAATTCTTTAGTTATGTAAGGGAATTGATTGTGGGAAGGAACGTAAGGCTCTTTTTACTCCTTATACCTCATGGCCTTCTGATCTTAGTCATCCTATCTTTCCTGCGGGGTTAAGGAACTAGGCTTTCTCTTCAGTCTATCAGGATCACGTGTTACTACTCCGTAGTCCCATAGGATTGGTTGATCAGAGTCATACCCCAGTTTTCGAGTACTTCCGGTGTAGCCTGATTAGTACTATCTCAGAACCTTGAGTGATGATGTTGAGTATGTTACTACCCCATTTTAGCAGGATGTCTCATTCTGAGCATTTTACTGCCGTTATGCTGCCGGAATTGCCCTAGGAGTTCGAGAGTTACTAATTTCCTTATCCTACATTCTATAGCCTATAGATGATGCTGATTTCGTCCATTGGTTTCGTTTCTCAGGATGTCATCAGTTAAGCGAAGTTCTGTTGTTCGTAGCCAGAACCACGGAGAAGGTAGGGATGAGGATCCTCCCGACCAGCCTTCGTTGACAGAGTTCATGTTAGAGATGGAGAGGAACAAGCGTGAGTCTAACCGCTTGTTGGCACGTATCGAGGAGAACACCGCACGTCAGTTCAAAGGGTCTGCAACCATTCATGACTTCATTCGCTTGCACCCACCTACCTTTCATCATTCTATTGAGCCACTCGATGCAGATGACTGGCTCCGTAGCATCACTCATAAGCTGCGTTCCGCGAACGTAGCTGAAGATGACAAGGTCACCTATGATGTCACGCGATGAATACCGGAGTCCTGTTAGCCCACTACAGTCCGGTTCACCGGAGTCCTGTTAGCCCAGTGCTACAGCCTGGATTCACTCGCTGATGACCGACACGTTCGATGCTGGGTCATGGATGCCTGTCCCTGTAAGTTTGTGCCACTTTGGGTTTACGACTAGCCATGTCAGCCCGGGCTCCTTATCATATGGATGCTAGCGACACTATCATATACGTGTGCCAAAAGGCGCAAACGGTCCCGGGCAAAGGTAAGGCGACACCCGTGGGGATACCGTGCGTGAGGCCGCAAAGTGATATGAAGTGCTACATGCTAGATCGATGTGGCATTGAGTCGGGGTCCTGACAGCTTTTCAAACTGAATTTTGGTTGTTTTTATACTGTTTTCACCTTATGATTATGAAATGGCAATTCAACTTTCAGAATGCAATCAAATGTTTCAAAACATGTACTGTAATTGGGCTTAAGCACATGGCATTCAAATCGCCCAATGTGAGTCATGCACTCTTATCCCCCTAGGTCCAGACTGGTTTCCATATCCTTTTTCCTTTTCTCTCTATTTTTTATATGTTTGTTGACTGTCTTTTATTTTGTATCCTCTTTCTACTATTATTTTTTCTTTCTTTGTAGCTTTTATTTCATTCCCTTATTAAATTTATTTTATTTATTTATTGTACAACAAATTTATCATGTATACAAATATATGTATTCTTGTGTGTCGGGGTAATTGACCACGGGCACCCCGAAGACGGCGAGACAATATTTCAAGACATCAGGGCTAGCAAAGCTCCTCAGTCCGACTGCCCGGCTGCTCTTGCCGGCTCCCCGTCCGACTGCTCCACCCGGCCGGCTGCCCGAAATCAACCGCCGACACCAACGAGATGGACGTACCCGACACTGTTGACGAATAGTAGTGGCGACATCATCTACAGTGTATCTGGCTCTGGCCACTGTTTTATAAAATGCACCAGGGACAAGGAGGCATGCACATCACGTACACACCCCTCATGGGCATGGTGCCCCATGCCTAGCTTAGGAAGTAAGCTACCACCCATGCCTACTCCTATACATATCCATCCATCCACAAGCCCACTCACGCACGCACATCGGGCCAGAAGCCATGGCCTACTTGGCCAACAGAGCATGCCATACACATGCATATACGAGATCTCTGATACAACTCCGGGAGCACTTTGTACTGTCAGACATGTACACCGCATATATATCCAGACATGCAGAAGTAGGGGTATTATCTCTCCGGAGAGACCTGAACCTGGGTAAACCAGCGCGTGCTGCTCGCATACCCGTCCCTGGATATTCCGGCAGCAGTCTTACCCTCACCTTAAGCCACCTTTGTGGCGTCTATCGTCTTGCAACCCCCCCCCCCGCGTGAGAATACCACGGCATTGCGAGAATATGTTTGAATACTTGTGTGTGTGTGTGTGTGTGTGTGTGTGTGTGTGTGTGTGTGTGTGTGTGTGTGTGTGTGTGTGTGTGTGTATGTACAAATGTTTATGATTCTATAAAATATCTTCATGTATATGGGGAAAATGTTCACTAGTAAAAACATGACTAAAGAAAAGTTAAAGTACATATATTTTAACAAATAAAAGGGAAACTAAAAAATGGAACTACATTCATATTTATCAAATGAAATATTGACTCATTTAATAAAAAATGTGCACATATTCAAAAAAAACAAATATTCATGTTTATTAAATCATATATAATGTTCACTTATATCTAATGTTTTAAATAGAGGGCTATGAAAAATAGCGGCGAGCCTCCAAATCAGATATAGCGGGCTATTTGTGAAGGCGACCATTTAGCGGCACCCTGCTGAAAAGGCTATAGCGGGCTATAGCGAATCTATAGCCGGCTATTTAAAACTATGCTTATATTTGAAAAAGCACCGGTGTAGTTAAAAAATGTTCATGCTTATCTCAAAAGTATTCACGAATTCAAGAGCAAATTGGAATCAATGAAGAGCAAAACCACAAATACAATAAAAAGAAAAACAAAAAAATATACAAGGAAAAAAGAAATTGAAAGATGCAGGAAAATAAGTTTATTTTAGGCTAAGCAGCAAAACAAGTAACTTTTTTTTCTTGAGAAACAGCAAAACAAGTAACAGTGAAAAGGCAAAGAGAAAAAAAAAACATAAAGCCTCCAGCCAGCTGGCTGCCCTCATTAGCGTTCGTGGTCCCACTTAACCCAGCCCATCTTTGTTCTACAATTTTCTTTTTAACCCAGCCCATCCTTCGTTGACCCCTCGCCGTCGGCCGGCTTCGAGTCTCCGCCACCGCCCGTCGCAGCTCGCCCCTCCACCTCCACGGTCCACGCCACCTACCCTTCTGGCGCGCTCGTCGGCTTCACTGCACGCACCTGCCCCTCCCACCCCTCTCCGCGCTCAGGACGTAGCACCATCCGACCTCCCCCATAGGCGCGCCGCCTCCGGGACACCGGGCGGAAGGGTGCGGCAGCATGAGGAGGCGGCCGGGGATCGCTGGTTTGCAGAACGCGGCAGCGACTCGCGTGCGTGCAATTTTTCGTACTGGTTAGCCTACATGGCGCGTGGTTATTCATCCCTTGGATCCTTAGGTGCGATTGTGTTTGCAACTTTCAGGACAAATTCCGTCTGGTCGGGGAGAATGTGGCCAAGCTCAGGACGGATGTAATGCAGGAGCAGCTCGCGACCTTCAGGTCGCAGCTCGAAGAATTCGCTCTCAAGCATAAGGTAAGGTAATTCATTGCTTGCGCTAGTTGAGTGAGGGGAATTCAAGTGGAGGGGACAAATTGCTTACGCTAGTTCCACTGAATTGGCATGATACTAACTATTTTTCTGATCTACCTATCGACCTTGCTATCTTCCGCATTTGTTTGTATCTGCTATCTGCTGGATTCTGACAATCACAAATGGAGTGACTATTTTTGGCAAAACTGGAAACAGTCTACCTACTGCTTCTATATGAATTAATTGAAGTTGTCAATCAAACTTGGAAAGGGGAGCCTAACTAGCTTTTAAGTGCATGACCTGCATGTATCCAAAATTGTGACGTTACGATTTTGTGTGTGTGCACGGAATTACTCATACTAGTTGATACCCCGCGCGTTGCTGCGGGATTTTGTAGATGATAATTGATGCGCCGATAAATAATTCAAATCATGAAAGGAAGTATATATTTGTATATTTATTGAACCATCAAGGTTAATAGATTTGAGAACAATTGAATTAAAATTCAAATAATCAGCTCTGTAAAGTGCATATCACCCATGGACTTCACAATTCAGACTTAATAATTGCATAGGTAATATGCATAGGGTCATTAGGAAACAGTAATAACATGAGTTTGTCGGGATTACAATTGAAGCAAGGATGTAACTAAATTTTATGTAGAAAGGTAGTAGTGTAGCTCGTAGGTGCATCTCTTCTATGTCGTTCATGTTGCTAACTTGTGCAGCATTATTCTTGTGATTGCATGCACCTTGACAATGTCATTTTTCCCTCGCATGTCCTAAATGCACAATAATCTCTTTGTTGGTGGTTTCATCTTCTGAAAGTTCAATGCTCATTTTAGCCAAAGAGTACATGTGAAAAAAAAATCATCATTTGAATTTCATGTTGAATCTGAACCGACCGATTTATGCGGAGAGTTTTAAAACTATTACCTATTTTTTTCTCAATGACATTAGTTGCGGGTTGGCAAGAGGGAGGTATAGTATTGTTTGCATCCTCTGGTGTATGGGTCATCGCACTGCGAATAGAAATTGTTGGGTCGGCGATGTTTAGATAGAGAATGTAAATGCTATTTTGGGATTGATGGCAAACCTCTCGATATTCTTCGAAGATGGATGGGTCATCATTTCTTTGCATGGATATGGCTGGAAGTATTTCATGTTTCGAGTTAGTACTTTGTATGTAGTAGGTAATATGGTTAAAATTAGGAAGAACATACTTTTTGAATGAAAAGCAATTAGCCAACCTTTGTAGAAGGTAACACTTGTGCATTGTCAACCGAGAAGCTTTTCTTTATGACATAACTTACGGGGAACCTGGATACTGAATCAATCTTCATTCTCTCTGGCAAGCGCCAAACAATCTCATTTGGTGTCATATAGCGACATTCTGGATGATTTTCTATTTCATTGACTGTTTCACTTGATGAACAGGATGATCCATCATTAGACTCCATTTTTTATCTGCCTATCAAATCCCTTTGTCATATACTTGGAAGAGATATTTGTACGTACCATCAGTGGAGATTGTGATGAACACATTCACTAATAGTGGCTTACTCACAGAAATCTTTAGGGTAATACTTTTGTATTATCCTAACTGACCTCTATTTCAAGGGTGTGACAACATGTTGTGATTGACGGCGAGGGTGCTCATTACTACGTAAGACTAAATGCCTACCAGGATGCCTGGAAATAGATCGCAGCCAATATGTTTGAACAAATAAATAGAATAGAATAATCAAGATGAAGAAATTTATATGGTATTTTACTATGTAATATGCACTGAAATAAATAGAAGGTGCATATGCTCATCAAGTGTAACTAACTAAATTCAGCAGTGAGTGTGTTCGTACCAATGCGAGCTGCAAGATACCTATGAAGCAATGAATCCAGTCCGAGCAGGAAGAGATCTGTGAAGCATAACATCGAGCTCCTTTTGATCCGAGAGAAATCTGAGAAATTCATAAAGATAAGAGCACTTCTTTACTAAATGAAAAAACTGATATATGGTACATTGCTTACAAATATAATTGAGACCATTATATAACAATATAACTAAATACAATGGTCCAACCCATAAGAAAATTGAGACCTTCCTGTTTTTCCAATAGAAAGAACGTGGACCATTGATGTCTTTTTAACATAGAATGTGTTTCATGTAGTCTAGGTGGTCTAAGACAATTAATATCTTTCTAACATGGAATGTGTTTGAAAGAACAAAAATTACCTCTCAGAATCTCACTCGCATCATCACTCTTTCAGGGTCAGTAGCTTCGTGAACCTTAAAAACAGAGGTAAACAATGCAAAACGAAGTACTGGCTTAACACATACAAAAATATTTCTGCAACAATAAGCATGTATGGTGTTTCTAATTGTGACTGACGATGGGGGCGCCCACGACCACGTGGGGCTGACCGGATACAAGGATTTGTATAAGAATTTTCGGCGCTATCCATCTTTGCAAAGCATGCGTACAAAATTGCCTATGGAAGCAAATTGTAGCCTATATGTTTGAATAAATATATCACAGAAAACAATCCAAGGTAGGAAATTCATATGGTATCTAATATGCATGGAAAGGAATGGATGGTGCATATGTTCGCATACCAATGTAAGAAGCAGGAGACCGCTGCAAAAATGAAATGAAGGCAATCCGAGGAGCAAGAGACCTACTAAGCAGAAGTTGAAGCACCGTTCGATCCGGAGAGCAATCTGCAAAAATTTAAAACATAAGTTTAGGGATAGGAGAAATCTCGGATGACTGAAAAAAGGAAGCATGCAGCAGGAGGGAAATAACTACAATGTACTGATAAAATAGAAATAAACAAATAAATTAGTAAAATGATGATATTGGCTTTTTAATATGTCCATCCTAAATTAGAAACATGTGCAGGTCGCACTGCTAACCAATTTGTGTAAGCATGTATCGTAATCACAATTTTATGAAATAAGAATCTGAAAGAAATGCAAGGAGCAAGCGACCTGTGATACAATGTGGCCAATCTGAGCAGCAAAAAACCTACACGCTCAGCATCCTTTCATCCCTAGCACAACCTGAGAAATTGCACAACATAATCTTGTGAGGATAGAAATATTCAGAGAGGGCTGAAAAGAGGGAGTGTGCACCTAGTACGGCTGTAGTTGGTTCCCAGACATGGATGTGAGCAGGCGTTCGTGGTCGATGCGTATGGCAGAGGGGTTATAAGCACGACCTTTTCGGCATTTGCAGGGTAATGAAGCAGGAGATAATGACGGTCGTAAATTGAGTGCTGCGAGGCCGTTTCATATGCATTTGTTGCATGGAGGTGGAAGAGTTTGCGACATAAAAGCGGGGAAGACGAAGGAATATGGTGGAATTAATGCTCATCTGTGGAGCGGCCATGACTGGCAGGGGGGCATTGGGCGTGGCGGTGTAAGTCACCGGCGGTGGCTGGCCATGAGGACCATCGATTGGGGTGTGGCGGCTGAATCCATGGTGGCGGCGGCTTGATCGCGCATCTCTGGAGAGGTGATTACCGGGGACCGCCGGCGATGAGGGCGGCAGGGTCAGCAGGGGCGGCTGGCCGGAGGCAAGCATGGTTGGTGGCGGCTGGCCAGGGAAGGGTAGGTCGTGGACATCCGCAGGAAGGGATTGTCGCGGCGGCTGACGGAAGGGATTTTCTTTAGCGATTCTTGACAAATGGGTGTGGGTCGTACGTATCCTGAACAATAGATGCCTATGGGCTTGGAGTGGGCCTTTTAGTGTCCAAATGGTGAAGTCTACGCTCAGCCCAGAAAATGAAATCAGAGGCCAGCAGCGAGCGGCGTGGCTGGAGCACGAAACGGTATCTTCACTTAGCGGTGGCAGCTCCTAGTAATTTTGACCAACGCTTGATCTGACGGCTGCAGAGCACCCATATATGTTGCATCAATGGATAGAACAATTCGGGTGACGTGGCTTGATGAGAAGGCAGGAAAATCACCTAGTGGGGTGCCCCTATTTAGATATAGAAGATATACTCCGGCCTGACTAATATGCTACTATCGGGAAAGATGTCTAGGGGGGGGGGGTGTCAGCCATTTTGATATTTTCCATCATTGCACACTTACTCAAATTAGCATCCAGCAGATTGTACATATAGAAAGCTACTCCCTCTGTAAACTAATATAAAAGTGTTTGGGTCACTATTTTAGTGATCTAAACGCTCTTATATTAGTTAACGGAGGGAGTATATGTTACCATTATGGTTTATGGAAAAAAAGAGCAATGTCAGCAACTTCATTTGTTGATTTCTAATATTTTGGTGACAAGTATTACCCTGGCGTTTGGTCAATTGATCAGTAATCAGTTAATCACGTCCTTATCAAACCAAGTTAAACCTAATATTATGCTAAAAGCCCTGTCTGGCTCCAGAGAACACCAAGTAGAACTTTATTTCGTATCATCTAGTATCAGTTAGGTGTCAATTAATTGCTATTTTCTGTGATAGCTGGAACTTCTAGATTTCACTCTTCTCATGGCATAATTCCAGTGCGGTGGTATTATATTTTTATCCCCATGTGCTACAAGAGACGAGACTAAATTTCTAATGGCAAAGCATATTTCAGTTACCTCTGCTAATGGTATGTACACGATTGTGCTAGTGCAGAGTGACATCCGTAAATATCCGCTATTTAGACAGCAATTTCATGAAATGTGTGCAAAAGTTGGAGTAGATCCATTGGCATCCAATAAAGGAGTTTGGGCAGAGCTCCTAGGAATCAGTGACTTCTACTATGAATAGGGTTGGTATACTTTAGCTTCCTTTGATATTCTTTGGATCTTGTAAGTTTCTCTTATACCTTTCTATGCTCAGCTTAAGATCCATCTCTATCATGGCAGGTGCTCAGATCGTTGAAATATGCATAGCAACAAGATCGCATAATGGTGGTCTTATTGATCTGCTAGAACTTCGCAAACTTCTCTGCCATAAATGAAAAACTGATCTTGGTTCATTATCGTTAGATGTCTGTTTACGTGCTATAAGTAAGCTGAAGGTCAGTCTTGTAAGCTTATATTGTCGAATAATATGTTTGGGAAATTGATGCTTCACATCATTTGAATTTGCACTATG
Source organism: Aegilops speltoides (assembly GCA_021437245.1). Lineage (NCBI taxonomy): Eukaryota > Viridiplantae > Streptophyta > Magnoliopsida > Poales > Poaceae > Aegilops > Aegilops speltoides. The sequence goes on along the minus strand of CM038145.1, from coordinate 454,096,686 downwards.
AGTAATGGATAATCCTTGAAGGGGAGCCTTGGCGCAGTGGTAAAGCTGCTGCCTTGTGACCATGAGGTCATGGGTTCAAGTCCTGGAAACAGCCTCTTGCAGAAATGTAGGGAAAGGCTGCGTACAATAGACCCAAAGTGGTCAGACCCTTCCCTAGACCCTGCGCAAGTGGGAGCTACATGCACTGGGGCTGCCCCTTTATTAATGGATAATCCTTGCTCAGTACAGTGTTATTTGATGTACTTTTATAGCTTTCTGGCTCTTGTAATCCTTCATTTGTGAACTTGCAGGTCCTTGGTTATCCTTCATTTGCAAGTACTTTCTGTTGGGAAGAAAAATCTTGTGCAACCGGTTCCTACTGAGTTAAACAAAGATCATAATGGGATACTTGAACTAGCTCAGGTTTGTGTTTTTTGACACAATGTTACAAATACACATATCCATTGGGAAATGTTGAAAGTCAAAATCCGAGACAGTACATTGAAAAACTCTTTCCCAAGCTTATTTCAGTTAGGTACTAGACAAGCAAGACATAGGTTGATAGAACCTATCAAAGTATCTGGCGCCCAGTGTAGGCTGCCCAGCCCGCAATGAAGATGAACAAGCACACGGAGAAGAGCATCAGTATGGTCTTAATGTAATTTTATTTTAAACAGCTCTTTTTTTGTCTTGTTGTTCTTTGTTTGTACTGTCTGCTTTCTTGATAAATAGTATGGTTGAGACACTTATTTTGGGACAGAGGGAGTATAACATATGCGATGCTCCTATGGGTGTCTTTTGTCAGACAAAAAAACCAAGGAGGGTCCAATTCAGCACACAATGGGTCACTCCGATGTTAGTGGCCCAAAACAATACTATAGGAAAAGGGATTATTAATTGTGAGCCCATCTAAGAAATGTGCAGAGCTCACTTGGGTGAGAGAGTAGAGGTATAGTTCTGTCATCTCAGTTGAACACTTTGAGGACACGAATTAGGACCCATATTTGCACATGTGTTTTTTAAGTAACATTTACTTCCATTTACTAGCCATCTATTACAAGTTCACAACTTTTTATTTTGCAGGTGTACAACTTATGTGTTTTGGCTGGCGAAAGAATTGAATGCACCCCAACCGTCACTAATGTGAAGGATGCTTCCCCTTGTATGTATATATATAGACCGCCAACCAGTCATTCATTTCAACATATTGGTAACACTAGCCTAGTACATTAGATACGTGGTGATGGGACAATCAAATTAAGGGGGAAATGGGAGAAGAATTAGACAAATGTTACAACAATTATGCCGGGAACCAGAGACATCGGGAACAATGGCAGGGCAGTGTCTCTCTGTGGCTCAGAGACAAAGGGAGATGCTTAACCATGAAGCTGAATGGTTGGTCTCTCTTTCAACATCCCACCACCGCTAGAGCCCATCGTTGCAGCTGTCGTCAATGTGCAGCTCCGCATGATGCCTGTGCTCTTCCACCGATGGTACGCTTCATCAACTGTTTCACTAAGCTGTTGTGCCTTTGGTCCACGTGCACGCGTGCTCCTACTTGGGACAGCCCGTCGGCACGCCGACATATTTTCGCAAGGGTATCCCACGCTACTGTGTAGTAGTACGCTTCAACTACGCTGTTCTCGTGTTAATTCTCTTCCATGGCTTCAAGCACCTCTCGCCCTAGAAGGAACATTTCAAGATGTCCAATCCATGTAATATCTTTGGTAAACTGTTGCTAATCAAGAGCTATTAGTGCCCAGTAATATATTAAGATGGCGCAAACTCCTTTTTACCGGAGGCGGGATGTACCGGAGCCGGATCCACCCTCCACCCTCTTTATGATCTGTGCCTAAGTAGGGCCCATCCATATGTATAATCATGTATTGAGACATATGACCTTTTGTATATAGTCAAATCAATGTCAGATGTCAGGGAAAGGCAATACTTTTTGCAGTGGATTGTACACATGCATGCAACATCTCTCTCCTCTCTCTCAAACAAATCCATGCATTTTATTTTTGGTTATATTTTTAGATGACCAATATTTTTTTACAGCTTTGTACTATTATTTAAAATTTTCATATATTCAAATTCTTGAACATAAGATCTTTATAATGATACCAATCTTGAATATATTTAAACTAGTTTAACTTTTACTATTTCAATCATATCAAAATATTAATTTCACTCATTTCAAATTACAATTTTCGAAATCATTGAAATCCGTTATTGAATTGATTGACACACTTTTCCGAATATAGTTTTCTTTGTGAGTTTCATATTCTAGCTTGTGAAATTGTTTCTTCAATGGAGTAACTGTGATGTGTTTTACTGAAACTAGTGAAATTTATCTTTTGTAATAAGTGTAATCAGTTTTTGAAACAAGTGAAAATATTATTTCAATTGAGCGATTGTAGTGTGTTTTCTGATGAGTGAAATGAGTTATTTGAAAAAAGTGAAATATATCTTTTGGTGTGAAACGACTTTTTCATTGTGTGATACTGATCTTTCTGCTGAGTGAAATATGTTTCAATATTTTTTCCATAAATATGAAATGAAATTAGTTTCTCATATATATTTTGTAATGAGTGTAATCAGTTTTCTGAAACTAGTGAAATGGGTGAAATCTATATTTTGTAAATGAGTGCAGTGTGTTTTCTGAAATGAGAGAAATAAGTTATTTGAATAAAAGTGAAATAAAACCAATTTTTGTTGTGAAACTAATTTCTCAGTGTTTGAAACTGATATTTTTTATGAGCGGAATATATTTCAAGTATTACCCTGGCGTTTGGTCAATTGATCAGTAATCAGTTAATCACGTCCTTATCAAACCAAGTTAAACCTAATATTATGCTAAAAGCCCTGTCTGGCTCCAGAGAACACCAAGTAGAACTTTATTTCGTATCATCTAGTATCAGTTAGGTGTCAATTAATTGCTATTTTCTGTGATAGCTGGTACTTCTAGATTTCACTCTTCTCATGGCATAATTCCAGTGCGGTGGTATTATATTTTTATCCCCATGTGCTACAAGAGACGAGACTAAATTTCTAATGGCAAAGCATATTTCAGTTACCTCTGCTAATGGTATGTACACGATTGTGCTAGTGCAGAGTGACATCCGTAAATATCCGCTATTTAGACAGCAATTTCATGAAATGTGTGCAAAAGTTGGAGTAGATCCATTGGCATCCAATAAAGGAGTGCAGGCAGAGCTCCTAGGAATCGTGACTTCTACTATGAATAGGGTTGGTATACTTTAGCTTCCTTTGATATTCTTTGGATCTTGTAAGTTTCTCTTATACCTTTCTATGCTCAGCTTAAGATCCATCTCTATCATGGCAGGTGCTCAGATCGTTGAAATATGCATAGCAACAAGATCGCATAATGGTGGTCTTATTGATCTGCTAGAACTTCGCAAACTTCTCTGCCATAAATGAAAAACTGATCTTGGTTCATTATCGTTAGATGTCTGTTTACGTGCTATAAGTAAGCTGAAGGTCAGTCTTGTAAGCTTATATTGTCGAATAATATGTTTGGGAAATTGATGCTTCACATCATTTGAATTTGCACTATGAGTAATGGATAATCCTAGAAGGGGAGCCTTGGCGCAGTGGTAAAGCTGCTGCCTTGTGACCATGAGGTCATGGGTTCAAGTCCTGGAAACAGCCTCTTGCAGAAATGTAGGGAAAGGCTGCGTACAATAGACCCAAAGTGGTCGGACCCTTCCCTAGACCCTGCGCAAGTGGGAGCTACATGCACTGGGGCTGCCCCTTTATTAATGGATAATCCTTGCTCAGTACAGTGTTATTTGATGTACTTTTATAGCTTTCTGGCTCTTGTAATCCTTCATTTGTGAACTTGCAGGTCCTTGGTTATCCTTCATTTGCAAGTACTTTCTGTTGGGAAGAAAAAGCTTGTGCAACCGGTTCCTACTGAGTTAAACAAAGATCATAATGGGATACTTGAACTAGCTCAGGTTTGTGTTTTTTGACACAATGTTACAGTACACGCATATCCATTGGGAAATGTTGAAAGTCAAAATCCTGAGACAGTACATTGAAAAACTCTTTCCCAAGCTTATTTCAGTTAGGTACTAGACAAGCAAGACATAGGTTGATAGAACCTATCAAAGTATCTGGCGCCCCAGTGTAGGCTGGCCCAGCCGCAGCGAAGATGAACAAGCACACGGAGAAGAGCATCAGTATGGTCTTAATGTAATTTTATTTTAAACAGCTCTTTTTTTGTCTTGTTGTTCTTTGTTTGTACTGTCTGCTTTCTTGATAAATAGTATGGTTGAGACACTTATTTTGGGACAGAGGGAGTATAACATATGCGATGCTCCTATGGGTGTCTTTTGTCAGACAAAAAAACCAAGGAGGGTCCAATTCAGCACACAATGGGTCACTCCGATGTTAGTGGCCCAAAACAATACTATAGGAAAAGGGATTATTAATTGTGAGCCCATCTAAGAAATGTGCAGAGCTCACTTGGGTGAGAGAGTAGAGGTATAGTTCTGTCATCTCAGTTGAACACTTTGAGGACGCGAATTAGGACCCATATTTGCACATGTGTTTTTTAAGTAACATTTACTTCCATTTACTAGCCATCTATTACAAGTTCACAACTTTTTATTTTGCAGGTGTACAACTTATGTGTTTTGGCTGGCGAAAGAATTGAATGCACCCCAACCGTCACTAATGTGAAGGATGCTTCCCCTTGTATGTATATATATAGACCGCCAACCAGTCATTCATTTCAACATATTGGTAACACTAGCCTAGTACATTAGATACGTGGTGATGGGACAATCAAATTAAGGGGGAAATGGGAGAAGAATTAGACAAATGTTACAACAATTATGCCGGGAACCAGAGACATCGGGAACAATGGCAGGGCAGTGTCTCTCTGTGGCTCAGAGACAAAGGGAGATGCTTAACCATGAAGCTGAATGGTTGGTCTCTCTTTCAACATCCCACCACCGCTAGAGCCCATCGTTGCAGCTGTCGTCAATGTGCAGCTCCGCATGATGCCTGTGCTCTTCCACCGATGGTACGCTTCATCAACTGTTTCACTAAGCTGTTGTGCCTTTGGTCCACGTGGCGCGTGCTCCTACTTGGGACAGCCCGTCGACGCATCGACATATTTTCGCAAGGGTATCCCACGCTCATGTGTAGTAGTACGCTTCAACTACGCTGTTCTCGTGTTAATTCTCTTCCATGGCTTCAAGCACCTCTCGCCCTAGAAGGAACATTTCAAGATGTCCAATCCATGTAATATCTTTGGTAAACTGTTGCTAATCAAGAGCTATTAGTGCCCAGTAATATATTAAGATGGCGCAAACTCCTTTTTACCGGAGGCGGGATGTACCGGAGCCGGATCCACCCTCCACCCTCTTTATGATCTGTGCCTAAGTAGGGCCCATCCATATGTATAATCATGTATTGAGACATATGACCTTTTGTATATAGTCAAATCAATGTCAGATGTCAGGGAAAGGCAATACTTTTTGCAGTGGATTGTACACATGCATGCAACATCTCTCTCCTCTCTCTCAAACAAATCCATGCATTTTATTTTTGGTTATATTTTTAGATGACCAATATTTTTTTACAGCTTTGTACTATTATTTAAAATTTTCATATATTCAAATTCTTGAACATAAGATCTTTATAATGATACCAATCTTGAATATATTTAAACTAGTTTAACTTTTACTATTTCAATCATATCAAAATATTAATTTCACTCATTTCAAATTACAATTTTCGAAATCATTGAAATCGGTTATTGAATTGATTGAAACACTTTTCCGAATATAGTTTTCTTTGTGAGTTTCATATTCTAGCTTGTGAAATTGTTTCTTCAATGGAGTAACTGTGATGTGTTTTACTGAAACTAGTGAAATTTATCTTTTGTAATAAGTGTAATCAGTTTTTTGAAACAAGTGAAAAATATTATTTCAATTGAGCGACTGTAGTGTGTTTTCTGACTGAGTGAAATGAGTTATTTGAAAAAAGTGAAATATATCTTTTTGGTGTGAAACGACTTTTTCATTGTGTGATACTGATCTTTCTGCTGAGTGAAATATGTTTCAATATTTTTTCCATAAATATGAAATGAAATTAGTTTCTCATATATATTTTGTAATGAGTGTAATCAGTTTTCTGAAACTAGTGAAATGGGTGAAATCTATATTTTGTAAATGAGTGCAGTGTGTTTTCTGAAATGAGAGAAATAAGTTATTTGAATAAAAGTGAAATAAAACCAATTTTTGTTGTGAAACTAATTTCTCAGTGTTTGAAACTGATATTTTTTATGAGCGGAATATATTTCAATATATTTCTTAAATTTGCAGTGAAATTAGTATTGCAAATGAGAGTAATGTGTCTTCTGAAATGTGTGAAATCTATTTTGAAACGAGTGAAATGATTTTTTAACTTCTATTAGCAAAACAGTCAAAAACACTATTATGAAATAGAGGATCAATCTTATGTTTTATGAAAGCGATATTGAAAGATAATTAAAATATAAAAATAAGAAATTAGTGAAATAAATTTATTTAAAACATGTGAAATTGAGTATTTCAAACACGTCTAAGTTGCAGTCAAACACGTCTAAATTAAATATATTAAACTTCTATTTTACTACTATATCAAATATATCTATGTCTTTGTGAGTTTCATATTCCAGTTTGTGAAAATGAGCGAAACACTAGAAAAAACTTTTATAAAATAGTGAAACAATTTAGTGTTTTATGAAAGTGATTTCAGAGATAATTGAAACATATAAAATAAAATATATTTCAAAAATATCCAAAATTGATCTTGTTCTGTAGATCTTGTCACCACAAATTTAAATATACAAAAAGTTTCAATAATGGACATTTGGTTCAAAAGATATAAGTCATTGAAAATATGAGGATGAAAATAAAATGCATGTCATATGTATCCCGTGAGTGAATGCATGCATGCATGCACCGTTGTCTCTACTCTAACTCTCTCTCTTCTGTAGAAGCTGACAATATCTGACACTAGTACATGTATTGCTATGTGTAGTCTGATATCTGAAAATAGAGTATAAAACCTGCACTGATCTTGATGAAAATGACGGAGGGTGGATCAAGCACCGGTACATCCCGGCTATGGTAAAAATACTTACTCGATTAAGATGGCCCAATTGACAAATCTATCTGACTTCGCCCTAGAAGGAACATTTGAATCTATCGACGAGCTTTTGTTTAAAGGGGTTGACCCGGCCTACATATCATCATAGCGCACACAACCATATTATTAGGATGTATCCACTTCATTATGACTGATGTCGTTGCTACTGCCCATAAAGAAGAAAGTACTAACAGGTAGGGATGATATGATTTGAACCCATGACAGAACAAACACACTACCAAGATGCCGTACATCCCTTTTTCAAGAGTCGACATCACATGACGAGAAAGAGGCTGAGTTGCATAGGGTGACCGACTCACCTTGAGACCGACAACATATATGGATCGTGAACGAAAAAGAACCCAATGTGAAACATTGTAAGGTTCACCAGACCGACTTCATCAGATACCTGGAGTTGCCATGTTTTGCTAGAAGTTGCTTCCGACTATGGAGCCGGATATTGATCTGACTTATGACCAAGTGTATGTGAACCTAAGGGGTCACACGCTTAAGGGAAGGAACCTATGAGAACGGATCCAACTTCGCAGGTCGGATGTGATCCGGCTTGAACTTTGATCTTGGACCGAGTAGATTATGGACAGACAAACTTGAGGTGGATCTGAACTTGAAAGATTGACTCAAAGAAAAAGTGCCGTTATCCGTTCCAATGCCACCCCTACGAGGACTAAAAGCTAGACATGGTCAAAACGCTGAAGGAAAAAAGGAGTGTTTTCATAATTGATATAAACCTTGACCTCTAGCTCACGAGGAAAAGTAAATGCCTATCAACCTTTATTCGCGAAGAGTGATTTCAGGTCATTGCCCTTTATATTATACACCACTCCGTGTTTCAGTTTAATCATAAGTCCTTGGTAGACTATTTTATTTTTCCTAAATATTGGCAGCACTAGCTTAGTACATCACATAGGTGACAGTCACACATAGATGTCGAGTAAAGGGCCGGTGAGACAAGAAACGATAGAAATGTAATACCCGCATGAGCAGGAGACACCAGGAACAGTGGTGGAGCCATTAGTCAGAGAGCTCATAGAGAAATGTTAGAATTTAGATCTTGACAAGAGTGAAACGTTACTCGGTCACCGTCTCTGCCTTTTAGTTACTACCCAGTCATGTATTGTTCGTGGCTGCAGCCCTGTAATTAGATCACTTCTTGACTTACCATAGTCGCTGCAGTCCTCTACTCATTGAGCCGCAAGTTTCATGAAACCGTCGTGGATGCCGACCTGAGACCTCAACGATGTGGCGTCGCTCAGGCAGGAGCTGTGGTGGCTAGACCTGGACTTTGGCGGAGGAGGAAGTAGGGCAGCGCTAGTGGTGCTGCAAGTGGTTGTGCGGTTTGGTTCCCTCGTTGTCATGTTTACTGCTAATCATGTTTGATGTCTCCACGGACGACTGTGAGCTAAAGTGATTGCACACTTAAAGTGAACAATTCAAAAAGGGATCAGATAAAGGCCATTAACTTGTTTATGTGTTGGCGCTCAATCTAGTACAAAAAAAAACTGTAAAAATAACTCAATCGTAAGGGTCCAAGGCAAACCGACATGGTGGCCACATGGACATTTTTATTTTATTAATTGGCGCTCAAAAGAACCCATGTAAAAATAACTAAATCGTAAGGGTCAAAGCAGGTACACCCAGATGGCAGCTTTTATTGATCACATACAAGAATTTTATCATTGCCACAAGTCTTTGTTATACGAGGATTCCATCTCAAGGCATGTTTCGGAGCCCTGCTAGAGAGGGAAGCCATTGCCAGTGCCATCTTTAACAATCTTGCTGCCTTCATAATCATGTGGGAGTAGTTTCATTCGAACCTACGGGTCCATAGTAGTAGCTAGATGGTTTTATCTCTTTTTACATTTCAATACCATGTTCCCATGAGCCTGCATGACCGCCGACTCCACAACACAGATGTGATGCCTTATTCTTCTTCTTGTTGCCAGACACGTCGAGAACAGCGAACGGGCCGAGGACGAGGCAGAGGACGGTGAATTGTTTCCTCTCGCCGGGCACGTCGGAGAGAGTGAAGGAGACGAGGACAACGACTTGACCTCGATCTGGATCGACTAGACGTGGTTCTGGTCGTGTACATGATCGGTTGAAAGCACAATATTTTACCCTGGACCATTATGCCCTTCTCGGATTAAACAAATTTAATTTAGTTAATTTTTATCCCCCACCGGATCAGACGGCTAACAAAAATCAGAGGGTAAGTACTGGGTAGTACTCCGAATACTACGCCAGTCACCGTAAAAAAGTCTTAGATTATCCATCTAAGAAATGCGCAAAGCTCACTTGGGTGAGAGTGTAGAGGTATATTCATGTCATCTCGTTCAACACTTTGAGGACGCAAATTAGGATCCATATTTACACTTTTTTTAAATAACATTTACTTTCATTTACTAGCCATCTATTATTACAAGTTTACTATACTTGTTTTTTTTCTTTTGCAGGGGTGCAAAGAATTGAATGCTCCCCAACCGTCCCTAATGTGAAGGATGATTTCCCTTGTGTATGTATAGACCTTCAACCACTGTTATTCTATTCATTTCAACGTATTGGTAGCACTATCCTGGTACAGTGGATACGTGGTGATGAGATGATCAAATTGAGGGGACGATGAGAGGAGAATCAGACAGATGATACAACATGTACGCGGGAATAAGAGACATCAGGAACACTAGCAGAGCAGTGTTCCCATGTGGTCTAGGGACAAAGGGAGATGCTTAACCATGAAGCTAAATGGTGTGTCTCTCTTTCAACCCCACCACCGCTAGTAGATCCCATCGTGGTCTGTGCTCTTTCACCGATGGTGCGCTTCATCCTAGGCGAACTTTACAACACACAAATCAAACAACAAAGTTTGTACCTGAATCACTGGGGAAGCAGAGCGGCCTGATCGCCTGAATCGTCGGCGTTCAGCGGTAGAACATGCCGGGCACTTGTAGGACAAGCAGGTGGTGGGGTCGAGCGCGAAGAATAGCATCTTTGTGCCGCAGGCGTGGCTGCTGCAGAGCCAGGTGCTGATGGTGGCGTACTACTCTGGTTTGACAACATAACAGTGCAGGGAGATGGCACAGTCGATGCGTTCATGGAGTAGCTGAAGCAAGACAAGCGACGGCAGATGGATGGGCGATGCGTCTCCAATTCGTCAACAATTCGTGTCCATGTCGTCGATATCTGTCAAGGAATGTCAGGCCAACTCCAGCGCACGATCTCAAATGAACGTTCGTGTTGTCCGGATTTTATTGATTTGGGTAAGGAAATGAGACGGCATCCGGCCGTTTTTTGGATGCGCTGGTCGTGCGGCCAACGCGTGGAAACATCTGGTTCGCCACGACCGGCTAGTGCCCGTAATGTATACATTTTCTGGCCACAAAACACATTTCTTTTATTCAAACAACAAGGTCTGTACATGAATCATAGGGGGAGCAGAGCGGCCTGATCGCCTGAATTGTCAGCGTTCAGCGGTAGAACAACTGAACAAGCCGGGTGCTTGTAGGACGAGCAGGTGCTGGGATAGAGCGCGAAGAACAGCCGGGTCCTGGGCTGGAAGAAAACAAAAAAATAGCCCAGCAAACACAGCCTCGAGTCGACTCGTCACACAGCCGGGGTAGCCGCCAGGACAGCCACTGCGCACTGCCTCCCGTCCCCGATTTCGCTCGCGACTGCCCTGCGCTCCTGCCGATCTTGCCGCATGATTCTGTGCATCGCCGTCCACTCTACCCGCCCCTGCCCTGTGTTGAAATATATTGCCTGCCCGCCTCCCTCCATCAGTTCGGACTTTTGGATGAGTTGGCTGGTGCAGGAATTCAATATGGTATCCGAGCCAGTAGGTCTTGAGTTCAAGACCCTGCCAACGCAGTATTAAATAAAACGATTCTGCGGCCTACATCGATCCCACGTCTAAGGACTAAAATAGCCTAGACATGAGGGGGAGTGTTGAAATATATTGCCTGCCCGCCTCCCTCCATCAGTTCGGACTTTTGGATGAGTTGGCTGGTGCATGAATTCAATATGTTAGAATATAGTTTGGGTTTAAAGATAGAGATAAGGAGTAGATCGAATAAGTTTAAACCATGTATTACTTATCTTGTACTCCAGTATGAGGGTCAGATCAATACAATAGATACAACACAATATTCAAGCCATCCTACAATTTCCACATGGTATTAGAGCGGTTAGTCTCACGACGCCGATCCTAGGACCTTCCACTACTTCCGCAGCACGCCGCCCCCGGGGAGATTAATCTCCTCTCCCCGGGGGCGCGGCACCCGATCGATCAAAAGATCACATCGGTTCCATAGATTAGATCAGTTTCATAAAATTCCAATTTTCGGTATTCAGTTAGATTGATTTCTTTTTCTAGTAGCCAGATAAATTCTTATTAGATTGATCTTATCCGACGAAGAAAACCAGTAGATCCGTGCGGCGGCGGCGCCACCATCCTACCTCGACAGACGACACATCTCCGAGCCCTACATCGAGCCGTCCAAGAACTACATCGAGCGCCCGAGTCTTCCTCGAGCCGATCCCGCGAGCTTGATACATAATCCCGTGGCTTCTGGACGACTCAACGTCGTACTGCTCCGCGTGCATGATCGAGCCAGAGCCACAGATCGCCGGAGACCCGGCTTCAATCAGCGACGCCGCGCGGCGGCGCGGACTCCATCCAGCTCAGGCGCAGGCAACGTAGATCGCATCAGCACGAGTCAACGACACCAGGCGCTAAGCGAAGAAGAGGCGACCCGGCCAAAGCGGCTAAGATCACGCCCCTCCCGTGATCTCGCACGGGGCTCTCCTGGCCGACACCTGCGGAACGTGGCTCTTCATGTCTGCAGCTCTATCGACCCGACGACCCGCTCGACCTCCAGTGGCGGCCTCGCACGCACACGCCCGTGAAGCAGCAGCCACTCCTGCGGCAATTTACTCCAACGCAGGATAGGTGCAGCTCATGCGGCCGCATCGGAACAGGAGCTGACCAGGAATCTACTCCATCAACATACACGGCCTTCAGCCAATGCATGCAAAGATTCACCGAGCCGCTATGTCTTGAATTGGAATCACAGGAGAGCACTTCGCCGGCGTCAGCCTCCAACGCACCGAGCGACCTACATCGAGCTGCTGCAGCGCTCGAGCAACATCGACTCTCCATCGCCAGCCGAGCCATCGCCCAGAAAATTAGATCATCACAGGTACGAGCCGGCGACCGGACGCACATGGACACCCTGTCACCCTCGCCCGCACCAAGCGATCTACACCAAGCTATGTGGAACGAGGTGCAATCGTCATCGTCTTCTTCAGCAAGTCACGGCATCGACACTTCGTCGCCGCGAGGGATGCCTCCAAGCGACACATCATCGTCGACACACCGCTGCGACGCCATCGCTGACACTTCATCGCCAAGGTCTTCATCAACGTGGTCTTCATCAACATCTTCGTCAACACACCGCCACTGCCTTGTCCACAAGATGGACACCTAGCGTCCTCTGACAGACTTTTCTGCAAGACGCGACCTCGACGACGGCAATGACCGCGTCACGACGACGACATCGACCGCGTCATCCACGACGGCATAACTGCATCGACACGGCGTCACTACAGTGACGACCCTACACGGCCACACGGTTCTGGCAATACCGATGTGTGCTCGATGGGCTTCCTTCGGTCTTGGCAAACCGGTGGACTCATCACCGACGACACCCTCTGACATCCGTAAGGTGCATCGTCCACGTCTGCAGCTCCTTCATAGCGCATTTTTTTTGCGCCTCCGGCTTTGTGCGGCTTTATTATCCACGACGACTACATCATCGACCACGACTACCTCGACCACGGCTACATCATGATCGGCTACATCGACATCGACATACAGGGCTACGTCTACAACAACTCATCGGCAACAACTCCAGTCAACAACGTCCGAGTCGTCACTAGCATCCACGCCTCTCCCGCTGTGACTGCGGGAGGGAATAGAGGAGAGACAAGGAAGGCACCGGAAGGGGACGCAGTCACCGCCCCAGGTGTCGACCCATTAGAGATGCAGGTGATGATGGTGAAGTGGAGAAGATGGCGCGAGCATGATATACTTCAAATCCAGTCGCAAACGTCCATTTCACTCCCGCTACGACTGAGGGGGAATGTTAGAATATAGTTTGGGTTTAAAGATAGAGATAAGGAGTAGATCGAATAAGTTTAAACCATATATTACTTATCTTGTACTCCAAGACTCTACCCCCTTGTGTATTCTATATATACCCCATATGAGGGTCAGATCAATACAATAGATACAACACAATATTCAAGCCATCCTACAATTTCCACACCCTGCACCACCACGCCCAGCCGGCAGCCTGCAGTCGTCCAGACCGTACTCGGCAGTCGACGCCGGGCGTTGTGCAGCTGCAGAAGGCATGCAGCCAGCCGCCCAGCCGGATTTGAAGTACGTTTCATAAGATTTCTGCCTGTTCCACAATTTCCGTTTACTCGTTACTCATTGCTCGTCGTGCTGCCACCTGCTAGTACTTCTCGTTACGAATTTAGGCTTCATGTGCTCGCTTGTATATATTGTAATGTACTCCCTCCGTTTCTTTTTAGTCCGCGTATAAGGTTTGGTCAAAGTCAAGCTTTATAGAGTTTGACTAACTTTATATTAAAAAATACAAACATTCACAATATGAAATCAATATTATCAGATTCACCATGAAACGTATTTTTATACTATATAGTTTTAGTATTGTAGATGTTCATATTCTTTTATATAAATTTGGTCAAACTTTATTTAGTTTGACTTTGACCAAATCTTATATGCGAAGTAAAAAGAAACGGAGGGAGTATTACTACTAAATTCTGTCCAGGAATGTTAGTACTACTGAGTTGTTCCAGTTTGGATCCATTTTCTGCTGAGTCCATGTGGCATCTTGAGCTGTAATTTTCAGAAATGTTACCACTTACTACTGAATTGTTCCAGTTGGGTTCAAACAATTGATACATTGTTCTCATTTTTTAATCAATAAATGTCATTATCAAAGTGAAGAACATAATGTCGACTAGGACCACATGATTACATATATGTATCAAATGTGGAAGAATGAGCACGTGCACATAATCTTCTTTGAACTTTTCAAGGCATTTAGGCTTTTTTTAATGCAAAATCAAGATTTATTTGAGAATTTTACATATATTTGTAAGATCATATTGATCAATTTCAATTGTTCTTTTGGCATGTCATATTTATTGTAATTTCCACCCTGTTCCAAAATCCTAGATCCACCATTGGGTACACATGAATACTGCATAGAGGCAACATATATGACTTGATTCTTGGCCAACATTTTTTCAGCAAGTATTGTCTAGATGTATACCATTTCCTTGCGATGAAAATCACAGTGAGAAAGAAAACATTCAATTATGTACCTCCAAAACCGTTTCCTTTTGATAAAAATAAGTAGGACCTACAAAAATGGGGTTTTCTATTGATGCCTTGAGCTGAAGTCCGAGTACCAAGCACTGCAGTGCTCAAGTAAGTGAATCTACCCAAACAAAGGCCGGTAATTTATCGATAAAACATCAATCTAAGAAG